>OZ004726.1:9867620-10185381 GCA_963924685.1 Dexiosoma caninum | reverse complement strand
TAACCATGACTAAGAGATTACTTAACCATGACTAAAAGATTAGTTAACCATGACTAAGAGATTACTTAACCATGACTAAAAGATTACTTATGCATGACTAAAAGATTACTTAACCATGATTAAAAGATTACTTAACCATGACTAAAAGATTATTTAACCATGACTAAAAGATTAGTTAACCATGACTAAGAGATTACTTAACCATGACTAAAAGATTACTTAACCATGACTAAAAGATGACTTAACGATAAGGTTAAGGTAATTTAACAATTTTTTTCCTTTGAAATCAATGTGAATCAATGGTAAATTAAAACTGTCGTTAGTTTTGCAGAAATTTAACATGATTTTAATCAACATTTACTCATGTTAATTTTATATTGGAATTTTTTTCTGCGTGTATATTCACCCGATGCGCTTCGCTACTTCACTTGTTATATCTGTTGCAATATATTGTCCTATCTGTTACAATATAGGTCAGAATGTAAATATGCCCAAAAGTTCAAAGCTCTGTTTTTAATATAGGTGAGACGGCCATTCATTTTCTTTTTTACAACTTTTAACTGTCCTGCCTTGTTCAAATTTTTGATTTATTAGAAAGCCAATAATACGAAGATGGTTTTAAACCGTTTCGAATCCTAATCTATAACCATCCGCACAGTGTTGCTTTTCAAACGCAACCGGTTTGGGTTCCATCGGTTGGGTGCTTTCAGAGTCTGTAGCGGACATACAAAAATTTTTTGTCAATTTTTTTCTCGGAAACGTGCGAAAAACAAAAACCAATTGTCATAAAAATTATTTTATCAACTGATAATATATCTCTCCTCATGACATGGTAGTTTGCACCTAATCACGCTCATATACGTCAAAAATCATACCGTATCAAGAATGTACTGAAATGATTTATTAGTTACACATAAAGAAAAATTAAATCAAAAATTAAAAATAGTTAATCTAGTACGAAGCTGAAGAACATTTCGGTTAAAAACCAATTGAGTTCAATAAAGTTCAATCCTTAAATTTAACAAAAAAGAATTCCATTTATTTTCCAATAATCTATTTGATGAAATAATACGGTTGGCTAATCGTATACCATGAAAGGAGAGAAAACAGAAGCAGAAAGAAATGCCAGAGCCAGGTCGGCAAATGATTTCGTCCGACGTTTCATTAGCAGCATTCACACCTGCCACTTCAGCATGTTTTGCAGCGTTTAGAACCTTTCAAATTACAAACGCTTTCTCAAATCATTATAACTTCTTATACGAGCAACGAATTAGAAGATTGTCTATGCCAAAACAGCAACCTCTGAAATATCACTTCTAAAATACTCGTATCTGTTCGGTGACACCATCGATATCGGCGATATGGGTCTCAGCACAATCTAGTAAAAAAGAACTGCACAAACTGTTTGGACACTGAACAGATTGTTGTTCGTTTTTGCTCCAATTATAAATTTGCGTGTCGTTGTATTTGTCATCAGCATTTTTAGAATTCTAATTTTTTACGGTGTAGTCATTATATCGGATTATTGGGCAATAAAATTCCTACATACCCAGCAAAAAAAAAGTGAGGGGTTCACTATGAATTGGTATTGTTATAACTTCTTAATCACTTCTTTATATGAATTCATTTTTGATACCATCTTAAGTGGTAACAAAATTATCACTTTTGAATTCATTGAAAAGTCATTCAACTCTGCCCATTCATTCATATGAACAAGTACGCAGTTGTAATTTAAGTTTAGTAAAGAGTGGGCAAATTTTGAGGTTAGGAAGTAAATTGGCTTTAAAACATACTTTTTTTTTAGGTTAAGCTTCACTTCCTATCATTTCTCGTACTATCCCTTTCCTACAGTTCCAGCACAATGCATCGCATGTATTGGGGTCACCTCCTGAGTGCTGGTCCAAGATAAAAAAAAACAAACAGTTTTATTGATACCAATATAAAGTAGAAATATGGGTATGAAATATGGAATATGATGTCGGGCAAATTACCACCTCTAGCACGTCGGTAGAGGTTCGCTCTTTTCACAAAATTTTGAATCACAATTTGCAACAAAGTTTCGCTGATCTTGTCAGTCTAGTGCCGAATTTCATCTCTCAGAACGTCAGTTGTTCGTGGTTTGTTCACGTAAACCGATCCAGCGGCGTTAAATCACAAGAACGAGGCTTCAAATTGAAAAGGCCAAATCGAGAAATTACGCAACCGGGAAATTTCTCATGCAGTAACTGAATTGTTTCTGTGTTGTTTTCGGCTGTGTGGCTTGTGGCGACGTCTTGATCAAATCAAAGGTCACTGATGTCCACATTAGACAGTTGTGGCCACCAAACATCTTTTGTAATGGATTGGTAACGTATAGAATTCACGGGGACGGTGTTTCCAAGCTTATTTTCGAAAAAAAAAATACAGGCCGAAAATGCCGCCTGATCACAAACCCCACCCTACGGTCACTTTCTTTGAATGTAAAGGTTTTTCGGGCACTTTTTGTGGATTTTGTGAGCCCCATATGAGACAATTTTGTTTGTTAACATAACCGCGTAAATGAAAATGGGCCTCATCACTAAAGATCATGTTGTTTTCGTTTAGTTTTTCCAACAACCAATTTACAAACGTTCGACGGAAACAACGGGCAGATGGCTTTAATTCTTGGACGAAATGGACTCTATCAGAGTGAAGATAAAGATCTTTATGCAAAATGTTGCGCAAAGCGCCTTTGGTGATGCCCAAATGTTGCGAACGCCGACGAGTTGATGTTCCAGGCTCATTCGCAACACTTTTCAGTACAGCGGCTTTGTTTGCAACACTACGGCTACTACGAGCTTATTGTTTTGGTCGATTGTCAGCAATAGTACCGTTAGCCTCGAATTTAGCGGTCTCAGAAGAAGCCTGATTAATAGGAAAGGCTGCTCAAATTTTACGAAGTGATACAGTAAAATTTTCACAATTAAAATTCTTTGTTCAAGGGTTTAGCGTTCCATGATGAAAATTTCCCAACTTTTTAATAAATAAATGTCAAAGAATGGCACTTCATTACAGCCAATTTACTTTCTAATTTCAAAATTTATACACCCTATACTTTGCATTGTATTCATAGCGAGCTGTTTTGTTAAATATGAACACATAATAAGACGTAACAAAATCATGAAACATTCATCGGTTCGAAGCACTCATTTAAATTAATAGCTATTGTGTGAAAGGTGAATGTGAAAATAATGCATTCTTCAACTAAGTTGAACCAGTCCATCTGCAATAGAACCGAAGAATTCGCTACGCCTTTTTTTGCTGTGTACTTATGAGAATTTCCAGTCTTAGTACACGTTATTTATTTTATTTTTACCATAGATATTTAAACTTGTTATCAGTTCAAGGAGAAATTGCATTTTCTAGCAGATAATAAATATCTCTACTATATATTTGGTCGTTTTAACTTTAAAACAAACAGTTGAATTTGAATTTGTGAAAAAGTTTGATTGAACAACCAAATGGATTTCCCACCACCAACTTTTGATGAAGGCAAAAAAATCTGGACAACACCGAAGCTGCCACTTGTGTACAATACAGAATGTGCTTTGGGCCGAATTATATACAATCAAATGAATAATCGTCCCAATGACGTATTACAGGTCAGCGATCTTAAAAATTAACAAAAAAGAAACAAACAAACAAAATTATCAAATTAAGTAACAACAAATTATTTTAGATCGATCATTCTGCAAATGTCACCTTAAAAACCCACGAAGTTTTGACCATGGCTAAACGTATTGCGCAGCATTTCGATAAAATGAAGTTGAGACAGGATGATGTAATTGGTTTGGCAGTCAAAAATACCACCCACGTCTTGCCCACCGTTATTGGTTGTTTCTTCAATTGTACTCCATTTCACGCCGTGAATCCTTCTCTGGATCAATGTGAGCACTTGTTTTCAGTTACCGATAAACTCGTTTCTAATTTGGATTTCATTTTATAGCCATCGTGGACCACTGCTTTGCCATAACCAAGCCCAAAGTGATTTTTTGTGATGCTGAAAACTATGAAAAAGTTTATTTGGCTACCAAGTCCTATGATCCAAAAATAATCACAATGTCCGGCGAAGTGGAAGGTGTACCAAAAGTAACGGACTTGTTGGGACCCACAGAGACGGAGATATTTTATGAGTGAGTTTAACAAGAAGTGTAATAATTAAAAGAATGGTGTGTCTAGCGAAAATGTTGAGAATTGTGAGGCAGAGTAGGCCAATAACCTGCTACAAAATCAACTTTCGAGACAGAGTGAAGTTTGGTATGAAATCTCTTTCGCAGAAAATAAAATGTTTTACCTCCACAGTGAAAGAACAAACCCTGCTGCTTATGCGCTGTCCTTATGGCGAACATTATTCTTTAGTCGCGCAGTAACAAATTAATTAGATAATAAACATCTGAAGGTTTAATGTAGCGTTTATAGTCGTGAAAATAATTTTCATTAAGCGCTTCATATTTTTAATGTTAAATAAAGCAAAGCGAGCGTGAGATATCATCGAAGTGTTTTATTCGTTTGAAAGACCTATTGATGCCATTATGTGTGGAATATAACAAGGTCCAAATGTTCGCCACGGCTTCTCTGTGTGGAGCGCATCCGAAATGGCGAATTTTCCATGACTCTGGCATAAATTACACTGAATATGACCGATGGCATGGGTTATTTTGGCATTGAGGACCACTGTGGTTTGTGGCTTAACCGCATACACCTGCGACTTGATCCTTAAAGGGGTCAAATCGCACTATCGCCGTGGTCAGCTGACATCACCTCAACATGAGATGACCATGGGAACAAATCGATCGTGCAGAATATCCAATATGGCCGAACCTTTGTGGCACGTAGCGGTGTCCTGTTAAAACCTCATGTTGTTTGTGTAGAGATCATCCAAAATGGTCAAAAATAATTTGGTAATCATTCACCTATAGCGCTCGTAGTTGACAGTGATGGCCTGGCCAAAGTCGTTCACAAAGAGATATGCACCAATGACGCCGCCAGCTCAAAATCAACACTAAACAGTGACTTTTTTGTGATGCTGGAGTGCAATTTAAACTTAAAAAAAGCATTTTTTTTTATTCTTATATAATTAAGTCAAGCTTGTCACTTTTAAAATTTCACTCTGCTTAATATACTTCGCCAATTTCTTTTTCTTTTTAGCCCGAAACACTATGGAATTGGTGGCCATCAAACAGTGGCAATTTTATGCTCATCTGGCACTACGGGCAAGCCCAAGGCTGTATGCCTTTCCGGTTCCACATTAATTTTTGAAGCACCGTAATGCACTATTCTTTTATATTAAGTACCATTTTATTCTAAATTTATTTCTTGACCTGCAGATTTCTTAATTCAGAAAGTATAATGTATATACCCAGCGGTATTGATTGGATAACTGGAATATCAAATTTAATAATCAGTTGTTTAACGGGTGCAACAAGAGTCATTGTCGACAGGCCATTCAACACGGACATTTTTGTTGAAATTGTGAAAAAATACAGGGTCTCTCTTGCCTTTTTGGCACCACGTTACATTGCAGCCCTTGTCCAACACCCTAAAGCGACTAGAGAGGTTTTCTCTTCCATCCTGATGGTGCAATCTGGTGGTAGTCCAATATCAGAAATACTATTGAAGCGGTTCCGAAGTCTGCTGAGTGAAGATGCAGTCATTATATTTGCCTATGGGGTAACCGAAATTGATATCATGGCTTTTAATATCATGACGTCCGACGACAGCAGTCGCATTATTTCTGTGGGAAAGTTACGGCCTAATATGAGGTTACGTATTGTTGATGACGATGGTAGCAATTTGCGACACAATACAGTGGGTGAAATTTGTATTGACCATGGACGGTATTGGGGAGGTTACTATGGCAATCCAATTGAGACACAACGAATGCGTGATGCCCAAGGTTGGTTTCACACCGGAGATTTGGGCTACATGGACGATGACGGTTACTTGTATGTAGTGGATCGTAAAAAAGAAATTCGAAAATATTTTGGACTTCATTTTTGGCCCAAAGAAATCGAAGAAACCATCATTGAAATGCCAGGTGTCAAAGATGCTTGTGTGATTACCGTTCAAGATGAAAGCAAAGGCGATTGTTCGGGTGCTTTGGTGGTCAAAGCACCAAACAGTTCGGTGACTGAAGAGGATGTGATCGAACATGTTAGAGCACGTTTGGTCGATGTGCACAAACAAATACATGCGGGTGTTTTCTTCGTCGATAGAGTTCCACAAAATGCCAACGGCAAAATGGTGAGAATTGAGGGGAAAAAGATTTTTGAATCAAAGCTGCAGCGTCAATTAACTTGTTAGAAAATACTGATTTATATGCCATATGTTATATAATATAATATTATTTATTTTTTATTATGTACCGCATATACATACATGTATAGAAAAAACGTCCGACCAAACCGACGATTGTATCGTCTTCACAAACAAACTGGTTGCGAAGCAGGTTATTAAAGAGATAATTGTTTTTTTTTTTTTTTTTGATATATATTTATTAAGCCTGAGGTCTTTTTTTATCTTATTTTGTTCTCTATCATTCGATATTTCGTTAACAGCTTGTTAACATCATCAGGAATAATAGGAAATTATAATTCGTTGAAATATAAAAATATTTTTTTTTAAATAAAAAGACCTCAGGCTTAATAAATATATATCAAAAATTATATTAGTAAAAAAGGTCAATTAATAATATAATTAAAAAAAAAAAAAAAAAAAATTACTTTCAATTTGGAATAACAGAAAAAGAACAATTAATATCCAATACCAGTTGAGTAGAACACGTATATACATGCAAGTAAGTACTCCACACGTCAACAGTTCGCTTTGTGTCAACAGGGAGCTCATTGTAAAATCATTAATATTACCTATTTAACACGACAGATTTGAAGTAAATGTATATGAGGAAAACTTATTATTATCCACATACTATATTGACAAATTCTCATAGATTTCTTCTTTCTGTTTCAGTATATATATTATTGTTTTAAATTAACTATGAACTTAAACACAACAAAATTTTCATTCAAAAATAATAATTATTATTTAAAATATTATATTTGAATTGCTTCTAACAATTTCAGTTGATTTTAATCTTTTTATTTTTTTACTTATAAATAAAATAATTGTGATAATACAAGAGACTGAAATGAAAATTATAATGCAGTACCGACCGCTGTCCAGTTTAATATTTTGCTTCAAGTGGCACAGCACAAAGCGTAGGTTTGCTTTCCATTTTTCTATGAGTCACAAACCTTATGATCATCTGCTTCTGATATGCAATTTTTATTTAAAAAAAAAAAACAATTTTTGCACATTTGAAATTCTTCGAATTCCATAACTTTTATTAACAGTTCCATTCCAATTTGCATTTTTGTAAAATTTTTTTATTATGCGAAAAAAATATTTACAATCGCAGCCGATCAACACGCATAAACAGCGTCCATGCACTGGAATATAGCGGAACATAGTACCCCCGTCCAAAGTGTGAAAAGCGTAAAAAGCGCCGGCGCAAAAAACGTGTGGCATGAACTTTCAGCCTACGTAGTAGGAACTCTCCATAACCTAACCACCCACTTATTCCTGCCTGCTTATGTAAAAACTTTATTTAAAAAAAGGATGAAATTTAAGTTCCGCAAATTTAAGCTGGTAATGCCCTTCTATAAAGTAACTACATTGAGTAACGGCAGTTGGTGTCATTGCTAAAAGCAACAACCTATGCAAAGTTCTGCTCACAACCTGAATTCAAAGTAAAATTGATACAAAAATTTTTTCTCCTATATGTATTTTGATTTTGTTAAATGACCACGTATTTAAACTTTCGTTATTTATCTGAAAAAACTTTAAAATGTTAAACTTATTCTCAGTATTTCTCCCACAAAAAAAAATTCAAACTTTGAAAAACTGTTAGATTTTATGGAATATTTTTATGATTTAAAAGTTGGCCATAAACTTGACTAATTGGACGTTAATTAAAAATTATATACTGATTTGTAACAAAATTCTTATTTTTAAATATACATACATCCCTATACATAAATATTTAAGTATTTATTTTAATTATTATAATTAAGAGGAAAATTTTAGGTTTTTTAACATGGGTGTTTCTACAGCTTCGCATAGTTTGTGTTGTTTAGAAAAAAATTAGTATCATCTATTGAATCCGATAGAGTTGAAGCAAATTTATATGAGAAGAACTTCTGATCCACATACTATATTGACAAAGGCTCATAGCTTTGTTCTTTCTGTTTCAGTATATACTTATATTATTATTATAAATTAACTATGAACTTAAACACAACCAAATTTTCATTCAAAAATAACTATTATTATTTAAAATGTTATATTTGAAATGCTTCTAAGAAGTTCAGTTGATTTTAATCTCTTTATTTTTTTAATTATGCGATTATTTCACTTATAAATATAATAATTGTGATAATGCAGTCAATTGAAGTGAAAATTATACTGTATTACCGACCGATGCCCAGTAGACCGTACCGCAAAAAAAAATTCCACATACAACCCCTAATATAAAGTATTTTTGGACAGTATATTTAAAAAATATTTTTTTTTTGCCGAAGGTAGGGGTCGCATTTGTAAACCTTTCTTGATATCTTTGGTATTTGCAGTCGGATCTTAAAGAATGACATATCAATATTTTTGTCTCTAGAAGCCCAATATTCTGCATCAATGGTCATTCACTTCCAGTATCCTCTTCTAGTATTTATCCACCAGGTATCTGTTTCTACAACCCTATTTTACCCTTCTAATGTGAGAAAATTAAAGTGCACAAAAAAACAATAGATGTTTGGTACGGAAGTAATTCGAGTATTCTTGCAAATATCGTAGTCTGATCTACAAAAAGCTATGATGTAACGTAATCGTATCTATTTCTATACGCTTCTTACTTCTGTATGCCGTTCGCTTCGAAACAATACAAATATTATTTACAATCACGGCAAACGTTCATGTGAATGGCTTGATACTAAAGTAATCTCTAATGATCACTCTTAAATCAATTGACGCACAAGTACGCCGAAAGAACTACAACTGTCATAAGCAGCAAAGTTGTTTTCTGTATAAAAAAAATTACTTGAAAAAATTAAACATTAGCAAAAAGCAATTAAAAAGCAATTTGATGGTAACTAATTGTGTATAATATATTTGAAAACTAAAATTAACAACGGTAACTGTGTACTAATTTCTTCGTCGTTCGTCTGCATATTCTCCTTTCCATCCAATTGTGTTCTTAGTATTAAGTAGGTTTGGTTTCTATTTTTCTATTAGTCACAAGCGTCATGCAACAGGTATAAGTGTGAATATTTTTTATAAAATAACGTACACAATGACAAATATTCAAGCTGTACATTGATTGTGTAGCATTCGCTTAAGGTCAGTAAATTTCTTTAATTTTTTTTTATTTGTTCAATATTTCGCCACTTCTTTGTGTGGCTTCTTCAGTAAATTGATTCTTGTTTACAAATTATTATTCAAATTAAGGAAAAAAATAAATAAATAAAAATTAAAGGACTTTACTGACATTAAGCTTAAAAAATAATTTTTTACTTATGTAAATTTTTTCCTTTTATCAATAACAATTATCTATGAATAGCTGTCGACACATTTTTTTTCAATTAAATGTAACAGACACTTTTTCTTCAGTTAAAAGTTAATCTTACATTGTGAAATAGATATTACTTAACCGACTTTTAAAGTTCCAATTAAGTTTTAAGCAGACATTGTGAAAATAGCAGTAAATCTGATGTGAATATTTAGTTCAAAAAATTATGTTCTGTTTGGCACATGAAGTAAAAAATTTAATTTTAATCAATCCTTGTCTACTTTTTAATGATTTTTTAAATTTTTAATTCAAAATTTAGTAGCGGCAACACCACAAAATAAATAAACAAAATCTAAATAAATAACAAAAAAACTAGAGGAGTCTCTTACTAAGCCATCTTAACAACAATAATAAAAATAACTAATTGAAATCAATTCTCAACTGTGCCTTCGTTGACTCAGTTTCATCAAAGCTATAGCCACATATGTATGTATGTACATATACCTATCTACAGTGTATACTTTCATACTTTAACTTTCCTTTATATCATCATCATCAAATCAGAACCACTTGATCAAAGGGATGAAAACAATTACTCTCTTACTATTGTACGTTCACCACTACAAGTAGTTTTGTTGTTATTTTCTTTTATCTTGAGTAGGCATGCACAACAAAACAATCACACATTTTCTCTCACACACATGCTTTTTGTATTATGAAGAGTTAAGAAGCCAAGAAATACCTTCAATTACTGTAACAGACCCAAACTTTGCTTTAAATATGTACACACCTTTTTCTGCCCACACATTCAGTAAGAACTACTACTTTTTTCTATTTTATAAAATATGCAAATTAAGAACGATTTTATGGGTTAAGAAATTAAGAACTCAATAAAATGCACTTCAAAGAACGAACGATATCTTATAACAACCGCACTCACTATTACACCGCCTTAACTATACCTATAACATATTTATACATACATAGTATGTACATGAAACTCTTTTATACGCCGACGCGAACGCGTTACTAATGCCCTTCTATGGATTAAGTGCTAACGACAGAACATTTCTCTGTAAATAAAAAAATAAGAAAAACAATATAAAAACAAGCAAGTGAATGCTGCAACAGCGCAGGACAGCATGTCTGTTAAAATATTTGTTTTGTATATGTTTCAGGTATGCTTTGATTAACTCACCTTAACATTTCACTGAAATTGTTTTCATTGATTTTTATTTTAATTAATTAATATTTATTAGAACGCGTGTACCGTAAACCGTTTTAAATTTTTTCGAATCTTTTCTAGGCACCTATTGCTCTTACCACTTCCTTTCAACATTTCATGTACGTGTAGAAAGAATTTACAGATGTATGTACCATCATATTTATGTAAATAATAGTATACACAATAAAACTGAAGAAAATATTAAAACTCACAATCTGACTTTCTGCTGATTTGGTGAATTTTATAAAATTTGGTTACAACATTTGGGCACACAAAGCAAGTAACAGAAATATGTACATACATACATCCATACATATGTATGTATGTATAAAAAATATGTTCTAGGAGTCACCTACTATCTTCATAACAAAAATTATAAAAATATGTTTTGAATAGCCCTGTGCCATACACCAACATTCGTTCGGCTTCATTATTAAGTTTAACATCATCACCAAATCAGAGTCACTTAACAAAAGGGATGAAACTTCGTATAAAACAGAATAGGAAATCCACACGTCCATATGCATTTACTCAACAGTTGAACAGATCGTTCGTTTTTGTTGTACGAGTATGTACGCTTTTGCGAGTACATTTGTTGTTGTTTTCTCCTGCCTTAATCCGGCATACAATATACACCAGCCAGACACATAAATTCACGCACACAAATGTTTTTTGTATTATAACGAGTTAAGAAGCAAGAAATACCGTTACGTACAACAACAAACCAAAACCATTTCTTTAAAGTAGCCATTTTATTTTGGCCACATATGCATACATACATACATGATGGGTATGTAATTCACTATTTCACAAAATATTTTACTTAACTATTGCACTTTAACACTTCCTATTGAACTTTTGATTTCAATTTTGTTACATGATAAGAATTAGCAGAGCTAATATTTAATGGCTTATGCAATAATAGATCTATTTGAAATTAATACATATATCAACTTGAAAAAATATATGTATGTACATATATATATGTATTAATCAACCAAATGCACTTTAACACCAACGACACTCCGTAACGACCGCACTCAATGATGACACCGCAAGAACTAAATGGTTTGCAAAGAGAGCTAATTTTGCGTACATCCATGCATATATAGATACATTATGTCACTTAATTAGAGGGTCATTATTAATTTATTCTTATTGTTGAAACAAAACCTTCTTCATAACATACATTCATACTCGTATTCTCTTAGAAAATATATTTAATAAAAAAAATTTAATTTAAAAAAGTATATGGTCACAAAAGCCTGCGTATGATTTAATAACTTGGCCATTCAAAAGCTTTAGTTGGTACTCCTTTTATCTTTACCAATTACTATTGTTTATTACACTTTGAAGTAGATTGCTTTCTTGTACTTATTCATGGCGGAAATAAAATTATATGAAAATGCTTCAATAATTCGTAGAAATGTATTGAAGTAGGTAATCTTAGAACTTTTTGGTGTAGTGTAAACATTTTTAGAAACATAGGCATGTATAAATTTGTTTTACGCCGTCGCTGACGGCTTGCAATTGTTCTCTCTTTGCAATCTCCCGACAATTAAGTTCACTATACAAATTATTTTGCATTACGGTAGGGCTACCAGATCTGATGTTTTATCATCATTTTTAAGATTTTGGTTACGAAAGTTACAACATGACGATTTGATGATTTTTCTATGACGTCAGCACTATAAATATCTGGATGTTATAACTGCGTTACAAATATTTTGTATTTACAGACATGCATATGTCATTATATATTTTCTCTTACAAATATCGTTAAACAATAGTATATTAACTAAGATTTTTTCATGGAAAAGTCGACATATAGTATAACTTTACTTTATCTTTTCAAATATATTTAATATAAAATTGAAAGGGTTTCGACTTTAAATAAAATCTTTAAAATTTTGAGTTAATACTAGATGTACAAGGAGGCTCAAAATGACCGAAGGAGTTTCCGTTCCAAAAGCCATTGGCTTTATTCTCTTGGAACTATACCCGCGCATGGTTTTCCACAGCTGACCTTAAAAAATTTTCCAACATAGTCCGATATCTAACACCAGAGATGGAAACGGCGACACCGTGTTCATTTTCAAAAAAATATGGGCCAATTATCTTTTTCGACGAAACAACGCATCAAACGTAACACTTAAGTGGGTGTAATTCTCGCTGTTGAAATACTCTTCGATTTTCCGTCGTCTGCTTTGCCTATTATCGAACCCATTCAATTGGAAAAGAACTTTGTCGCTCTTAATTAAATCATGAATAAAATAGGATTTTCTTTTGGGATAAAGTTCAACGATTTTGGCACGTTGTTCAATTGTGTACTGTTCTATTTTAAATTCCCCAAGTCTTCTTTTCAAAATACTGAGAACAAAAAAAAAATTACAACAAAAAACTTATTAAGCATCCAAACACCCTCGCTCCTTTTAGGCCGCCCTAAGTATGATACGTGAGTATAAAAGGTTTTCATTAAGATAAACATTTTATATATTGAACTCTGTGTAAATTAATATATTGCATAAAAGTGGTGTTGTGGCGATTTTATTATAGGAGTGGGCTGTAAAGTATGGATGTTGATATATACCTCTTGCCTATGATGAAACCTCTTGGTATTAGTATATGTGATAGTGAAACTTTGTATGGCTGTATTTATAGTATGCTAGGGAAATAAGTATGTGATCATGAATTCAATTTATAATTTCCTTTCACAAACTTATTGAATGTAAATGTTAGATATAAATGTAAAACATGTTTGCTAGATGTACGTACATTGCAGAATTTTACTAATTACAGTTTAATACTTTTCTGTTTAAAGACAAAAAGTTAGTGATTTGATTGTTTTTTCAAAGTTTGAGTTCAAGTTCATAAAGTTGTTTTACATTAATATGACAACAAATTAAATAGACTACATAATTCATTCACGATATGAATATTTCCAATTACATAATTAGTAATAAATTTAAAACTAAAGAAATATTTTCAATTATATAATAACAATAAGTTTAAGTGTTAAATTCTGTATATAAATCATTTAACAATGGTATAACATTCACGAGTTATTATTGTTTTTGTTGGATTGTTTCTGAAATATATTAAAAAACTTACATTTTCCGGTTTCCAATTTTTCAAAAGTTAATTGACGATTTTATTATAGTTTCTGAAAATATTGATGATCTGGCAGCCCTTTACTTGGAATAGTTAATTTTAGTAATGTCTCTCTTAATCTTCTTTTTTATTTGGTTTATTTACACAGTGGGCAGTATCTTATTATATCCAGTATGATTATTAAGGGGCATTTCGCACTTGTATTAAAACATTTCAAAATTACAAGTATACTTCGTTATTATAAGATAAGACTTCATAGGTTTTAAAAAATTATTCTAAACGATTATATTTTTAATTTGAACTGTATAGTAATATTACAAAATTAAATAAATAAAATAAAATTGCAATTAAAAAAATATCATGTGTTGTTTTAATTTAGTATGGCATCAAAATGTTACGTTAGAATAAAATTCAAATAGGTGAAATTACGAACACAGCTGCCTACTATTTATTATGATTTTGATGACAAAATTCTATGAATTATTTTGACAACGTACAATGATTTTTCTGGTTATTGTACTAGTAAGTTTCCGTGTTATGAATTCGCCTTGGTTCGAATTTTGCCAGTCGCACCAAAATTCATTAGCTTTCTTTCTCAGAAATTCTTATGAAAGTCGGAAGACTTGTATTATTGTCGTCAGCCTTAAGCCACATGAATATATTTTTTAGTCACTATATAACTTTGGTCATAGTGGCACTTATTATTAATTTTAGTTATTTAAGAAAAAAATAATAATGAACGCTCAACACCACCTCATCATATTTGCAACTGTTTGGTTTAATTAATATTAACAAGAAATTAACTTAACACAAGTTTTATATTCCTACAACATATTTAATTTATTAATAAAAAAATTTTGTAAGAAAACGCAGATACAGACTATTATATAGAGATTTCTAATTAAGAATAAATATTTTAAGTTATAACTCTTATTAATGTGTATTTATTCAACTATACGCACTTCTACATGTATTTGAATATTATTTCTTCCCGCTCTGCCAAAAGTTGTTTACATGTTTCGTACAAAATGTAATTTTTTGTTTTGTTATAATGTTAATTTTTGTATGTACATACCAAGCCTCTGTTGTAAAGTTCAACTTTAAAATTTTTGAGTTAAGCGTTCTGAAATTTCCTTTCAGGATATAATTTGTTCGTTTTAATTTCAGGGTTAAATTTTAAGAAATGCAAAGACGAGAAACAGAAACGAGCCCAACATAAATTTTACAATAAAAAAACTATTTCTTAAAGCATTAAAAGGGAGCGCAAACTTGCAAATATTATATGAAAAATGAATACTGCCGAAGTTCGCAATAGCGAAACTCTATTGTATTTCCTTACAAAATTGAGGTAGAATTTTTAAACTATTTTTTTCGAATTCAGCAACCACAAAACCATATAGACTGAACATCAAATAATGTTGTCCAGCTAGATTCCGGATTCGTCCCTATGTGCGCACCAAAATTTAAGCGAATGCTACACGATCAATGTTGCAATATTTGTCATTTAGTGCCTTATTTTATAAATGGTGTATCAGTGTTGCCAGTATCAGTATCATTGTTATGTGTAATTTCTTTTTGCCTGTCTAGTCCAACTGTAATTAGTTTCAGTGTGTAATTTTACTTTGAGTCATATTTTTTTTATTATTAATATTTGACAGTATAATGATTTTTTGTCATTTCAGCCTACACATAGGTCGTATAAAAAGTAAATTGCAAAAATAAATATTTCGAAAACGAGGAAAACTATATGCCTGGTTGCAATGGAATTTTTCGAAAATTCAAGTCCGATTTTTAAAACTTTATTTACAATTTTTAATAAATACTTTTGGATTATAGGAAGTCTGAATATGTTAATAAAAATAACGTTTTTCAACTTTCTCGTTTTTTTCATTACTTTACTTGGGACAATTTAATTAGAATTTCACATATAATCATAAATGGCACAGATAGTTGCCACAAATCAGTTAACCATTGCGACCGAAACACGAAAGTATTCAAACAACATGCACAAGTTTGACAGCCCGTAATAATATCTACAATGTCGAGAGAGCCGTTCATCAACCCATAGCTACTTTGCGATTAAGCATAGTATATGCAGGTTCACTTTTTTTTCAAAATTATTTCTCCCCGCACTGTCAGAAATCGTTTATAATTTTCGTACACAATTTTTTTTTTGATTATTTCACAGATTTTGTAACTGAAAAGTTTTAATTAAAAATTTTAATGCAAAAATATTTGAACATATTTAAAATTAAAATTTGTTATATGTTTTATAAAAATGTATTTTGTTTTACTCAAAAAAACAAAAATGTTCTGCAGTTCTTGTTTCTTTCCACACGTTTTTTTCTTTTAAAAGGCCGCCGCTTTTGACAGTTCGGTGAGTTCATTACATAAACTAAATTCGCGTCGTATTTCGTTTTTGTAGAGTTGCATATAATTGAATAAATATACTTTCATTACATTTTATCTTTAATAGTTATTTATGTTTAAATGGCAACATTGGTATATTCGCAAAAATCTGTACACTGTGCCAAAAAATTCCAAGGTGAAGATAAAAGGAGGACCAACTAAAGCTTTTGAATGACCAAGTTATTAAATCATACGCAGACTTTTGTGACCATATACTTTTTTAAATTAAATTTTTTTTATTAAATATATTTTCTAAGAGAATACGAGTATGAATGTATGTTATGAAGAAGGTTTTGTTTCAACAATAAGAATAAATTAATAATGACCCTCTAATTAAGTGACATAATGTATCTATATATGCATGGATGTACGCAAAATTAGCTCTCTTTGCAAACCATTTAGTTCTTGCGGTGTCATCATTGAGTGCGGTCGTTACGGAGTGTCGTTGGTGTTAAAGTGCATTTGGTTGATTAATACATATATATATGTACATACATATATTTTTTCAAGTTGATATATGTATTAATTTCAAATAGATCTATTATTGCATAAGCCATTAAATATTAGCTCTGCTAATTCTTATCATGTAACAAAATTGAAATCAAAAGTTCAATAGGAAGTGTTAAAGTGCAATAGTTAAGTAAAATATTTTGTGAAATAGTGAATTACATACCCATCATGTATGTATGTATGCATATGTGGCCAAAATAAAATGGCTACTTTAAAGAAATGGTTTTGGTTTGTTGTTGTACGTAACGGTATTTCTTGCTTCTTAACTCGTTATAATACAAAAAACATTTGTGTGTGTGAATTTATGTGTCTGGCTGGTGTATATTGTATGCCGGATTAAGGCAGGAGAAAACAACAACAAATGTACTCGCAAAAGCGTACATACTCGTACAACAAAAACGAACGATCTGTTCAACTGTTGAGTAAATGCATATGGACGTGTGGATTTCCTATTCTGTTTTATACGAAGTTTCATCCCTTTTGTTAAGTGACTCTGATTTGGTGATGATGTTAAACTTAATAATGAAGCCGAACGAATGTTGGTGTATGGCACAGGGCTATTCAAAACATATTTTTATAATTCTTGTTATGAAGATAGTAGGTGACTCCTAGAACATATTTTTTATACATACATACATATGTGTGGATGTATGTATGTACATATTTCTGTTACTTGCTTTGCGTTCGCAAATGTTGTAACCAAATTTTATAAAATTCACCAAATCAGCAGAAAGTCTTTTTTGTGAGTTTTAATATTTTCTTCAGTTTTATTGTGTATACTATTATTTACATAAATATGATGGTACATACATCCGTAAATTCTTTCTGCACGCACATGAAATGTTGAAAGGAAGTGGTAAGAGCAAGAGGTGCCTAGAAAAGATGCGAAAAAATTTAAAACGGTTTACGGTACACGCGTTCTAATAAATAATAATTAATTAAAATAAAAATCAATTAAAACAATTTCAGTGAAATGTTAAGGTGAGTTAATCAAAGCATAACTAAAACATATACAAAACAAATATTTTAACAGACATGCTGTCCTGCGCTATTGCAGCATTCACTTGCTTGTTTTTATATCGTTTTTCTTATTTTTTTATTTACAGAGAAATGTTCTGTCGTTAGCACTTAATCCATAGAAGGGCATTAGTAACGCGTTCGCGTCGGCGTATAAAAGAGTTTCATGTACATACTATGTATGTATAAATATGTTATAGGCATAGTTAAGGCGGTGTAATAGTGAGTGCGGTTGTTATAAGATATCGTTCGTTCTTTGAAGTGCATTTTATTGAGTTCTTAATTTCTTAATCCATAAAATCGTTCTTAATTTGCATATTTTATAAAATAGAAAAAAGTAGTAGTTCTTACTGAATGTGTGGGCAGAAAAAGGTGTGTACATATTTAAAGCAAAGTTTGGGTCTGTTACAGTAATTGAAGGTATTTCTTGGCTTCTTAACTCTTCATAATACAAAAAGCATGTGTGTGAGAGAAAATGTGTGATTGTTTTGTTGTGCATGCCTACTCAAGATAAAAGAAAATAACAACAAAACTACTTGTAGTGGTGAACGTACAATAGTAAGAGAGTAATTGTTTTCATCCCTTTGATCATGTGGTTCTGATTTGATGATGATGATATAAAGGAATGTTAAAGTATGAAAGTATACACTGTAGATAGGTATATGTACATATGTGTCTATAGCTTTGATGAAACTGAGTCAACGAAGGCACAGTTGAGAATTGATTTCAATTAGTTATTTTTATTATTGTTGTTAAGATGGCTTAGTAAGAGACTCCTCTAGTTTTTTTGTTATTTATTTAGATTTTGTTTATTTATTTTTTGGTGTTGAATTAAAAATTTAAAAAATCATTAAAAAGTAGACAAGGATTGATTAAAATTAAATTTTTTACTTCATGTGCCAAACAGAACATAATTTTTTGCACTAAATATTCACATCAGATTTACTGCCATTTTCACAATGTCTGCTTAAAACTTAATTGGAACTTTAAAAGTCGGTTAACTAATATCTATTTCACAATGTATGATTAACTTTTAACTGAAGAAAAAGTGTTGTTACATTTAATAGAAAAATAATGTGTCAGTTTGTAGTATAATCGACAGCTATTCATAGATAATTGTTATTGATAAAAGGAAAAAATGTACACAAGTAAAAAATTATTTAATTTTAATTATAATATTTTTTAAGGTTAAAAACAGTAAAGTCCTTTAATTTTTATTCATTTGTTTTTTTTCCTTATTGTGAATAATAATTTTAAACAAGAACGAATTTCCTGAAGAAGCCACACAAAAAAGTGGAAATATTGAACAAATAAATAAATATTAAAAAAATTTACTGACTATGCGAATGCTACACAATCAATGTACAGCTTCAATATTTGTCATTGTGTACGTTATTTTATAAAAAATATTCACACTTATACGTAGATGTGTGAAAAAATGTGCTTAATTAAAAAACTATTTGAAAAATGGAAAAGCAATTTTTATATTTCTCCAATGTTTATAATTTTAAAACTTTGAAACCGAAAAACGAAATCTTGCTATGAAATTACAAGCTCTACAAAAAAAACTTCTTAACAGGTGTACGAAGATATATAAATAGGTATTTTTATAGACCAATATTTTACCTGTGTCGGTTGTTTTTCGGAATGTCCAAGCTGGAACAATTTGTTGCTGATGATGTTCAGTATATGTACCTTGAATGTGTCTGCCACAAACATTAAAATATTTTTCTATTTCCTGTCATTATAGTATTTTTGGTAATCAAACACAAACGTACTTTTTGCCGAATTGTTTTGGTAACTGAAGGATGGTGAAATTTAAATCATTAACCGTTGATTAAATAGTGCCTTCTAACCAAACCACTAATTAGTTAATTTTCTGTTAAAAATTAAACAATCAGTCATTGTGAAAATGGCCGTAAGTGTTTAAAGTTAATTCTGTTTGAGTTTCTTTTAACGTTGAAAAATTTTCAATTAAAAATATAGTTTGATATAAAGATACATATGTATCTATGTATAAAAATATGTAGCTACAATATAATTCACATTCTGCATACACATGTCAATTTGTATGAAGTTTATGAAAGTAAGTCGTGCCTAGAAAAATTTCTCATATAAAAGAAAAATAATTACATGTTTATTAACGAAACGGTTATCATTACGAACGTTCTAACAAATTAAAATATTTAAAGTCAACAACAACAATTTCAGTGATATTTTAAGGTGAGTTATTAATATATCTACATAATTATGATAATTAAAATAAATGCTAAATATTTATGTATGTATAAGTACATATGTATGTGCTATTTGTATATAAAATCAGAAATTTGATACAAATCAGTATATAATTTTTAATTTATGTCCAATTAGCCAAGTTCATGACTCAACTTTCAAAACATATAAAATATTCTATAAAACTAACAGTTTTTCAAATGTTGAATTTTTTGTGGGAGAAATACTGAGAACACGTTTTTAGTTTAAAGTTTTTTTTGCGCAAATAACGAAAGTTTACATACGCGTCATTTAGCAAAATGAAAATATAGGAAAAGGAAATGTTTGTATCAATTTTACTTTGAATTCAGGTTGTGAGCCGCACTTTGCAATGGTTGTTGCTTTTAGCAATGACAACAACTTCCGTTACTGAATGTAGTTGCTTTATAAAAGAGCATTACCAGCTTAAATTTGCGGAACATAAATTTCATAATTTTTTTTTTTTAATTTGTTCTTGAAGCAGGCAAGAGCATTGCGACCGGATTTTAAAATAACATAAAACTAAATAATAATTGAAATAGAGCTAAAAAGGGCTAAAGAAAGAAATTTAAAGCCAACAAGCCATGTAGCTTTCAAATACAGTAGAATCGGGGTTGAGGGAACCTATTTTTTGAACAGGCCATTCCTTCAACCCAGACTGTTCCCTCAATTGAGATTCATATTTGTTTTTTTTTTCTATCTTGGACCAGCACTCAGATGATGACCCCTACACATGCGATGCATTGTGCTGGAACTAGGAAATTAGGTTATGGGAAGGAGGATAGAGGGAGTAGTGTTTATGGACATTTGATTTGAATTTTCCCACGTCACTGCCTGAATATAAAACAAAATATTATGTTATATTCAAATAATATCTGCAGTTATTGTTTCACAGTCAAGTTACATATTTTATTTTTTATTTAATATTATTTTAAGACATCCAACATGGTACGTTGTTTTTTTTTTTTTGCCTCTAATGATATTTGAACAGCAATATCTCTGATATTTCTGAGGACAACGATATACTCAAGCGAGTTGGTGTTGTCTTCTGCCCAGTCGATTACTTTATCGATAGTTTTGATTGCTTCGGATGCATTAATTTTAAAAGTTTGATTGCTGGCTTCGTCAGGCTCGACCTCATCAGTATCAATAACTATGTGATCAGATTGGTCGATAACTTCTTCATCACCATCAGTACAATATTTATCTTTATCGAGCTTTTTTTTAAAATTGCGCATTTTGTTTTAAGTGTTAAAAATTCCTTAGCTTTCATAGTAAAATACCAAAAAAGAAACTTACTTTCACCCAACGACACTACCGCTTTATGTAAGATACGAACGTAAACTAAATTGCTTTTGTTTTAGGCAAAGAAAACAAGAGTACCTTATTCTTTATTCTGTAGACTTACTGTAATATAACGAATTTAGACTTTTTTATTTACATACATATGTATTTTGCTTTTTCCACACAAAAACTACAAAGTTCCCTCTACACAGTACTCATAATATGAAAGGTTCCCTCTCTAGAGTACTCAATGAAAGAATTTTAGTTGTCCCCTCAACCGAGTAGTTCCTACAATCCTGGGTTCCCTTTACCCCGATTCTACTGTAGTAACTTTCTATTATTTCGATACGTTTCATAGTTTTTATTTATTTATTTATTTATTATATAAATTATTCATTAATTTTTCATATAATCAACGGGAATTAAAATTAATTACGATTATTTATGTAGTATGTATATTTGTATATACATAGATGCCCATTGCATTTGGTGCTAATACCAAAACCGTCAGTAATCCGTTATTCTCTTGTATTCTTACAAAAAAAATCTAAGAAATTCAAAATTTTTATACAAGATTTCGCATGAAGTTTTCGTGAATTACGAAATATTCAAACAAAATAGCTTCTTCCTAAAAATTTTTTATACAACAAACAATTTATTTTTCCATTTAAATCTACATAATTAATATTTTAACAGGTTTTACTTAATTTTGAGTGTTGTTTTTAATTTAAAAAAAAAATCTAATATTAAGTAATTGTCTCATTATTGTGGTAAATTACTTATGAGACTTAATACATAACTAAATGTTACGATTTGTCGTAATCTTGCTATCAACGCCGCTAAAGTCAGAGCTCACCTTGAGGTTTGTCTCTATTAGTGATTTGACAACTTTTGATGCCTGAAGATTTCAGAAATTTGTCAGTTCTGGCATTCCATTTTCGATGAAATATTTACATATAAATATAGTTTACAAAAAAATAATAAAATCACATGCAAGTCTTCATGCGTGGGCATGATCGAAATCAACAAAACCGTATGAAAAATTTAATTCTGTTCACAGCTTTTGTATTTGTCTCAATTTTTGATGGTTAAACCCCCTAAAGAAAAGAGGCACTTCTTTAATACGAATGTAAGTAACTGCTTTAAAAATTAAAATATCGTTTTTAGAAATTTATTTTTTTATACAAAAAAGCAAACATACACAGTCTTACAAAACTAAATTATCACATTAATTAATAATATACATATGAATTCTTAACTAATTTATATTTTTGATTTTGTTTAAATAATAACGATTCGAGGCAATAAAAAACAAATTTAGAACACTTTTGCTCAAAGAAAATTTCGGAAAATAGACAATTAAAATCATTTAATTAAAAATAGGCAGCACCTTAAAAAAGTAAAACAAAAGCACGCATTCCTACATTCGAAGTTAAAATTAAAATTTGCTTTTCGCGAAAAAAAAAAACGATAACATTTTGCATTTGTTTAAAACAAAAAAAAAAAAAAATAACTTATCGCCCAATAAATTTTTACTTATTAAAAGAATATTAACTTCGTTATATATAGTCTTTAAATGGATAAAAGAAATTTTGTATTTAGTTCACGAAAGGAAATTGCCATAAATGTTGCTTTTATTTGCTAAACTGAGTACATAAGAATGAGGGAACTCACAAACATTTACTATTGTATTGTATCTGTTGTATGTGTATGCGAGTGTAAAAACTGCATATTAAAAATGAACAATAAAAAATGTATAATCAAAAATTTAAACTTTTCTATTTTCATACAGAATTCATAAAAAAATCAATAAAACAAATGTTTGCAAAATTAACTGTCTGTTCATAGAAGCCGAATGAAAATACTCGTTTGGCCATATTTATATTGAAAATAACAGTCAATTGAAAAAAAAGTTCAAATTGTTTTTGTTTTCAATATAAATCGGCCGAACGATTATTTTCATCTCGGCTTCTATGAACAGGCAGTAAAAAACTTGTATCTTCGGTGTAGTTTCCGTAATACAAGTAATACTTGTCGGAAAAAAATCTCAATTTTGAGTAGTTTC
Source organism: Dexiosoma caninum (assembly GCA_963924685.1). Lineage (NCBI taxonomy): Eukaryota > Metazoa > Arthropoda > Insecta > Diptera > Tachinidae > Dexiosoma > Dexiosoma caninum. The sequence continues at coordinate 10,161,930 of OZ004726.1, read as the reverse complement.
CATACACAATTTTTCGAGACAAGTACTCTACTCGTATTATAGAAACTGTTTCTCATCATGGATCAATTTTGAAAATGGAAAATAATTTTCGTCATTAATTTTAGACATAATTTTTTTTCTGTGTATTTTAGAAAATATAATATCAGCGGTTTGTTTTTTATAATTCTTGACACACGAATACAACAACTGGTACCGTTTTTGTGAGTACATTTTATGATAAAATTTAATTGATAATTTGAATTAAAAATCAATAACTTATAATTATAAATTTGAATTTGTTTTTGAACATCTTCATCGGAATTATTAAGTTTAACAAATTTATACTTAAATTACAATTTTCATTTAAAGTAAAAAATAACTTGTCTTTAATTAAAATTTTCGTGTTATTAGTTTTTGGTATGTTTTGTGATGTTTTTCTTTTCTATAAAAAAAAAAAAGATAATTTTTGTAATTTTTCACTTAAAATATTCTAAAAAGCAACTAATAAAATGAGTAAAGCTTGTCGCTGTCCTTTTTGGTGGAATACAATGGATGAATGACTTTTTTCATAAAATAAATACAGTGATGTATAAAATTAAAATAATTATCTTAATTATATTATGAATTATAATTAAAGTAAGCGTTCATTTGTATCAAAAATTCGATCGAAATTTTCTATTAAAACTTTGGTTAAGGTGTTCATGCGTCCAATCATGTCGTATGTATCGTTTTGTGAAAATAACGATGGTCCCCAAACAATGGCCACATTGGAAGCATTCATGCGATTGGAAGAACTGCAGGCAGCAACGCTAAAATAAAACATGAAATGCTATTTTTATATTTTTCATTTTATTTTAAAGAGAAATAAAAAAATTGTTTTTTTTTTTTTTTTTTTTTTTTTTTTTTTTTAAATATATTTATTAAGCTTGAGGTCTTCTTTTTTTATTTTATTTTGTTTTATATAATAATAAATAATAATAAAACGAAATAAAATAAAAAAGAAATATAATAAAAAAGGTCAATTAATAATATAATTAAAAAAAAGAGAAATAAAATTTCTATTTCAAAAATTTTCGCTAAATGCGCATCGAAATTTCTTTCGAATAATTTTATTGACAAACAAAAGCAAAAGTTGGAATAAAATTTTGCTTGGCATTTAGATTTAATACATAATTTTTTTTTTAACGATTGCGCTTACTTTGTCAAGTGTTTTATTAAAAATCGTAGCGTGGACTTGTTCGGTTCCTTCATCTCTTCTATCGCTATTCTTATCATATCAACAGCTTGTTTATCAGCCAAATTTGTTGTTATGCGACTATAGATGTCCAGTGGTATTACCGGCTCTGGTAAATCCCGGAAGAACTGTTTCAATAAACTGGTTACCGTATGGACATCATCGGCCGCAATCAGTTTCGAATCGTAAATATAACTTTTCGTTAGTTTTTGCTTTAGCTCGTCTATGCAGAATTTATTGCCGCAGGCACGATATATACCATCCTGTATAATACGATCTTTGCGTTCGATATAATCGACTGCATCGACAACGAAACGCGGCACATTCTGTTGCAATTCCAGTTGATCGAGCGCTGCTCCAAATATGGGATACTTTGGTTTCAGTCCATCCTCCAAATATAGACTGGTCGATTGACTGGCACGATTTAATTTGTAGGCCTTCTTTTCGCTTTTCGGTGAATTCCTACCGTTGCTGTAAAATGTAGCGAATATGGAAATTATTGTTTATTTAAAAGTTCTTGAAAGAAATTTCACATTAATGAAATAATTTGTTTTGTAAATGATAAGCTCGCCAAGGACAGTCTTTCAGAATATTGTTTACATATTTAATGATGTTAGGGCGGGATTGAACTCAACGTTGCTAAAATAACGTCATTACATTATTTAATTATTTCTCTATTTTTAAACATTAATTGCTACTTTTATTTGAAATTATTAATGTCACTAAAATAACTAGAATTGTACTGTTCCGGCACATCAACATAAATACTAATGAAACGGACTAGGGCTACCTATTAGCTATAAAACACTGATATTGAAGATTTTTTGGGGCAGTTTTCATGCGGGTTTTGTAATTTTCAGGACTGCAATTTAAAAGACCATAATTTCATATCGTCTCAGAAGGTATTTTCGAAAATACTCAGAATATCTCCAAAATATTCTTTCATAATTTAATTGCATTTTTACCTCGATCCACTCGGCCACATACTTACATATTTAAAATTCCTCGTTGGACTGAAAGAAAGAAGAAATCGTTTTGATTAAAATTTTTATGAAATCATTTTTTTTTTTTTTTAATTTTAAAACTGACTAGAAAAAGAAATGTTACAGAACGTAGTAAATAGTATTAAAATAATACAGGGTGGCTCAAAATGAGCGAAGATTTTCGAATTGTTTATAACTTTTTTTATTATAATTTTTTTTTTTTGTTTTCAGTATTTTGTAAAGACTTGGGGAATTTCAATTGGGCCAGTACTGAATTGAACAATGTGCCAAAAACGTTCAACTTTATTTCTCAAATCGTTATTTTAATGTGCGGTTTGGATCCTCAGAGTCAGCAATAAACCGACTGGTTGAAAATTTTCGACAACAAGGGGCAGTAAGGAACCTTCCTGGTGTAGGTAGAAGACGAACGGTGCACACGGGTGACAATATTGAACGGGTACAGGAGAGTATTCGGGAAGATGGAGAGACATCAACGAGGAGACATACGACACAACTTGGAGTCTCACGAATGTCGTTGCAGAGATTTCCATACAATATTCATACTGCGAGGCACACAATGGCTCTTTTAAGCGACATCTTTGGTGAAAGAATTACTTGCAGTGGAAACGAGTTTAATTGTCCTAAGCGTTCACCGGATTTACCGCTGCAGACTGTTTTCTTTGGGGTAATTTGAAAGGAAAAGTCTATATTATTAAGCCTAGAACCATACAGCGGTTACCAAATAATATACGCGACGAAATCAACAACATACCACCTAAAGTTTTGCGCAAGGTTATGGAAAATGTTTTGGAAACAGCACGAATATGCGAAGCAGAAAATGGACACGATTTGCGTCATATAATTTTTCATAATTAAATTAAAAATATTCTCTATTAAGATACTGTATTTAAAACAAAAATTTAATAATCAGAAGTTATAATGAACTCAAACCAAACCCCTTCGGTCATTTTGGGCACCATAGAATTGAAAAAAAAAAAAAAAAAAAAAAAAAAAAATAGAAAATCTCTACTAGTTGTTCCAAAGCACGACAGCACGATACAACTGACATAGACGTGGTCAAATTACAGTCATTTCTTTTAGACATGGGGAATGGTATATGACCAACAGCTATTTTTAAATATCTCCGATTTTTATTTCTAAAATAGAGTCAAGACTGAAATCGAGTTTTGAAGCCACAACTTTAGCGCTGTACTGCCAGATCTGTAAAAACTATATTTTGCGACATGGTCGTTTTTTATTATTATTTTGAGTTTGTAATCGTCCAACAGAGTTTCGAATAGGAAAGTTGGTATAAGTATTGTGTCGGTTTTATTCATTCTCATTAATATCAAGCTTTCTCAGCGATCGCGCTATAAGAGTTGTTATAGACGGGATCTCATCTAACGACTTCAAGATAAAGTCAGGGGGTAGCGCAAGGCTCCATTTATTCTTCTACACAATTTCTTATCTTTCTTAATGACCTTCTGCGAGTATATCAAACTTCCAACCCTATCCACTCGTATGCAGATGACAGCAGCATTTGTTACTCATATTCATTTGGTCGTAGGCCAACATCGAATATGATCGCGGCGTTGAGACCGAATATGAGTGATTCATTGAATAGTGACTTCAAAAAAATATCACTAGGGGGTTACGCGAACAGGGTCGATTTCAATGCTCAAGATACCCGCAAAGCTGAATGCTTACACATTGATGCATGCCCGATCATGCTGCCTCACCTGTAATTATGGGTGGTATAAATTTTGAGGAATCAGAAGCTCTTGATGTTCTTGTCGTGAAGATTGAGTGTGATGTTCAATGGTTTTTAGGTCTCAAAAGAAGCATTCAAGTACCTGGGCCAAATTCGCTGCCCAGACCGCCAAGATTTAAAGTTAATCGACTCTTTTTCTATTCAATAAACTAGAAATAATTGCACATTGGATACATTCATTCCACATAGTTTTAATTCCAATAGTTTAAAGACGACAATTCTTGATTGTAATTCTTTTGTCGCAATTAAACGGAACCTACGATGCTACTTGGGTCGGAGCCGTCTTAGTCGGCTGCCTTTTAACCTAAGAACCGCAAGAAAAGAAGCCCAAGTTTTCCGAATTTTTTTTTTTTTTATTTTCAAATCATTGAGAATTGTAACGATTTTTTTTTAAACAGTATTAGTGTAAAATTCAAACACAATTATTACAGATTTTGAGAAATAACTTTTAATTCTTTGATTTATTGTTTTGAAGCTTGAGAGTGGAAGCAACTTCTATGAAATATTAAGTTTCATAAATAAATTAATAACATAATTCTCGTATTATGCATACTTTTATCACCTAAAATACTCATTTCTTAATTTCGTTTATTTCTTAAGTTTAGTTTGTAAATAGTTCGAGTTGTCGTGTTTATGCTTAAATTTTTAGATTTTCGTTTACGTTCAGATTATTTCACTTTATCGTTGGCACTAAATAAATTAACCGAATTTAAATCCATTTAATTGCGGCTTATGAAAGTGACTAAATTAATTAAAAATATTTCGATGCCTATGAAATCACGTAGACATTTTATTTATTTCATTTATTTATTTTTATTTTTCTTAATTGTCATGATGATGTCGCAGCGGCGCTGGGTGTATCTGCGTCCCTTAAGAATGCTAATTTCAACTCTGTGTAGTGATTTCTGAGCTTCCGTCCATTGATTCGTTCGTATTGGGCGATTTTGTTTGAGCGTCACAAATTGTATATAAAAAAAAAAATATTGAAATAAGCAAGCAAAACACAAAGCACGACGTATAAGGTTGTTGGCTTGTGCCGTCGTCTGTTGCGTGAGTCATTATTTGCAGGATTTATTTCTTTAAACTTTGTGTTTCTTTTTATCGGCATTTAGATACCAAATTGTATTTGATTTACTGCATAAGTTTTGGTTTGTCGTCTTTGAATCATTGTCAGGTATTTCGCAAATAAATCCGCATAATGAATGAAACCGATTGTTGCACTTTTTTTGGATTTGCCGCTGGAGGTGGCAAATAGAATTTCTTTTTGTTAGGATGAATGGGATGTAATTAAAAGCAATTGTTTGCTGTTATTTATTTGAAAATAATGCTCTCCTCCAAATTGTTTATTTTGCATTACAATGTTTCTGTTAATAATTAATAATTTCTTGGGCGTTTGAGCAACGGGGCAATGGACAGTGGACAAACAATAAATAATTATTAATATCGATTCCCGCCTAGACCCTGGGTGTTTCTACAGACAAGCTATAAAAGCTTCGTTGATTTTTTTTTTTGGACCAGGCCAGTCATTCGGGGGATGACTACTACACATGCGATGCATTGTGCTGGAACTAGAAGAAAGTGAAATGACAGGAGCTGACGATTCACTGTCATTCAACTTTGCGCTTTGCACGTTGTTTGTTAATAGCAGTATAGACTTATACAATTTGGAGGAATTTCTGGTAATTATTTTACTTCGCTGGTGCTACACAATACCGATGATGGAGGGCGCTCTGAAATGCCTGTGGATTGGTTGCAGCTGTAGCCGTTACTGTTCAGTGATTAGTGACTATGCCTTCGCCACTGAAACCTTGCGACAACAACTGACACAGAGACGCACTAATGCATATCAGAAAAAATGCGAAATTGTTTTTATGACACTGGGTTCAAACCCAGGACGTTTTGATGTTGTAGTCAATGTGCAGCCTATGAAATTCTCAGGTGCTGGGAAAAATATAACATCCTAAATATATAAGTATAGTTCAGATTTCAATAAAATAAGCCGAGTAACAGATAATGCAGCGCGTAGATAACTCTTTTTTGTGTCGACTGGAAATTTATTGCAATTTTTTTTTATTAATTTGGGATCACTGATTTCAAAACTAATCTCCAATTTTCTCTATCAGCTCGCATTAAAAGTTCAAAAATCATAACTTTACTCTTCATTAAGCGCTTTTCAAAATTGTGTTTCTTTTCAGTCACTTTTTAACATTCAACAAGTTTTTAAAAGTGAATAACGACAAAAAAATAAAAGTGCAAATCCCCAATCACCAGGACGTCGATTGTTTTAGATCACTAGAGAGTTCCAAAATTTGTGTTGGGAAGAACTGAAATTTAGAATTTTTGATGGCACACAAATCAAAAGAATAATCAAGGATGAAAACTTTAGTAGTTCCATGATAAAATATTAAAAGAAATCCTTTTTAAAGAATTTCTTTGGATAGTGCATAATTTCCTGGCTAACAAAAAGCATGAGCACTGCTCGGATACCACGTGAATAACATGCTGTCACATTTCCAGCAGCTTGGTGCTAATATGAGCATTAAGGCACATTACCCGCACACTTAATTTTTAATTGTTTCCCTAAAAATCTTGGCGACTTCAGTGAAGAATAAGGTGAACGTTTCCATTAAGACATTCGTACTATAGAAAAGCGCCAGCAGAATCACTGTGATACTTTGATGATGGCGGACTATTGCTGCATTAAATAAATCTTCTATGCAATATTATTTAAGAAAATCTTCTAAAAGAACATTTTTCTATGAGTTGTAATTACATTATAAGATTTGTGTATTAAAAATGCTTATTTTATTGCGGATCCATAGTTCTGCACTAGTTACAATGAAATAAAGCTCATTTCATTCGAAATATGTTTAACTAAAGGTTTTTCTACCAAAAATATGATTTTTGAAGCATTTTTTTTTAATTTTTAAAGAAGAAAAACAATTTTTTTTTAACCCTAGAACCATACCGATATTTTATAATACGTTAATGCCAACGATACGTAAATTGTCCGTATATACATACATTTCAATAAATGACAAATCTTTGGTATGATTTCATTTCAATTGTTTTTTTAATTCATTAACCCTAGTCGGACTGAACAGGTACAATTGTACCTTTTTCATTTTTAAATTTTAATAACTTTTTTTTCATAAACAACAGAAACCTGGGATTTTGTGACATCTTAAAATATTAAATTAAATTTTAAGTTTTAAATTTTCAGAGAAAAATCTTGAATTTTTGCCCATGATTTAGGCATTTTACTATCTTATACCCTTAAGAGACTGAATAGGTACAATTGTACCTTCATATATAATTTGTGAAGAAAGACTAAGATGGAAATAGAAAATACTTTTTTATTATAATTATTTTATTATAAAACTTTACTCAATTATGTTACATGAAATGCATGTTGTATTCTGTAGCGAGTGTTCATCACAAACGGGTTTAACGCAAATCATGCATGATTTTCTGGTCTTACGTTGTTTTCGATTTTCCGGGATTTGGTTGTCTTTGGCCATCTTTTGGCTTTCCAGTATAAATTTGACCATGCAATGGGTAGGAATTGATTGAATCACAAGCCCAGAAAATTGTTATCCCATACTTAGCTGGCTTAGTAGGTATGTACTGTGTAAACCTGGTATGGCCTCTAAATGGAAATAATTGCTCGTCGATAGTGATACATTCATATGGCTTGTATGCTTTTTCTAAATTGCTGTTCATCATAGTCCAGATGTCATGAATTGGTGCAGCCTTATCTGATTCCAAACGCTGTGCACGTGTATTTTCGTTGGCAAAGCGAATAAATCTGAGCTTCATCTTGAAGCGATCTAGGGTCATTACAGCCCGTATAAGAGGCAGTGCATCAGCCTTCCATAAATCAGTCAAATTATTTCTGTTATCTCTATGAACGCCAGCTGAGATAAGAATACCCAAAAATGCATCGAGTTCAGTTGCAGTGAAGGGCTGAAACTTTTTCTGAGATGGCTGTTCAGAGGAATTATGAAATACTTGTCCCAACTTATTATTGAAATTATCAAAAATTCTTTTAGCTTTCCGATTGCTCTCTCTCAGTATAATATCACACATTTCCGGAGTTATAATAGATCCTTTTCAGTCAGTAAGGAACTACTCGATATAGGCCCACCTCTTTGCCGCAAAACGTGTGATGTGAATTTACTTTGGTAACTCTATATACTTAAATTTAACGTATATTCGGTTTGAAGTTGAATTTGAAATTTGCAGTTAAATATTGTTACAATGTAAAAACCACTAATTTTAGTAATGAGTATTTTTATTTATGATTCTAGGCGTACTTTTAATATAAATTATATTATACCTTCACTAACAAATGTCATATTTCTGTTGATAAATATATGAAGGTACAATTGTACCTGTTCCGTCTTTTAACGGTGTTATATTCTTCTGTTCGACCAGGGTTAAAAATATATATTGAAATTACTTGCTTATAAAAAGTAAAATAATATTTGAAATTTGTACATTTTTCTCTAAATAGTCCCTCATAGTGCATTGATGACAGCCAGAACACGTTTTTATTTTTCATCGGCATAAAAGAGACTAACGTCATGTTTTCATAATAAACACAGCGCGATGATCCACAGTGCTGCAAACCGAGTAGCTCGGGAGTTATGTCAGCCTTGTTCTTTCGTAGTGTGCTAACGTTACGAAAAAATTACGTGCAAGAATTTAACCTTTATTACCAACGATACGTAAGTTTTACGTACACAGTCTCTAAGTGCGCATACTGTGAATTCCTATAAAACATTAAATATGTGTTGCTTTAACACTTGTAAGCATAGCAGCACAATTGATGAGAGCATAGCTAAAATGAATTGGCGTTAGAATGCCGATCACTTCTTTAATATACATGTGAAAAAAAATTTACGTAAAATTTATGTACATTATGGTTCTAGGGTTAATTGTTCTTTTTTTTTCAAAACGTCAACGATATCTGTAAAACTACTAGGCGAACCGATTTCACGTTATTCAAATAAATGTAGTGAAAGTGCCTTAATTTCGTACATAACGGTATATTGCGAAAAGTCAAGCTGATAGAAAAAAACCAAGTGCAGATTTCGACTCAGCTTCCCAAGTAACCTTAAAAGCAACATTCTTAATCTTAATCTTAATCATTCTTAATTCTTAATCAACAAAAACCTTGTTCCCTTGTGTAATTAATAATATTCCACAGGTATAGAAATATTACAAGTACAGACTTTAGAGTCAATTAATGGTACGTGTTAGATATCGAACGTCATTTTCGTATAAATTCTATATTGAATTTCCATCGTCTGTGACAGTCTATATTTATTTAAATTTTGTTTGGAAAATGGTTTTTTTCACAACTTACTTGGCGAGAATCTCGTGTACATATTTGCCAAACGTTCGGCAATTGTCTTCTTGTCATCTTCGATGGGAAGCTCTAAAAAGTTTTCCGTGGAACGACTCTTAAAACGTTGCATAAACTGTTGCGGTTGTGTCGGGGGCGACTGATCGATGTCTTCTTTGATCTGTTGGGCACGTAAAATTTCACTTTCGGAAACAATCTGCAATGGTATAAAATGTAGACGGACATGTATTGAAATTTTTGTACAGTAAAAAATAAAGACTTGAAGAAGGGAATAGGTTTTTTTTTTTTTTTTTTTGGTGGCATTTAAAATCAATTGCAATACAACGGAATGAAATAATAGTGACAACTGGCGCGGTCGAGCATTACCTCTTTATTTATTTAATATTATGAAATATGTTTTGCTTGTTTTGCTGTGTAACGATAACAATTTTCAAAGGAAAATTAATAAAATGTTTACTCGAAATCGATACGGGTTACAAAGCTACCGTATTCTTTCAATTTGTGTTCCTCATAAAGGGTGTCTGGTAGCAGATTTATATTTCCAAACTTAAATAATAAACCTAATAATTGACACAAAGTTTTTTTAAGAGCATTGCACGATAGAATGGAAGTGCGGATTTTATTTTTTAAAGAGTATATCATCCACATGTCTTCCGTCGAGTTAAACACACTGTTCAAAACGGAGTCTTGTGTTCTGCGCCACACGCTGCAGTAAACTTGGTTCAATTGAGCTAATTTCTCGACGAATATTTTCCTTTAAACCCACAAGAGATTGAGGATTGTCATTATAAACCCTCTCTTTGAGGAAGCCCCATAAAAAAAATCCATGGGAGTTCGATCGGACGGATTCGGTGGCCATGTGATGTCCCCAAAGCGACTGATCAGTTTTTGGGGAATATATTCCCGAAGCAAATTTATCTAAGCTCTGGCTGTGTGTGCACTCGCCCCATACTGTTGAAACCAGGTGTGTGAAGAGTACTATGGATGAGCTCGTAGGTTTGACAAAAAGAACTCCGTAATCATGCGTCCATAATTTTCACTGGTCTCGAGAATTTTCGAAAAAAAAAAATGGTCCAATTATCTCATGCGTGGTTAAGGCACACCAAAGAGGCAATGCAATGGATTTTGATGTTTCAATCGAGGGTTGCAGGTTCTTGGAGGCCAGTAACGGCTCCAAAAAATGGGATTTACAGTGCGAAAACGCTCCAACATCGTTTCACTAATATTTTTTCGTAAATCAAAGTCACTTTCTTTCAGTTCTTGGAAAAGGATGGAACTTCAGATCCTTTTTTAAAATTTCATGAATAATCGCTCTTGGAAGTCTCAGTGAGGCTGCTCTTTTCCGTAATGAAAGTCGCGCATTTTCACGTAAACTGCTTTCAACCAGTTCAATGTTTTCGGGAGTCCAAGAAGATCGACTGGGCGCTGGCCGTGGGGCATTCATAGCCGAAGCAGTTGCACGGAATCTCTGCACACACGAACGAATTAAATTTACACTCTGTCCATCATTTATTCGCCGAAAACCGAACTTTGAACGAAATGCTCGACGAGCAAATACGTAAGAATCGATACTCTTAAAAAATGTCTTCACAGCGAACGCGCGATGCTCACTCGACCACTGCGACATCGTCACTGACAAATCCGCACAATCGATAATACCAACGGCACCAACCTCCCTCCGCACCGTTTATTACTTTTTGAAATAATCGTATTTAAAAATATAAATTTGCCACCAGACACCCTGTACATGTGCATGTGTGTAGACATTGATTTAAAATTACATTTGTACATGACAATTTCATTGTGAAGATAAGGAATTTACCGTTTAATTTGAAAATACGAGTACATAATTATTGAAAGTTTATTTCAGACAGACAAAAATGCGCTCACAAAATAAACATGTAATAAAAAAAATTAAATATAAAAAATAAATAACAATTATTGGCTTTAAATGCCAAATATTCAAAAGCAAAATAAACGCATTTGGAATAAAGTTGTCCTCGCCTTAAAATCTTCTTGTTGTTATTCGCACATTTTATTATTTATTATGGTGGCGGCAGTCATTCACATTTCGCAAATAATTATTAGTCAATCAATGCTTTAGATTGATGCAACAATTGTACACTGGTGGTCAGCAGAAAGACAACACCTAAATTCAATGGGAGATTTCAATATTTCGTATGTTAAATTTACTGCTCTGTAATCTCATGAGTACCCTCGTAAATGACATCAGCTCACGTAGCATTGAATGATTTTTGATTTATATTTTCTCCACTGAAAAACAAAAAACATTCCCTATTTGAGTATTGAAATTAAAAGCAAAAAAAAATGCAACAAACAAACGCTTACGGCTTGCCTTTCTTTAAATGGTGAGTGCGCTTTAATAAGTCAGTCACGGCGTCATGTGGGGAGTGTAACTGTCATATGGTGTATTGCTGCCCAACCTCACTTGTTTTTCCATTTTTTTTTTGGTTGCAAAAACCGACCAGACAGCACATACATACTCGTAACAAAGTTTTTATTTGGAATTTTTGGCTCGTAATAAAAATAAAAAAAAGTAAAGGGGGCGGAGGTTGTGGGGGCTGCCCGCTAAACGCTCTTCATGTGTCTACTTGCGTGCGGAGACTTTTGTTTTCACTTATAATTATTAATATTTTTTTTTTTTTTATTTATTTACGTAATTGTTTTGGAATTGTTAATTCATGTGTGTTTTTTTTTTATTTTGTTTACAGATAAATTTATTGGTATAATTTTTGTTCCGCATGGACGTGGAAAAATGAAATTTTTGTTACCCAAAGTATCAAATATTTAACAAAAGGTGTGTTCACGAGTTGTCTTAAACAATGTAACAGTTTAGCAGCAATTTATTTATTTTTTCTTATACCGAAATTGAGGTACACCCCATTCATTTATGTTTTTTAAAAGCGAGCATCTGCAGAAACCTTCTGAGAGAAATTACCCAAATAGGAAAGTATTTGCAGTATTTCACTGTTAATTACCTCAATGAAAAATCTACCTGTGTGAAGATAAATTTCGAAATTTAAACCCTAGACACAAACCAACTACCTTAACAGAGCTCTGTTAACGTATTAACAGGCCTCTGTTAAACATGAAACATGAAACTGTGCTTACATTTTTCCACCAAATGGATACAAATTAAAGGAGCAAGTAGTTTATCCAATCCCTTTCACAAAAAATATAAACTTGTATCCCCAATATGTCAAGGAATCTGGTTACTTTTGCAAATAAAAGATGCCAATTTCTTTAGAAGATGCAGCATATTCCAGGAAACTGGAGAAAGATTGGCGGATGGAAATTGGTGGAATTTATAGCTGTTGTGGCCCTTTATGATATCCAATATCCAAAACCGCGTCATGGGTGTTATGACGTCATGGGCGTTATGGCGTCATGGGCGTCATGGGCGTTACGATCGCCATGGGCGTTATGGCGTCATGGGCGTTAAGAGCGCAATGAGCGTTACGAGCGTCATGGGCGTTATGGCTTCATGGGCGTTACGAGCGTCATGAGCGTTATGGCGTATATGGTTTGTAAAGATTCATCTTTTTTTAAATGATGCTTTCTTAAAGCAATTATTGTCAATAAAGTAGCTCCTGGCATTTTTATATTCTTTATTTAATCTAATATTTTAATTCACAATGCAAAAATATAAACAAATATAAAACATCAGCTGTTTTCTCGTGTTTTCGATAAATTAAAACCACGCCGAAAAGTGTAAAATCTCGTGATTTACAGAACAACTTCAAATCGTCGGCGTGGTTTCAAAACGGTTCGTGATTTCAAATCACGTGATTTGCAGAACAGGCCAGAATTTTTAAAGAAATTACTCGAATGGGGGTAATTAAGCGTATGGCAATTCAACGTAGACTTGCATTTGAAAAATGGAAGAAATAAAACGGTTATTTAAAACTGAAGGTAAATGATCGTGTAAGGCATTAAACGTGGGGTAATTAATCGGGGAATAGTGTATTATGTCTGCTCCATTTACAGTATCAACGGGAATTCCATTCTGAAGCGAGCCACACAGGAATAAATTTAATGGAGCCACAATAATGTTAAATAAAGTACACTAAATAGCCCTAAAAAATTTCATCATTCAAATATAAAATGTTGTAGGGGGCAGGGATATTTATTTATTTTTTCCTTTTTATAACAAAACAAGTTCTACGTAAAAGTTTGCATTAATCAACTATTTAATTTAATTTAATTTTGTTACGCTTTTATTTTTAGATGAAAAGTAATGCAAAGAATACTTTATTTTTTTTTAATATGCGAAAGCTCTTTATAATTAATTTAACCTTGGAAACGAATGGACTTAAAAAAATTATTTAAATCTTGTTTCATAAAGCAGAGATTTTGAAAAGGGGTAATACGACTGACTGGCTATAATGATCGCATGTTATTTTTTTTTTTCAACTATTATTTTTAAACATTTTGTCTGTGTTAAAGAGCTTTTGCGGTTTAAAATTTATTATTTTTATAATTTCTTTATTTATATTTTTATTGGTTAAATTTGCCCCTTTTATTTGCTTGGCTTCTTGTGATCGTTTTAAAAATATCGTTATGAATTCTTTTTATTTTATTTTGTGTTTTGCTTTTCTCTATAAACAATGGACAGCAAAGTTTTGCATAAATATTGATTTCTATTGTTACAAGTTTTTTTTTATATCTTTTGAAAAAATACATTTCAAATAACGATACTTTTTGCTAAAGAAATTTTAACGGTTTTTATAAGGAAAAAGGGGGGATTATTTCTCTAAATTATTTATTGTATCTTCAGTATTTATTTCAACTAAAAATAACAAAAACTATTCATGATCTGAAATGTAACAATAAATTAATTTAGGCGCGACCATTGTCAGGCATAAATTAAGTTTTTGTCGTAGATATGCCATATTCCATAATATATCATAATACATACATATGTATATATATCGAGCCTTTGGTGCAATACCGTAGTAATTCAAAAAATCGTGAACTGAGAAAAATTAATTTGAAGTTTTGAGCCATCTTTTTGATAGATTTTCGTTTACTAAAGTTATTTTTTTACAAGTTTTTAAAAAAAAGGCATGTTTTGTAGTGTTTTCTGTTTGTAAATTTCTTGTCATTAAGGAAATATTTCATTATTGCAAAAAAATATTGTTGGAAATAGCTGGAGACAACAAAGACATTTGTAGCTTTAGAATCTCAACAGTTAGAGATAGAACCATAATCTTTTTTCCTTTAGATATATTTATATTTCCCCAAAGATCATTTCTGCATACCCAGCTCAAAAAATTCAAATTTTGAGTTACGACGGTATTGCACCAAAGGCTCGATATATTATCAAGTAGACTCAACTAATCAGGTGAATTTTTTTGTTTGTTTATATTTTACACAGCGTGAATGTCAAAATTTGTTTATATTTTTAAAGCGCTATTGGCGCTACATATTTTTTAATATTAATAACAGTTTTACTCATGTCTTTCTTTTGAGAGAGGGTTGCAAAAGCAAGTAAGGCATACATAAATTATATTTATGCTCTTCTTGGCATTGTAGCCAGCGTTACCATATATTTATTAAGAAAAACTTTTTATTAAAAAAAAAAATAATACTTAATTTTTCTTAATACTTTTTTTTAACCTTTTTTATTATTTTTTTTTAAATAAATATAAAAATAATAAATAAAAAGAGAGAATAAATAAAAAGAGAAAAAACCTTCAAGCTTAAAAAAAATAGATTGTTAAAATAATACTTAATTTTTCGACAAAAAATTTTTTCCTAAAAAGTGTCCATATAATCGAAAAAAAAAATAACAAAAATGTATATTTTGAATTAATTTTTATTCAAAGTAAATCTATGTTCACACGATTGTCAGATTGTACAATATTGTAGGATACGGCAATATGCTGGCAATGCACTCACAATGAAAAATTGTTACCATCTGGTAATTTGTCTGTTCACACTATTGAAGAAAAATCATACAATTTCATTGGCACACAGTTCTGCGACAACAAATTTTTCTGCCAATAATAATTGTCTGTTCACACGGTTGTCAGATTATTGTATGGCAAACGTTGCCAGATCCCACTTTTAACATTGTATCTAAATATTTATGGGCAGCATTGCCAACAGAACTATATGAAAGGAATAGAAGGAGAAAAGGCAGGAGGTGAAGTTGAATTAATTATTTTACAGCTCTGCTTTCGCACGTTCTTTGGTTATACTCATAGCAGTTATACTCGTGACCAGTGACTATGCCTTCGACACTGAAACCTTCCGACAGCAACTGACACACACAAAGGCACACTTATGCACATCAGAAAAATGCGGAATGTTTTTTTTTTTTTTTTTTTTTTTTTTTTTTTTTTTATAATTTTGATCTAAAACTGGAGTTGAACCCAGGTCTGTTTTTGTAGTCAACGTGCAGACTACCATCTATCGTACCATGGCCATCCTCAAACATTTATATTTTTATCACTACGTATTTGATTTAAAGCTCAATTATTTTGATCTCTCTAGTGCCCCTTTCTTGAATTAAATCCAAATTAAGCCAAGGTTCGTAATGCTTTTAATCACAACTACTACACATGAGACAACATTCCAATATGAAACAATACTAATCACCAAACACAGGCTGAACTCTTTATGCTCTCGTTTGCTTCGACGCAAAGCCATTCGACTAATTCGGTATTCAACACGAGGTTTTGTGGTGTCGACTCAATTTTTTTACTTGCAGTCTCATCCTAATAGCTGCCAGATATGTTCTTTCTAATGGCCTGGAATCGTAATAAGGCGCAGTATAAGTAATCGCTACTACTTGTTCTGTCCCATTACAAAACCAAATTTCAATTCTATATTCTAGAACACGGTATATTTTCCGTAGACATGTTGTGATATGACGGTGGAGCAAAAGTAACGAGTCCCGTTGGCAGCCTATTTGCATTTGTTTTATTTTTTTTTTTTTTGATATTCTAATCATGTTGTTGCACGCTAACATGATTCCTGTCAATTACGTGAGCGGTGCCCGTCTCTAATTCGTAGTCATGTTCTTCTAAATACAATAGAAAATCGAACGTAAAAACAATTTGCATTGTTTTCCACTCTCATCATCATTAAACGATACCAGAATACCAAATAGGAACAGCAGTGATTATATGAGTACAAATCGAGAACAATTTTAATTTTTTGCTTTTTGTATGTTGAATACCTCAGAAATACGTGTACCTGACGGTACGTGCAACTGACAGTACAAGTATCTGTGCATTTAATTTATAACACAATAGAAAATAACAAAAAAAAAAAAAAAACTAAATAAATAAATACCAGTATGTATTTTGAAAAAAAAACACACACACACACAAAACAAAACAGTAGTTGCACATTTATAAAAGGAAGTGACTATAAATATTTAAAAAGTGTGGTGTGAGGGAATTAATCATTTTCTGATCAAATTAAAACTATTCGTAAAGAAATGAACATGAGCAAAAAAAAAAAACAGATAAATATTCAGCTAAATTTCACTGTAAAACAAACACAGGTTTTATATTAAAAAAAAAAAAAATAAGAGATATAAAAACAATCAATAGAAACTTGAGTTAAACTTGAAAGAGAAATAGAATAAGTTCATGACCAAGTCTAATATGGGCTTAAAATTGTTTCAGAAGTGTGCATAACTCTCGTTTTAAATAGTCAAGACAGTTAACGAAGAAAACACATGTTAAATTAACGTCAAGTACTGGCTCAGTATTGTAAAAATGATTAAGTCCATCGTAGTAAAAGAAGGCGGTTGTTTGTTTTATTTTTTCTTAACCTGCTGCTTATGCAAGTCATAAAAAATGTGTTTTAAATAGAAAAGTGCAGAAATAATTAAAAGCTCCAAATTTTTTAAGTTAATGTAGGACATCTCCTGAGTGCTGGTCCTAGATAAAAAAAAAAAAAAAAAAAAAAAAAAAAATCAAGTGTCTTTGAAGAAAAATAGCATTCAGGCAGTTAAGATTCCTCTTGTATAATGAATGCTGGGTCTCAAAATGGGTGATGGTGTTGCAACTAGTACGCTCAGTAGGCCGATTATGTTGACCATAAGTTAAGCGAATTGCACGAAACACATTCCTCACAGAACGTGAATTTTCGTAATAAAGTTGAACGATTTGTAAACGTTGTTCAGGGGTAAAGTCTTTCCAATACTAAACAAAAATAACATGACAGCATGACACGACTCACACGTGATCTCTCAAAAAAAGGCTATTGAAAAAAGTATCTCTACTTGAATCACCCATTTTTTATATTTCGGAAGCTGGCAACACTAATGGCAATAGCTAAAATCTGGCAACACCATAATAAAGTTTGATATTTTTTAGCATAAATGTACTCACAATATTTCGATGTACAAGTGCCATTTATTTTGTTTACAGTGTGAGTTCAGAAAATCAATTTGACGATAAAATGGAAATTTCAAGAGAAGGTTTTCGTTGGATTATTTACCACAACTTTCCACGTGCATAAGCTCAACAGGAATGTGTCGATGAAGCATCAAAAACCAAAGTATATCGCTGCTATAGTGAATTTTAATCGTGATAATAGTTCGTTTGCCGACGAATTCCGTTCAGGTTGTCCAAAATGGCTTGTTGTGCCACAAAACGTTGATGTAGTGCGTGAGCTGATAGAGACATCACTGTTTAAACAGTCACGTTATCTTCAAATGTGTAAGAACGCCATTAAAGAGTCTTTAGATCATTACATTATTGCCGCTCGATTCCTGCCAAAAAGACTTGACTTTCTCTCTGGCCTCCGTAATGAACGTCTTAACCGTTTTTGGGGGAATATTGGATTTTCTGCATTGAAGCGAAACTCTAAAGTTTTTCATTTCAAGATCTCCTTTTAACGAATTTTCTCTTCCTCATCACTTTCTCGACAATTCAAAGCACAAATTTGTTTTTGTTACTTTTTTATTGTAACATTGTCCATTTTTTTTTTTTTTCTGGGACCAGCCTCAGCTCCACATGCGAAGCATTGTACTGGAACTATAGGAAAGGAAGAGTAGGAGAATGGACAGAAGTTGAAGCTTAATTAATTATTTTACAGCTCTGCTTTCGCACGTTCTTTGTTTACACTCGTAGCAGTGCTGAAGCTTCGGTTTAGTAGCCATTTTTATTATTATTTTACTTCGCCGGTGCTACACAATACCGACGAAGGAGGGCGTTCTGATGCGATTGTGGATTGCTATCAGCTGACACCGGTATTGTTCAGTGACCAGTGACTATGTCTTCGCCACTGAAACCTTCCGACAACAACTGACACATAAACCACACAAAATGCACATCAGAAAAATGCGAGATGGTTTTTTTTTTTATATAATTTTAGTCTGAAACTGGAGTTGAACCCAGGTCTGTTTTTGGTTTTGTAGTCAACGTGCAGATTACCATCATCCATCGTGCCATCGACACGAAGATATATTAATAAATTATGTTGATTAATGATAATTATGTATTTATTCAAGTTATTTACTTAATAAATTTTACCTTTTCCTCATTACATCACTTCTTTATCAATTTAGACTTGTAAAATTGTACACATGCGTGCTTTAGCCCGACTACAAGTATCAATTTAATTCACACAAAACGCTGCTCGTATTGCATGTTGTAATACGTCTTTCACACATGTGTGTGTGTTTTGTATACATCATAATGGCCATATGCATTTATGATTTCATACATGATAGATGCAATAGAACAGTGATGGTACTAGAAATGGAAACAGGAAATGATTGAGAGTTTAAAATGTTGACGAAGAAAATATGTGCTTCAATAACTTCAAGGCTGCTAAGACCTCTTATGCGTCGTTGAATCCCGCCCCGTGATATCATCCTTCAACTTGGACTCATCGGTATATGGTATACCGATACTGAGATCCCGGCTCAAAGTTGTTAAAGTTGGCCTCCTTAAACGGAAGTAGCGACATAACAAATTCCCCCTTTTAGTACCCACTTCATCTGCACTGACTCATAAACATGTTGCAACATTTTTGAAAGATGATGCACCATTTTCAGTAAAAACCATGCAAGATTTCTAAAATGCCTTCATTTTAGTTAATACGACTACATATTTTTTTTTTCTTTTTTGTTGTATAAATTTATTGCTTTTAACGTAAAAAGGGGTTAACAAACTCTAAGCTAAGTTGTAGGCATTTAATGAATGAACAAAAGCAATAAAAACGCCGCTGTTTTGCATTAAATGGAAACCAAACATTTGCAAGAAGTTTACCTGCTTCGCCACAATATTACTACGCTTGAATTGTGAATGTATTTTGTGTTTTTTTTTCTCTCTCTGTTTGTTTTGTTTCATCTAAATTCCGCACAGCAGTATTTGATGTGCGTTTTTAAATGGGAAAAACTCAAACATTCAATGCGATTAAATGAGTCAGAAAGTTTCAGGCAGAGATTTGAAAAATGATAATTTGGAAGAAGAAAAAAAAAAACAAGCATTCATTAAAATAGGGTGGGTGTATCACAAATGACTTAAATGAATGGAAGTGGTGTCATGCGGCAAATTACGCTTCAGTGTTCAGGTGACAGACAATAGGGAAAAAAGGCTAGGGCAGAGAAAAATATAAATGATTTTGTACATTCATTCATTCTATTCCATATAATGGATCGAAATGAATGCGTCTGAATAAATAAATTATTCTGTACAAATAATCGCCGTGATAACTTCATTTGCTTAAGTTCAACTCTCACGCGCTGTCCATCATCTTTCTACAGAAGAATATAATTTTAATTTTTTTTTTCTGGACCAGCACTCAGGAGTTGACTTCTACACATGCGAAGCATTGTGCTGGAACTGATAGGAAAGGGATAGTAGGAGAAATGACAGGTGGTGAAGCTTAATTATTTATTTTTGCAGCTCTGCTTTCGCACGTTCTTTGTTTATACTCGTAGCTGTGCTGAAGCTTCGGTTTAGTAGCGATTTTTTTATTTTTATTATTATTTTACTTCGCCGGTGCTATACAATACCGACGAAGGAGGGCGTTCTGCTGCGATTGTGGATTGCTATCAGCTGAAGCCGCTACTGTTCAGTGACCAGTGACTATGCCTTGGCCACTGAAACCTTGCGACAACAACTGACAGAAAGACAAACAAATACTCATCAGAAAAAAATGCGAAATGTTTTTATGACTTAGTCCGAAACTAGATTCGACCACAGAACTTTTTGGTTTTGCAGTCAACGAGCAAACTACTTCAGCCATCGCCACACTCATTTAATTCTTTCTATCACAATTAAAATAAGTTGTAGACCTCTGTCTACGGATGACCATATTTTTGATTTATTAAACTTACAAATGAGTACTGAAAAAGCATTTATTTGAAGTTCGCTTTATGTTCGTAGGAAACAAAACTTTTAAATCAACGAATAGGCGTCCTTAA
Organism: Dexiosoma caninum; assembly: GCA_963924685.1. Lineage (NCBI taxonomy): Eukaryota > Metazoa > Arthropoda > Insecta > Diptera > Tachinidae > Dexiosoma > Dexiosoma caninum. The sequence continues at coordinate 10,141,173 of OZ004726.1, read as the reverse complement.
AAATGTCCCATAGTGCAATTGAAAACGGTTGCCAGTGCAGTGAACTAATTATATTGTTTTATTTTCTTGCATTAGTGCTCAGGAGATGTATGCCTTCCATGCAGCGGAACTAGATGCAAAAAAATAATGTATAGAAGACACGAGAGCTGCAACGATCAAAAGTGCAGAGAGCTAAATTCTAGAATTCTATTGTATAGAATTTGTGAAACAGAGTTGCTGGGCCTCAGCTGTTATGTTGGCGCATTAATTTTTCTCAAGTTGAAGAAGAGCCTTTTAATTTAATATTTTACTGTGCCGACGTTGTTTGCTTAAATATCAAAGAAGGAGGGCGCTGTTAGTGCAGACACACTTGAAAACAGAACAGTTGAGAAATGTAGCGGCATAGAAAATACAAAATGGAAGCCAAGCAAAATGTGCTGCGTTACCTGCCTATTTAAACAATAACTGCAATTGCAATTTATTCACTATAATAGCCAAAAGAAAAACCTCTTATAACTTAAATTCCTTAAATGCTTCTAACACATATTCAGCTGGACATTAATAATAATTTATTAAGATTTGAGAAAACTATGATATGATTTCAGCTAAATAGATGCGTATTACCCACAATTTGCTAGTGAATAAATAAATGCAATCACATTATTTTATTTTTATTGCATCCTCATTGAGCATTATTTTTGTTCTACTAAATTTAATTGACTTTACGTAAACCCTGAATAAATTGAGTCATAAAATACAATGATAAAAGCTCAACAGTTGGGTGCTAGATAATAGCAGCAGTTTATAATTTGTGGAACAGCAATAAATAATTGTTAATTTTAATACTGTCGGTAAGTCTCGGTCTCGAAATGTGAATTTGCATTCTGTTGAAAGTTCAGTCCACCTCTTGCCCAACAAAAACGCTGTCTGTCAACTCTGGTCGAGATAAGGCTGCACATCACAATGGGTCTTCAGCGTTTACCCAGCAAAAAATTATTGAAATTAAGAAGCACTACAAGCTGTCGGAGGCAGTACATTGTATATTTAGAAATAAATGCTTACAAATAGGAGATTTTTGAACAACTTTCTTTTTGGCAACACTGTTTCTGGTAGCTCAGCTGTTTTCGTACAAAATGTTACTATTTTAAATATGTTCAGTTTGGTGTGTAATTTATTCGTGAATCGAACTTTGAATTATATTATCAACATTCATGCTCGCTTTAAGAAAGTGCATCCATCCATTTTATGGTCAATTTGTGTGACCTTCTGAGGTGGCTATTCGTAATCTTGTGACCAGCAAATTTACATTTATTGGACATTTTTTTTTTTTCTGGGACCATGCCTTCGCCACTGAAACCTTCCGTTCCGGCAACAACTGACACACAAAGACACACTAAAGCACATCAGAAAAATGCGAGATGTTTTTTTTTTTTTTTTTTTTTTTTATAATTTGTTTAGTCTGAAACTGGAGTTGAACCTAGGTCTGTTTTTGGTTTTGTAGTCAACGTGCAGACTACCATCCATCGTGCCATTTCCACCCCCCTTTATACATAGAGAGCGGGACAGAGGAAAATATGGCAGCTATAAATTCCAGTTCTGTTGATGACCGTGAATTGTCGATTCGATATCGTTCGCAGCAATTGGGCCTCTGTTACTCCACTACGGAAGAACTGGTCTTGGCTGACATGTAGTTTCAGCAAGACGGTGCCACATGCCACACAGCACGCGAAGCAATGGCCCCATTGAGAGGCGAGTTCGGTGAACAGTTTATTACACGTTTGGGGCCAGTCAATTGCCAGTCTAAATCATGCGATTTAAAGTCTTTAGACTATCTTTTGTGGGGATATGGAAAGGCTCATGTCTATAAGGGCAAGCCCGCAACGTTTGACGCACTGCAAGTCAATATTGAAGAATTTATTCGTGAGATACGGGCCGATATATTGGAGAGAGTATGCCAAAATTGGACCAGTATTTTACATGAGACCGTCTTTAAGCATTGAATTATGTAGATCGTTCTATCGACTTAAATAAAGATGTCATACATTTCGTTTGCATGTGTTTTTTTTAATCAAATCCCAAAGCTCTTAAAAAATCACCTTTTGGCACCGTACTCTGTTTATAGCAGTATACGAGTAAATGCTTGAGAAAATGCATTCTTGTGGGTTTTTTTTTTTTTTTTTGAATAAATGAAGTAATGCTTCTGAGAGGCTCATCGCGAACAAAAATCATGCATTATAAAAGCGCAATTGCAAGTGGTTCCAGTATGTTGTCTCCCTTACAAAACTGCTTGCCTGGACAAACACAAATTTTTGCTGCGTATTAGCGAGTGCCAAATGATTAAGAAAAGTAAGTTATGCCTTTAAGATTAAAAATTTGTTTAAAATAATTTTCGTAATTTTCGGCGACCAGAAAACGTCAGTGTTTTTGTTCTACATATTTTTCAAACTGATTTTTGTTCGTTCAAATAAAGACACGACATTGGAGTGACATTGTGAAATTTGGTAGAGACCCTATTTCACTCACTACGTAATTTTCTATAATAAACGAAATTAGAATATTTGGTGAAATTAAGTCGCAACTGGACGACGGTACCTTAAGAGCAGAAGCTACAACAGCATGATGGTAAAAATATTTTTTCCGCGGTCATTTAATTTAATTTCCTCAATTTATCTGAATAATATTTCCTCTGTGTTTTATTATTCTTAATTCTTTTATTTTCAAAAGTTTATTCGTTCTCTAGTGTATCGTGTTGTTACTTTGAAGCGCTTCGCTATACAGTATCAGCAACAAATTACTTTCAACATAAAATAGTTAATAATTTCTTTTTTAGCACAAAACTAAACAATGGATCGTTAAAGTTTCAACGTTCCCAACAGTTTCCCCTTGCTAAACAATATACAAAATAATTAACAACAGCATGAAGACAACAAGCATGTTGCAAAGCGTTACACAACAACAACAACAATAACAACTACAAAACTGAGAAATTTACACTCCGCCATTTAAAAACTGAAATATAAACACTCACCATATCTTCTTCATCCTCCATGTAATTAACGTGCCACAATTGGTATTTCCAAGCCTGTACGCAGTTGGGTATCACTGGAGGAGTTGTTGGGGGGCAGGCATTGGGAACTTTCGCCTTTGCGCCAGTGCAATTATCACTTGCACTACTGCTTTTGTTTATGATGTTTGTGTATCTGTGTGAACTATGTTGTGGCATTTTAGTGGCCGAAACAGGTGAAGATGTATTCGATGTTGTAGGCGATGAGGTAACTGAGGAGGATGCTGGGGAATGTTTAAGTGGTAAGGATTTGCCAATGCCACTGTCATGGGCGCTGAGTTTGGGTGCCGCAGCTTTAGCGAAATATCTGCAGGAATGTATGCGATCATAGTCATAGATAATGGCCCTCAATTTAGGCTCTGTTAAACTGTAAAAGATGCCAATATTGCGAAAGAGATGATGCCTTAGGCTACAGCTAAACGTGGAGGCCAAGGTGGCAGTGCTGCTGGCAAATTCTGTTATAGTACTACCGCTAAGGGAGCACGAAGTACCCAGAGAGCTATTCGAACTGTGTGCAGAACGTAAGCTGGACACACGTTCCGAGGTGAGGGACGAAGATCTTTGTTTTTTCATTTGTTTGGTGAAGACGAACTCCTCGTCTGGTTCCCAGTTATTATGATCTTCCTCCTCTTCTGGTAAAGTTTCGCTGGAAATAAATATTGTTGGTATTTCCGAATTGGGAGATTCTTGTTGAATTTTATGCTTCAAAGCTTTCAAATCGTAATAATCATCGTCCGTTCTATAGCGCTCCTGTACTTTACCCCGCGTTTCAAATTTCCATATGGGCTGGTAAATCGATTCTTCGTCCTTGATTTGATGTTCGGGTTTTGTTTCCGTTTTCAAATTGTTGACCGGTTTTGTCATTTTGCTATTAACGAATATTTTTATTTCCACAGTGGGCGATAATTTGGTTTTGGGATCTCTTTTAGGCACTTGTGGTGGAGTTTTAATTTTTTGTTTTGTTCTTTTGCGAATTTCCGTTTTATTTAAGTCACTTGCACTGCTATTACCTTGTCTTAAATCATTTGGCTTACCAAATGACTCATTATAGTTTTTCGAGAGTAAATGCGCTCGTTCAAAATCACTCGTTGCGTTCAAGTCAAGCTTCAGTTTGCTACTAACGCATGGCAGTAATTTTGTCTCTTTAGTTTTACACTTGTTGTTAGCACGTTCGTGCACGTTGTTTAGCTCACAATAATTGTAAAATTGTTGAAATCTTCTCACCAATTGTTTATTGGGGATTTTGTACAAAATCACACCAGTGTTTGTTTTTGTCTGCTGATAAATGCAGGGTAGGAATAGTTTTAGATATTTATCGTAACATATGATGAGCGTATTTAAAGCGCTGGACAGTTGCTGTTGGTTTATCAATTGGGCTACATTTAGTACGACTTGTGTGGGTAAATGTGCTGATATGGTCTGAGCATTAGCGCTGCATGGTTGCTGTTGCAAAGTGTTTTCTTCAGTGTTTGCAACAGGAACTGCTTTGTGTGTTTGAGATTCTGGAAAATTGTGTTTTTCTGCCGTTCGTGTTAATTGATTATTTCTTTGCTCTTGTTCTAAAAGCGCCTCGAATGCCTGCAATACATTGCGCTCATGTATACCGCGTCTCTTCTCCGACTTAATTAAGTCCCAACCAGTCTGTGCTGGGTTGGGATAACAACTACTACTGACTGATGCGAAGGCTTCTTCGTTTGCAAACGTTATTAAAGTATCAGGTGTAGTAACGGTATTGCATTGAGCATGCGGGTTTAGCAGAGATTTTAAATACTCTGCTCCATTGTTATGCTCACAAGGTGATTCCACTCTTTTTTCTCCCTGTATTACGCACACATCTTTGTGTGTGCAATTGTTGTTGTTCGTATGGATCTCATTTCTACTGTTTATGTTGTTCTCGTGCAAATTTATTTGTTCTGCGACGTTGTGTGGTTCCAAACGTTGATGGTCTTCCAAACGCAAGTACATACCTTGACGTTTATGTCTGTTGTTGTTGTTATTGTTGTGATTTTGATTGTTTGCCGTGGTTGTTGTTGGTGTCAGCGATGTCTGACGCAATGGTATGTCCATCATGCTATCAATGCTGCTGTTGTTGCTGTTATTATTGTAAATATCAGCAGAGCCGTCATTATTTTTGACACCTGCCACAGTAGTGCGCACATTATCAATTTGTTGCCTGCTGTCGTTTGTGTGAAGCATTTGTCTGTTTATTACATTCGCAATGAATTCTTCAACCTTCAGCTGATAACAATCTGGCTGTTGTTGTATTTCCCAAGAATTTCCAGATGCCAGAGTGTTATGAGTGCTTAATACTAGTAGCACTTCCGTTAAGTCAGCGTAATTGGGATTTTCGTGTGCCAAAGTTAAATTTTGTACAGTGTTTGTGTGATTAGTCAGCAATATGGGTGCCTTACAAGAATTTAACACATTTCTTGAGGGTATAGACTTTGGGTAACATAATGTTTCTTGATTGCATTCGTTAAGGGTATTGTAAGTGTGAGTTTCACGACGCAATGACGTCATCCAATGACACACACTGTTGTTTAAATATAAGGCGATGGGTTCAGCATCTATAGATGTTGCCGAAGTTTGGGTGCGCAGAAATTTTGTTTTAGAAATGCGTGGTTTTTTGCCACCAATCAAAATAGTTAAACTTTTACTTGATTGCGCCAAGGACTGCGTTGAGTTGAATTGCTCTTGACTGGAGTTGAAATCATTTTGTTTTAGTCTACCGTAAATGTGCTGATCACTGCAACTTGTAGCACTGCGTTTAAGTTCGCAAATTTCTTTTAAATCAAAAGTATCTTTGGTATGGAAAACGCGCTCGTAGCCGTCCACGTGATGTATGATTTCGAGAGGTTTCTTATTCACGTTATTACTCGTATTACTACTGGCAGTTGTCTTTGGTTTTCTTAGCGTATCCCATAAATTGGTAAATATTTTTGGTTTGTTTGATTTATTAAATGATTTCGATTTCTTTATATTGACTTTTTTCTTTTGTTTTTCACTTTTCTCTGTTAAAAGCTCTTCGCTGTCACATTCTAAAACATTTTCGTTTTCTATAACACTTCCTTCTTCACTTTTCACTGGTTCTGTTTGACTGCATTTGCACTCTGTACAGTTTGTTTCACTGTATATTACACCGCAGTATTCACAAATATTTTCATAAATATTGCTGATAGTTAGACTGGTCTCGGGGGTGTTACTACGCAAGGCACTGACGCCATTTACTATGCACTCACAGAATGTGCACAAGGGACCGCGTGCATTAAAAACGCCGTAATTGCAGCCGCGACACAAGTTTTCATAGATATTGGAACGCGGTCCCACCAGCGCACTGCGGAAATACTTTTGCAATAAAATTCTTTTGTCTAGTTTTTCTTTGCCGCCGAAATTTATATTTTCGTATTCGTAATCTGATGGATTAACGCAGTTGATGTCAAGAACTTCTCGCCCGTTTATATGCGCCGCGTTTGTAGTGTTGAGTGCGAAGTTACAATTGTAATTGAATGACTCGCTCTTGGTTGGTGAACTCTCAAGCAGTAAATGATCTGGATTTTGGTTGTTGTTTATCGTACAATTCTCGTAGAGCGGCATAACTTGTTGATTATTTTCCGTTTGTCTCATCTGGCCATAATGGTTGCAGTTGTATTGGTTTTCGTTTAGTTTGTATTTGGCTGTCTCTTCATCGACTTGACTCATTATATTTTTGTTTTTATTCGGTTTTCAGCGGACTCTTGTTTATTTTCTTTAAAATTTAGCTGAATATCATTTGGACATGTGGTCGTACACACAGGCATATTTCGATTTTTATTTATTTATTTATTTTTTTATATTTTTTGTTATATTTTTCTCTCTATTAAAGTGATTGTTTTCTGCTCACTAACACCAACACATTTTATTTAAGTTCCGCTGTCCGTCATATTGGGTTATCTCGAATTGTAGTGTTTTTTTTTTCATTTTTTTAATTTTTATTATTTTTTATTTGAATGTAATATGGAAATGCTCTTTTTAAATTATTTTTTCGTAATATTGTTTACATTAAGCAAATGTATCGGCGCTCAATTCTCCATTAAAACTTTATCGCGAGGTTATGGGATTTTAATTGATCGTTTTATGTTTTTGTTTTCATTTTCAGCACATGTGTGTTTGTAAACATATGGGCATTTCCACAGAAAAGTCACCCCTGACCAAAATATTAAACTTTTATGGAAAAGAATTTTTTGATATGTTTTTTTTTTTGAAAGAAAACCCGTAAAATTTTATTATACTGAAAATCCCAATATTTTATCTTAAATGCCAGGTAGACATCACGTACTCCTATGTTGTGTTAATAATTCGGACAGATTTCAAATCTTTATTCTCTATATTTCTTTTATATGGTATATTTTCTTCTTGAAAAGCAATTATGCCATAGTGCTAATGTTGTAAAATATTTGTTACAGTTTAAATGAACTTAAAAAAAAATATAAAAAAAAAGGTAAATAAAGATACGGGAAACGGCAAATTTTTAATTCGCTTTTATTGATATTCCAATGTCACATTCGTGAACGAAAAACATCATTTATTCCCACAACTTCACCATTTCATACAGTAAGTGAGTGAAAATGTTGATATAAATGACGTCTATTGTGCCAAATTGTATAGCACCGGCGAAGTAAAATAATAATAAAAATGGCTACTAAAACGAAGCTTCAACACTGCTATAAACAAAAAACGTGCAAAAAGCACAGCTGTAAAATAATTAATTAAGCTTTTCATCCTGTCATTTCCCTAACTATCCCTTTCTTATAGTTCCAGCACAATGCATCGCCAGATAAAAAAAAAATAAGAATAATACCCAAAAATTCCCGAAATATTCGCGAAAATCAACATTATCAAGAAAATTAATTTTCTAATTTTTGTATGGAGTGATTAATGATAAATGACGTTTCTGAATATGCTCCAAATGAATTTGTAGTTAAAACAAATTATCTGGCACAAAATGGGCGGAATTGGACAAGTGGGCGTGGTAGCTCCAATACAAACTAAATATTGATTTCTGTATATATTGAAAACTATTACAGCGAAATATTCTAAATTTCGTAGAAATGACTTTGTAATTGAAAAATAATCATCAATCAAAAATTGGAAGGTATAGGATAAGTGGGCGTGGTACCTGCCATACAAAGTAAATAATGATTTCTGTATATCTTGAGAATAGTTAAAGCTAAAGTTTCTCATTTTGGTCGGAATGATTCGATAGGAAATTTTTATTTCGGATACTTTCATTACAAAACTGAAATACGGGAGAGTAAATAATGGGCAAAATAAGTGACAATTTTTATCAGGGGGACTATGCTGATCCTCTTTTTCATGTGGCACTCCCATTTGAAGTACGGGTGCGCACTCTTAATAGACCAGAGAGTTGATATTGGTTAGACATTCGGAGGGAAGGTAAATCATAGATAGGTCTGCTTCTAAATGGACACATCGGCTGTATATTTTCTTGCAAAATCATATATAAATATTTTTCTGAAGAAGAGAGTTTTGTGTTTCGTTGAATAAAGAAAATAATATCATATATTTTTTATCACGTTACGTCTACTATTTAATTGTTTACATCATAAAATATCGAAGTTCGGTTATTTTCTTTTCTTTTACTAATTCTGGAGATTCCTAAGTTCGGCACAAAAACACATATAATTAAGAAAACTATTAAAGTTTTCCTCTGGTTTAAGCCAATTCCAACGTACGACTGTCACAGACGTGACTATGGATATGCCCATATCCATACAAGTCTACATGTAAGAATATGGGCGCAATAAAAAACTGCATACGTATTAGAGTCGATTAAGTGTTTTATAGCACTGTGGTCTGATATTGTGCGAGTGGATAACAAAATTTACTACATAAGACATAATAAATAAATAAATAATACATTTTATGTTTTACATTTTTATACGTTAATCTCATTCCTATTCGCAGGCTGAATGTCGCATTAGAAATCCCTGTACGGGTATTTCTAGGTAATTTTTATTGCAATTTAATGATTTGATAAAGGGAAAGAATACATGTAAATAAATGTTGAATATAAATTTAGGCTCTAAGATACTGCATGATATGCTGTTATCAATCATCAACAGTTTCCACTGGGAAAACGTTTCTTCATTTTTAATCAAAGAATTTTTAATAAACTAGGAACAGTGATAAACTTTTAATAGCAAATTCTTATTACATACACAGAGCCAAAACTGGCTTATAGATTCAAGTAGATTTTCTCTACAAAACGTTTTTAGGGTAAGGGCTGTCCCAGCATAAAGAAGCGACGATTTTTCTGAAGAGATTTTTTTTATTATTTTCATATGATAAATTCTATTAATTTTACCAAGATGAAAACACTACATAAAGTCAAGAAGAACATTTGTTATTCACAATTTTTTTACTCAGAGCAAAACTTTTTGATTCTGTTAGGTTTTCTTCTGACTTTGTATAAAAAAAATGGATTTCTTAATGATTCCATTAGGCTACCGAATTGATTTTTTCAAAAATGGTATTCCTTATTGATTTCATTAGCTTCCTATATGATCATGTGTAAATCATCATCTTAATTTTTTTAATAAGGACATCTTCTTGATTATATTAGTATCTTGCTGGTTTTTTTTTTTTAATCTTGGACCAGCACTCAGGAGATGTCCCCTACATACGTATTATGCTGGAACTATTGGAAAGGGATAGTCAGAGAAATGATAGGAGGTGAAGCTTCACTATCTAGAACACTGCTTTTTGCACGTTATTTGTTTTCATAGCAGTGTTCCCCAGTGCTACACAATACCGACGAAGGTGGGTATTCTGATGTGCCTGTGGATTGGATACAGCTGAAGCCGTCACTGTTCAGTGACCAATGACTATGCCTTCGCCACTGAAATCTTGCGCCAACAACTGGCACAAAGCCACAGAAATGCACATCAGCAAAAATGCGAGATGTTTTTATAAGCCTGAAACTGGGTTTTTGAACCAAGGAAAATTTTTCGTTTTGTAGTCAATATGCAGACTACTTCGACCATCGCTATTTATATACACCCAATCCTGTTTTTGCACGGTACATACGTCCCAGGGAACACCGTGTAAAAAAAATCGTGCACAAAAAACACACAGCATTTAAACGTTGATTCAACAACCTGCCTAAAAAATTTATAATTCTGTAAAATTCACACAAATTTAGTTTTTTTGCTTCATACAGTGTTGCTTTTATTTAATTTTATAATTTTCAAGAAATAAGAACAAACCTAACAAAACATAAAAATATTTGTGTACAAAGAACATAATTTGTAAATCCCCTAACAGTAAAATATACAAAGTGCTAGTACATGTCACGATTTTGAAAATATAAAAATCTTTTCAAAGTTGTTTAAAGCCCTAGTCTATGGTTTAAAGTATGTACATATATGGCAGAAGATCTTTGTAATACATACATACATACTTAAACTGAAAATTCCTCAAATTTAATTTTGTCCGTGCAAAAAAAAAGAACGTGTGAAAACAGGACAATTTTATTTTCTTCCACCGTGTTATTTGAAAATCGTGCAAAAAAATCCGTGTAAAAACAGGATTAGGTGTATATAATATTTTTATTATATTTTAAAGTGCTGTGATGAGAGTTAATAAATTAGAGAACAAAAAAAATGTCAACAGTTATTTTCCTATTCAAACTCACATCTTAGCCCATAGTGCAAAATATAAATTTCAATAAGAATAAAAATGAGCACAACCAAGAACCGATTCAAGAACATTTGTCGTCCAGAGTTTCATTAATTTTATTTCATTGTATTTTCGACAACTTAAAACTGTCTTTTTTTGTCGTCCCTGTATATTTTTACAACTTTTTACTTTACAATTTGTTTGAGTTTTTTTTTTTTGTTTTTAATTTTTTTTTTTTTGTTTACGATTCTGTTTAAATCCACAAGTAGTTCCCAATTCGCTTATAAACAAGTCTGCCTTCGTGACTCATAGTTAATTAATTTTCTTGTGTATTCTGTTTTGTAATAAAAAGAGTATCTATGAAATTAATGTTTTTCACTTGGGTTTATTGTCATTGTGTTTGTAAGCCACTATTCATGAGATATTTTTTTTTTCTTCAATTACACATTTGCAACTCTTTTTGTTCAAATAGTTGTTGTTTGATTAATAAATTAAAAGACAATAAAATGATGCAATTAAACAAGTGTTTTTGCTTTTGTATCTCATTGTCTTCTGGATATAATTTGAATGCAATTAGAAGTTGAGTTTGTATGTATGAATGTATATGTGTTTGCGCTTGTGTTTGTTTATTCTCATGGATTATTTAAGTAAAACATTTTGAATTTTTTAATTTTCTTGCTTTATTTTTTCTGTTCAAACTGTCTGTGCATGTGCTCACTAATACTTTTTAACATTTTATTTTTATTTTATAATCAGATCTGTCATTTCGGATTAACTTTTTCCTTACAGAAACTTAATTATTCATTCATATTTTAGAAAATGTATATTTTAATACAAAACAAAATGTAGTGGTAAGAGAGATAGAGAGAGAGAGGGAGAGATAGCAGGAATGTGTAATAGAATGTAGACTACAGTGTGACAGTTTTTTAATGATACAAAATTGTCATTAAAACAATTTTTTTTATCTTGGACCAGCACACACAATACAAACATTAATAGAGAGGATAGCATAAATATGCAAGACTGTAAAGTGACATAAAACATTTTATTTTTGGTAAAAAAGAACAAATGTTACGCTTGTGCACACCATTTTTTTTATCTTGGATTAGGACTCAGGAGATGTCTCCTACACATGCGATGCATTGCGCTGGAACTAGAGGAAAGGGATAGTGAGAGACAGAGAGCTGGCAAGATGTGAAGCTTCACTGTCTTATAACTCTGCTTTTGTCTTATAGCAGTGTTGAAGCACTTCTCATGCCAAAGAGACGTATTAAAATTGTAATCTTCATTTTAGTAGCCATTTTTAATAATTATTTGAGTTCTTTGGTGCTCCATTATACCGACGAATGAGAACACTCTGATGTGCCTGTGGATTAGTGTGACAGTTTAAGCCGGTACTGTTCAGTGAGCAGTGACTATGCCTTCGCCACTGAAACCTTCCGACAACAATTAACACAAAGACACACTCATGCACATCCCAAAAAAAGCGAAAGGTTTTTATGAGTTTGTATGAAACTGGGTTCGAACCCAGAACTTTATGGTTTTGTAGTCAACGTGCAGACTACTTCAGCCATCGCCACCCACCTGAACTTTGATGTTTTCAGTGTGATAATTAAGAAAATAATATTCAAAAGCATTTGACATTGTCAAAGGGTATCAGTTTAAAGTATAAGTGAACCATTTGGGGAGTGTTAAGAAACTTAAACGACACGTCATTTTGCTTGGGATTTTGCAAGTGTTGCCCACATCGCGTGATTGCTTGTTTCCATAATTTATTGTAGAAAATTAAAATTTTGTGGATCAGGAGTTTTTTTTAGTTGGCAATTTAGTCCAACCATTTGAACCGTTAGACTATTTTCAACTGACTATTTGCGATTAATGAACAAAGCTGTTAATTGGTGTCGAAGTGCAGTGTCGCAATATGTACGTTTAGAAGAAACTTCCACGTTGTAATACAAAATAAAAATGTCTTATAAGATTTTTGAAGAACTGATTTAAATCTTATACTCTTGCAGTATAAGAGATTAAAAAAAATAACTATAAATAAATAAAAAACAAGAAAAAATTTTTTTGTGAATTAGTGCAGCTTATGGGCACTAAAGTCACAAAGTTGTACAAGGTCTCAGTTCAGAGTATCATACACATATTTTGTTTGACTGCGATCTCAGCCAGGTTTTATGTATTGCGGAATGAAAACGAAGGCAACTGTTACTAAAATGAAATCTGACAGAGAAGATCATTAAGAAAAATTGTAAATAAAAAAAAAATAAAAAATAAAAAAAAATTAAATCTGACAGAGAAGATCATTAAGAAAAATTGTAAATAGAATAAGAAACTATAAAGATGACATTCTAGTTGGAGAAAAGAAAAATTAGTTGAGCTAGAACTAATATAGAGCGCTTTCTTTGTCCAAAATTCTACTACGAAGAGTAAAAAAAGTGAAACTGTCATCTCTTCAAAATACGAGTCAAATTTTTATACAAAATATTAGTTTGATATTGTTTTACTCAAGGCGGCGAATTCATACCAGGTGGCCGCATTAACTAAAATTCTCACCAGCTGATTTGTATTCAGTTGCCAAAGTTGTCTTCAACTCAAAGCATGTCCATACACAAACTGTTTCGATAACTCGAAAAAAATTATTGTATTTGTAAATAAACAATGCTGTTGTTGTAGGGACGAGATCACCTGGTATTAAGCTCAATTAATTATTTTACAGCTCTGCTTTTGCACGTTCTCTGTTTATACTCGTAGCAGTGCTGAAGCTTCGGTTTAGTAGCCATTTTTATTATTATTTTACTTCGCCGGTGCTACACAATACCGACGAAGGAGGGCGTTTTGATGTGTCTGTGGCTTGGTTACAGCTGAAGCCGATACTGTTCAGTGACCACTGACTATGCCTTCGCCACTGAAACCTACCGACAACAACTGACACACAAAGACACCCTAATGCACATCAGAAAAATGCGAGATGTTTTTTTTTTTTTTTTTTTTTTTTTATACTTTTGGGCTGAAACTGGAGTTGAACGCAGGTCTGTTTTTGGTTTTGTAGTCAACGTGCAGACTACCAACCATCCTGCCATCGCCACCCTCGTATGTTGAAGAGGTGACATTTTCAAAAGTCCATTGTAGTCTCATTTGTATTTCAACAGTTGAAATGAATAATTACTTTCGCTTATCATACACGGCCAAGTATGTTGACACACACAATTTATTGCAAAAACTCCAAAACAAATATACATACAAATGTAGTGAAAAAAAATTAAAGAAACAAATATGTACATGAATGGCACAATTATATTTTTTAAATTTTCTAGTGGTTTTTGGTTTTCTTTTTTCTACAGGTAACACCCGTCAATAACAATACTTCACGCATACAATCTGTGAATTTTTGTTGTGTACAATTTTACAGTACGTGTAATTTTTTAATGACAGCCATCGGGGAGAGACCACCCAAACTTATTTGGTGCAATCTTGAGATTTGCAGTTGCCTTGTTTCCTACAATTGGAAAATTTTTAGAAAACTTTCTGCTGTGTTATCTGAAGGTTGCCTGCATCACTCTTTCATTTCTATAAACACAAAGTTACTAAGTCACACTGGATGTTATCTCAGTTTTTTAAAAAGTTTTTGATAAATTAATAAATTTTGCATTGCTAGAAATTAACGAGCTTGAACGAGATTGAATTGATTTTCTTTTTTTACTTTTACATAAATCGTTTGCGAAAATAATATTAAAATATTTTCACGTGCCAAACGCAAATATATTAGACACACTTTTTTTGTTTGTTTTTAAATAACTAATTATTTCTGGTTTTATTTTTTTTATAAACTTTTTCAATTCGACAACACACCAACTCTTCATATGCAATAAAATCGTTTTAATTTTCACTATCCCGAAGAAACGTTAACGAGCGTTCGGCCGGCCGGCTGTTACAAGCGAACAAGTGACCGATTGTACGTGTTTATGGGAATGAAACGACGACGCGTCTACTTTGCAAATTGGAATTCAACTAAACGGGACTTAAGATGCAAAACACTTTCTAGGCGCGTACTTAAAGTATGTATTTCCAACAATACACAGCCACACACACACACACCCAGCTGCAAATACTGTCAGATATACACTCAGTGCTTCATACACAGATAAATCCATAAAAAGTTTAACTTGGTGATACACAAAAAAAAAAACACTAAATTGAAGCTTCTTCGCACTTTAATTAATCCAACATACAACGACGACGATGACTGCAAGTAGAACTTTATCAGATACAAAATGTGTAATGTTTGTTCATGTTGCGCTCATGATCATCATAATTGTGATGTTGATGATGATTATGATTATGATGACACCCCACAAACTCGCCCATTATTTTCATACGAAACTATTGTGCAACATTGACAACTGAATACATTCATTTCAGTAGCAAAGTTTGTAATTTTCGTTTAATCAATTTTTATTAGATCTTTTTAAATGATACTTAATTAATAACAGAATGAAAATGTGTGCTGTTGCCGTTTGTTCGAAAATAAAAAAGTCTCTGAGCTGAATTATTTTAACAAGAATAGTGAATTTGTGAGTGCTGGAGTTTATAGTTTTTTTAAGTCGTATTCCAGAGCACACCATTTCCCAAACAGAGTAAAGAAAAATAATTTGGGATATTCACAAGGGGTGCTATTAAGTCATATTCTCATAATGTCTTAATAATTTTAAGTAATTTTCAAAAATTGTTGTGCTGGTTCGCAGAAAACAGTCATAAAATAATAACACTCTTTGAGTTACGTTTATTGGTTTCTCATAAAATAGCAGAAGAAATCGAAGTAATTCGCTGAGACTTTTTAGTCGAGCCGGCTTTTATATGTACAACCCGCTTCTTATACAAATGTGATACAAATATAAAAAATTGTTTAAAAATCATTCACCCCTTTGTACCTTTACATTAAAATAACTTATCTTGCTGATAGCCACTTAACGTCTATCACTATCCTATCACCAGCAACAGCTGTTTTCGACTATATTTATTCCAATTGTGTTGCCCAAAATAACAATATCATTAGTTTAATTGAAAATAGACTTATTACAAGATTTACATTTTTCAACTTGTTTTTATCCATTCGATATCAAATATTTATAAATGTTTTTTTCTTAACTGCTGATAGGATTTTTTTAATAAGCACACACAGCAGTCATATTTTTTCATATTATTATTTTAAAACATGAGACTTTATGACTGCCATGGCTCAATTACTGGCCTCACATACGGCACGCAACCACTAGGGCGGGAAGGATGACTCGCATGATGGCAAATATCGGTGGCCCGACACAGAGCAAGAGTAGGCTAATTATGGCGGTCACCGATTCAATACTATTGTACAAAAGTAAGATTTGGGGGATGTGCGATGGACGCCAAAACCAATCGCAAAGGGCTGGAGGTGGTGCAGCGCACGGCTGCACTCAGGGTTGTTTCAGCTTACCGCACGGTATCGGGGCTGCGGCGGTTCTGGTAATTTGAAAGATACCTGTTGACCTTGGCACTTGAACGGAAGCAGGTATGGTACTCAAGGGGTGAGAGACCTGATTGTAATGCTATGGAGCTGAAATCCCAAACTATCCAACGATGGCAGGATATATGGAGCACGGAAATGGTCGGCAGATGAACGGCGATGCTCATTTCACGCCTGGAACGAAGGGCTCGGGGAAAATTTGGGGAGGTTAATTACTTTCTGAGACAATTTCTCTCGTGCCATGGATACTTGCGGAAGTACCGGTACCGCATGAGCAAATTGGATAGTCCTAATTGCAGTTGCTGCGTGATGACGCATGATGATGCTGAACACACTTTCTTCAACTGCATCAGATGACATGCTGAAAGGAATGCACTGACGCGGCAGATTGTCGGATTCACTCCCGCCAACATAATAGAGCGTCTGCTCGAGTGTGAAGATATTTGGAACACTGTGGTACAATATTAGGGTACTCCTATGGAGAAAGAAGGGGGATCTCGATCTGTCGCTGCAGAACGAGGCCCTTCTGCTGAAGTCTTAGGAAGACGAGCCGACAGCATGATGCTGGCTACAAACGTGGCGGACCCAGACGTGGGTGAGTAGAGAGCGGTCCTTATTGGGACGTCTGTCTGGTCCTTCCCGGAGTAATGTGGAAAGGAGTCCTGTGAAGGCATCTACCAAGATGTAGTAGTAACAGCACTCAATACAGGTGACGATGGTCACTGTTAGTGCGAACCTCACACGCCAAAAAAAAATTACTACCATTTGAATCTCCCAAATATTTCCAGCGTTTACGGAAATGTTGAATGCTCACGCAAATTTCTTTCGCAATTTGAAACGAAAGAAATAAAGTAAAACTGAATTAGGAATGAGCCGGAAGTTCACATTGACCATAAGCGAGTTATTTACCAATTTGGACACTCCCATTCTCCACGTATGTTGAACTTTTCGTAACTGATATCTGAGGGAATAAATTTACTTACTTAATAGCTGTGTGAAACTTATTCCAATGGAGTGACATAAATTAAATTAATAGCGTCACTTCACAAGGCCTCAATCCATTGCTCTAATGACCAATTCCACCCCCGTTCCACAAAATCAAGGCGATTCATTCTGCTGACTATTAATATGTTTTTATCGTGTCAGCCATTTACGAAAATGTAGTATGTAGATTGAAAGTAATGTCACTAATCATATGATTTTAAGAAATGGTACAATTAATATATTGACAAATTTTCTTTCAATTTAGAAATATCTTCCTAACTTGCCAGCAATTTTCCATTTAATAATCTGTAATTTATTCACAGCAGCAGCTTTCTGCTTGGTTCCTGATCAATATTTTTCTTAATTGACTCAAGTTGAAGTAGTTTGAAAACAATAATATCTTTATGATCTGCTAATTACTAATTGTCAACTTTTCCATTCGTGTTAGTGCTGCATTCAGCCCATCTAAGGCATGAGTACTGCAGGGATGGACATTTCAATACAATTATAATTTTATTACTAATATCGCCAATAAATGTCTAGAGACTATGTTCGTATATGAAAACATATATACATAGATATACATATACATACATACTCGTATATCTATTAATTAAAGGTTAAATGTATGTATGTCTATGAATTAATTAATTTTAAATAAAAAATTTCTACAAATATCGATCGATTAAATTTTTTTTATAAAAATAACAATAAAAAAATAAACTTTTTTCTTCATATTTTTTCTTGGGCCAGATATTTCCGGATATCCGGATATTTCTATTAGGTGAGCAAAACATACTCTCGTTCGTTCAAATATAAAAAGGCGCCCATTTCGTGTATGGCTTGCTTAATGTCAAATGTTGGAGTTCAAATGCTGTCAGTATTTGTGAATTTTAAATGCTGCGGTGCTGATGGCGAGTAGTTAGCGTATTGGCTCTGCCACCAGAAGAACAGGGATTCGATTTCCAGCCCGGTTAAGTGAAAAAAAATTTTTTTTCTGATTTTTCTGTTCTACGTCGGCTTAAAAAGAATTCGTCAAAATTGACATCAGAGATGCCACAACTTTGCTTTAAAATTTACACGCAACTACAGAGTTGTATAAGAATCAAACTCTTCTATCTTCCTCCCACTATTCTCTATGCTCTACACTATCCCTCTCTCTTCCAATGCAATGCATTGCACATGTAGGGGATTTCTCTGAGTACTGGCTCAATATAAAAAATAAATTAAAAATTGAAACGTGTCAGAATAAAGAATTGTAATCTTCTGTGCAACAGGATTCGATGTAAAGACTCCTTATAAGTTTCTTAAATTTTGTTCAAATATAAACTTCTTCTAAGAAAGGAAAATAAAATTAAAATTTTCATTCAATGTTGGTATATACATTTTTAACCGACTTCAAAACAGGATGAGCTTCTCTCAATTCTATTGTATTTATTTTTTTTTTATGTTGCCTCAGAACTTTTAACTGGGTGGGGCGAGTTTGATGACTTTAAACAACAATTTAATTTTTTTTTTTTTAAATAGCGTAGGACCTGCACGTGTTTGCGGTATAATGCAAAAATTAACACTTAAAATATAAAAGTAGAAATGTATTTATTATTTTTATTTATGAGGGCAGTTTAAATTATAATTCAAAAAGTTATCACTAACTGAAAATCGAGAACGCCACCCGGGTGGGTTTTGATAGGGCGAAGTTTAAAGCAAAAACGACCATATTGTCCATCAAGGCAATGCACAAGTGCACACGTGTAGTCAGAATGGCAAAAAATCCAGATTTAACCCGCTGCCACTATTTTCTTTTTACAAACCTTACGAAACGGCTGGGTGGTAAGAGATTTGAAACAAACAAGCATATTTTGTGGGCCTTAGAAAAACCTATCATTTGGAAGGAATTAAAAAATTTAATAAATGCTGGACTAAATGTATTCATCTAAAAGGAGATTATGTTGAAAATAAAACGCTTAGTCACAGGGTTATCAAATAGTCCTCGTATTAAAGGCGAGTCAAGAATAAAATACAAATTTTTAAAAGTGTAAAATAAAAAAATTAACCGACTGAAAAAAGGAATTAAAAATTAAAAAAATAATAAAATTTTAGATTGGTATACGTTGCTATGGAACAGCTTGAAATCTACTAAAGTCATAATAATATTTAAAATTTTCATGTACTTTTCTTACTAATTTCATTCACTTTTATTATGAACAGTGTGGAACAGTTAAGACTGAATTTTTTCCACAAGCTAATGTATTTCATAGTAATTTTAAAGAAACACATCAGTTAATTAAATTAATAAAATTGTTTACTTTTTACTTGAACTTCCTTCTCATTTAAAAATCCTATTATACACACCTGAATGCAAACCAATCAATTTAACAACAACCCTCCCTCAGCATTGATTAAACAAACAGAAACAGACAAGACTGGCAATAAATGCATTTTATGTACGTCTTACTTTCGTTGTTGCTGTAGCGAGTTATTAAATAATTAATATTTGTATAATTGTAGAAAATTTATAGAAAGTTATAGTTTAATTTAAATTAGTTGCAGTCATTGAATGAAAGCAACTCACTTGAGCTTGTTGTACTTGTGATATAAAAGTCAGGCAAATTGCAATAAAGAGATAATCGAGAGTAAAAATTTGCGGCACAGTGGACATATGAGTTTGGAGTAGATAATATAAGCTTGATAGTTTAAATTGGGCGCCATGAATGAATGAAATTATTACATATTTATTTGAAAGTCGAATGTATGGCAAATGTCATAGAATATGATATTGGCAGTAGTGAATGGCGGCAGTGATCTGAGAACTTAAATTCTCAATTATTTCTTAGATTAAAAAGAATTTGGAATAAGTAACAAATAAGTAGTAACGACTAATCACAAATATGGTATTGTAAATTGTTAACAAAATTTTTTTATTTACAAAAAGAAATCAAGACATGTTTGCAATGCGTTCTACCCGCAAATCACAATATTGCTGCTGAACCAAAAATTCTACAATGCATATGACAGATTTCGAAAATTTTAACGTCCCTCTTGATGGCACACAGACTTTATGGCAACAGTTGCCCGTATTTATTTTAAAATAAAAAAATATTAATTTCAAAAAGAAAATATTTTAAAAATAATAAAAAATTTCCTGAAGTTGTTAACCGATGGTTAACGAAATATCGACATACATATACATAGTATATAGAAAAATAAAAAATAAAAACCTTTGAGCTTAAATATATACATAGATTATTCTTAAAATAAAAAATTAATTTATCATACAATTAGAAAATAAATATATGTATGTATGTATTTTTGCAACTCTATAACTTGCGGCTGCAGATGTCAGAATAAGGAACGTTAACAGTATGACACCAAGACCCGCACCATTTTGTGGCCAATTATTGGTGGAAAGTTTATGCTGTTGTTCAATTAAACGAGTTAAAATTTATTACAAATGTCAATGAAGAGTTTTTTAAAGCTTTTATTTTGTCATTGTTCTAAAAGCGCCATGTCTCATAAACCGGGACCTACTTTATGATTGTTTGTGCGAGTATATTAAAATTGTTCTTTTTTTTTTTTTATTTATTTCAAAGCCAATGATGTTTTATGTATTTGCTAGTAATGTGTTGTCGTTGTTGTTATTTGTATTCTTGTTATGTGTTTTTCTCCAACAATAGCGATCACAGTGCTTAATTAATTTAGTTCAAAGATCATGTGCGATTGTTGGCTTGGCAGAGTATGAGTATCTGTTCGCTTTTTTTTAAATTTTTTTTTTTATTTAGAAAACGGCAAAATATGAATGTTCATAATTCAACAATAATAGCATGCTGCCATGTTTTTTTTCCTTATAACAAAAAATTAATTATGTATGTATGCATGTGTGTGTGAGCAGGGTGTTCCTTGAAAATATATACACACATACATATATGTACATATTTCTTCTAAAACAATCTCAAAGTTATCATTGAATTAAAGTCGGTTTGGAAAATATTTTTTTTTTTTTATCTTGGACCAGTACTCAGGAGATGACGTTTACACATGCGATGCATTGTCCTGGAACTAGAGGAAAGGGATAGTAGGAGAAATAATAGGAGGTGAAGCTTCACCTCAAAAAAAGTGTGTTTTAAAGCCAATTTACTTCCTAACCTCAAAATTTGCCCACTCTTTTCTAGAATTAAATTACAACTGCGTACTTGTTCATATGAATGAATTGGCAGAGTTGAATGTGTTTTCAATGAATTCAAAAGTGATAATCTTGTTACCACTTAAGATGGTATCAAAAATGAATTCATATAAAGTTGTGCTTAAGAAGTTATAACAACACCAACTCATAGTGAACCCATTCACTTTTTTTTGCTGGGTATTTAGGAATTTTATAGCCCAATAATCCGATATAATGACTACACCGTAAAAATCTAAAATTCTAAAAATTCTAATTCTGCTTTTTGTACGTTCATTGTTCAGTGTTGTAGCGTCTCGAATGTCGACGTGACTAAATTAAATTTTGAAGCTTCGTTTTTTAGTAGCCATTTTTTTTAGTAATTATTTTACTTCGCTGGGGCTGCACAATACCAACGGAGGAGGGCGTTCTGATGTGCCTGTGGATTGGATACAGCTGCAGCCGTTATTATCCCGTGACCAGTGCTATGCCTTCGCCACTGAAACTTTGCGACAACAACTGACACAAAGACACACAAATGAACATCAAAAAAAAAAAAAAGCGAAAAGTTTTTATGACACAAATGCACATCAGAAAAAATGCGCGATGTTTTTATGAGTCTGAAACTGGGGTTGAACCCAAGAAAATTTTCGTTTTGTAGTCAACGTGCCGACTACTTCTACCAAGGGATTTCAATTGATAAGTCACGGGTAAAAGTTAGTATATACATATATAAAAAGGTCTGCTTATTATTGATAACACGTCCTTTTGAGCCTTATCCCCACTCCATTAACTTTTACAGTTCACAGGAAGTTACTTACATTCGTGTAAATATTAGAAACCTCATACGTGGTACGCTAGTGCTGGCTAAAAGGTGCTGAATCTGTGTTGGTAAACTCTTCTACATACGAGTATAATTGTCGATACTTCGTGAGGCAGATATCTACTATGTCACTGTATATTTTTCTACAAAATGCATCAACAAATTAAGATGTGCGATGGGAGTGAGTTTTTATTTAATTTTAATATGAAGACCCTATTAATTAAATTTTTCTACTTAATAATACAATTTAACGCACAAATCTACATTCATAAGTACAGCATTATTTACTGACAATACAAGGAGACAAACTATGAAAATTTATACATGCACGAGTAGTTACGCTTGATTTCTTAAAATATGATTACGAGGGATATCTTTAAAGGCAAATGACGGAAATATCTTATATTTGTATAAAAGATATACAGTTCTGGTGAGATAAAATGAAATGATTTTCTTGCGATTAACGCCTTTAAATATTAAATGTGGTCCTAAAATTCTCCTATAAGTTTTCAAATACAGGAAAAGTTCTAAATTTTACTTGAGTGCCAGAAATGTACTCGTAATATTTCAATGGTAAAAATCACTCGGCAGAACCTGGATATTTATTGCGTATCGTGAGTGTTATTAACCGTAACCCGTGTAACTTCCGTGTATTTCAATTATAATTTTATATGTCTAAAGACGTTTAAAGCATTCTGAGAACTCCTAACTTTTGTTTATTGTTACTTTTTATAGTGGAGACTTTTGTATCTCACGCAGTCATGTTAACTTTTTTATTTGGATTTCCGAACAGACTTAAAAAAAATTACCGTGTTTATGTAAAATTACTTTACGCAAAGTCTTGTATAAAAATAATAATATTTTTTTTTTTTTATTAAAACAGGTATACTCAATTCAATACATTTAATTCTTAATCAACAAAAGCGTTACTAATAAAATAAAGTATTTATTTGAAATTTTTACTTTCAGTAAAATCAATGTAAGCATTTCTATTTACTTTTTTTTTTAATATTTTATTATTTTTATTTAAGCTAAAACGTGTTAGTTATCTATTTGTGGCAGAAACGTATAGAATTTAACTAAAATTGGCGTTGTTTTGAGAAATATTTTTGTCATTTGTAGACACATTAAGAAAAATAAACTTTGAGAATTCGATAATTAAACAGTAAAACTTTTTATAATTACCATACAAATATAGAAATTATCTGTCGGGGGTCTAAATTACCGTACAATAAGGTAATTACCGTACGGTTAACGTCACTGATCTCGCGTATCTCGGTTCGAAAAGTGGGAGATGATTTTTTTTAGAGCCATGTACTTCTGATTTTATTTGAATACTGTATATACGAGTAGAGTAAATGGAAATGCGCGTATTTGTATTTGCGTCTCATAATATGAAGCTTTCGTATATAATATGAAAGAGCATATTTTGTAGATGGGGTAACCGTAAAAGCTGTGACCCTCTTAAGCATGGAACACATTCGCCACAGCAGGCTACCAGCTACAATCTGCTAAAATTAAAATGCACGTGTTTATATGGAAACGATTATTTTCAAGACATCACTGCTAAACGGCTACACGACCACATTTGTAGCTGTCGCCAATTTAGGATAATTAAATTATAGTGCTGCCAATGTAATGAGGAATTATTAATATGTAAGAGCTTAAAATTACTTATATTTATTTGAAAAGAAAAGAACAGAAAAAATTAATTTAGTATATTATTAACTCATATATTAACAACAAAGAAGTTTTGCATAGATAAGTTGACCTGTTTTTAAATATTTAAGTGGAATGAGAATATTTGGAACAAGTGTTTTTTTTTATGAAACTGAAATGCTTTAAAGTGGCACCACTGAAATATACGAAATACACATTTCTGTGGTGATCAGTTGTTCATATCTGCCGTCTTCAATATAATTAAGTAGCCGGCTACAAGGGAACAAATGCAACCAACTACATTTGTAGTCTCTGTAGCTCGTAGCCTGCTGTGGCGAATGTGTTTCATGCTTTAAAGTTATGTTCCTCGTCACTCACATAAGATTTAATGAAAATATGAACTTTCCTCACAGTTCTTTTTATTTGGGTTATAAAGTTCTTTCTGAACGACGTCGTTTTCGAAAAATAAATAAAATTATTAAATTTTATGATGGGGTGTGCGTGCCACTTCATGCAGTCAGTGTATTTAAGAGCTCTTTTTTTGTATTTCATTATTTTAAACATATTATTTGGGAAATTTTTTCATTTTCTTTTGCGAATAATGTCAGCAATCATATCACAATGTGTCGGGTTTAATTTACAAAAACGAACTTTAATTGTGTGACAAATTTGTAAAATAATAAACATGAAAGGCAACATAATAAATAAAAATAATAACACAACCACAAAAGCACTAGTTTCAGGGAATATTATCGCTTTATGTTTTTTCTTTCGTATTTTTAAGAATTTAATGTTTTTATATGTGATTTCCCTTTTATTTGGGTGCCAGTTATTTTTAAAGTTTCACGATAAATAACCCAAAAAAAGAAATTTAAAGAAGTCAGCGAGCAACAATGATCTTTATAGAAAAATAATAAAGGGAAATCATGAAAACATTCTCTGCAAAAAAGTTTATTTTCTTGGAACAGTGCACAGGGGATGTGCATTGCACTGGAACTAGATAGTGAGACAGAGAGGGATAGTGTCAAGAATAGATAGATGCTGAAGGTGATAGGAACATGGAACTTAATAGTTGCACAGCTCTGTAGTTGTGTGTTAATTATATGAAGCAAAGTTTTGGCGTCTGTGATATTAATTTTTATGCATTATTCTTAAGCTAAGTAGAGCCATTTTATTTATTATTTTACATCGCCGATGTTTTATTGCTCAAATACCGACAAAGGAAAGTGCTGTAAGACAGAAAAATCGGAAAAAAAAATTTAATTTTACCGGGCCGGGAATTGAACCCGGGGTCATCTGATCGCTGAACCCACACGCCAACTGCTAACAGCTATCAGCACATAATTTAAAATGAAATGAAATAAAGTATGTGTTTATAAATGCCGCTACTTTGAAGCGAAAAAATTCTCTTTTGTTGGGAATTGAACCCACGTTACCACGCCCATTCAAAGTACATATTTATTTTAGTATATCTTGAGAACGATTGAAATAAAAGTCGCTGAATATAGTCCAAATAACTTTATAGTTAAAAAAAAAAATCACTAAAAAACTGGGAGGGATTGGGTAAGTGGGCGTGCTGTCTCCCATACAATCTAAATATTGATTTTTGTATATCTTGAAAATTGTTAAAGCAAAATTTCCTTAATTTCGTACAAATAACTTTCTAATTAAAAAATATCATCAGTTAAAAACTGGAAGGGTTTGGACAAGGGGGCGTCGTACCTCCCAAACATTTCATTATATCTTGAGAACAGTTAAACTTAAAGTTTCTGTATTTGCTCTGAGTAACTTAATGGTCAGTACAAATCATCTGTCAGAAAAGTGGGTGTGGTACCTCCCATACATAGTAAAAAATTATTTTTGCATATCTTGAGAACGGTTAACGTTAAAATTTCTGATTTTGGTCTGAATGGCTTGATAGTAAATTTTTTTTTTGCTTCGGGCACTTTTTTAACAAGGTGACATTTGGCATACGAGAAAGTAAATACATAATGGGAAAAATAAGAAAACTGGCAATTTTTCTGAGGAGGACTAAGCTGATGCTTTTTTGTATGTGGCACTCCCATGTGATATACGGGGGGGCACTCTTCATAGAGCCAGGGAGCTGAAATTGAGTATACGGGTAGTCACTCGAAGGGTAGGGAGGGGACTTAAAACATAGATAATTCTGCATCTAGATGGCCACATATACAATATATTTTTTCAAAGATAAGACTACGACGGGTGGTAGGGGGTAACTTCCGCGTCTCCGAAACTAACTAACCGTTTTTAATAAAGGACACATAAGTTATAAATATATTTTTTTTAATAAATCTATTATGACAGCTACAGCAAGGCGTGGCCGGGCCACCTAGTCAATAATACGAGTAAATTAATGCATAACAGCCCAACGATTTTTCTGCGGAATTTTACTTTTCATCGCAAAAAAAAACTAAAAATCAATAAAGGACTGAAATATCAAGCATACCATGTTGTTTAAAAAATTTGTTTTCATCTCGCCACCTCAGCGTTGAAGTTCATATTTAATAGCATCAGTCGTTTGTGGTTTGCTCACTTAAACTTGGTATTTCAAATAGCCTCACAGCAAATAGTTAGGCGTCATTTATTCTTTTTAATATTTATTTATTTAATACGAGCCAAAATGGATTACAATTATTTTTTAATGTTTGGGTATTAAAAAAAACTAAGAAATCAACACGTTTATATAAAAATTACCCAAGAATATTTGAGAATTGATTGATAGAAAGAATTAAGTAGCCTTTGCACATTGTTTGTTTGTTGTTTCAATAATTATTGCAAAGGCTACTGGTTTCGTTGCTGTACTGATACGTTGGCATTACCACCAACAAAATGCAGCAGCTTAACAAAACAAGAAACGTAAATATGCAAATAGTTCAACGTCTGTAAATTACAAGAAAACCAAGAAGACCAATTGGCATCGTAAATCGTTGCATTAGAATTCTACTAATTTCCAGTAATTATATTTATACTGAATTTGGCAATTTTAAGGTTATTAATTTTTTTTTAATTTTAAGATCTGTAATTTTTTTATGTAACAGACTCTGCTTTGAAATTCAATCAAATGAAAAGAAAACACTTTCAAACAGCCAGATGTGCTATTCACACATAAAATATGGTTATTGTAACTTTAAGAATTTGTTTGAAATCAAATCAGTCTTGCATGAAAAGAGGCCCATCAAAATCCGAAATTGTTTTATTTTTTAATCCATATGAAAATGTTGATACACTAATTTCTGTTAATGTTTGCTGGGCCCCAGTGTGAAAATTGTCCCCTCTTATTATTTGATAACACAAAATGAAACCTCTCTTTGTTTTCTCCACTTGATATCTGTGGCATTCATTTATTAACCCCATTTGAGCATTCAACTTGTGCATCACACACACACACACACTTCAGCACATGCACTTGTGCAACAACATGCAGCACGATGCATTTTCATTTTCAACATTTCGTTTCTAGTGTGGAAATACGAGTATATAAAGTGTTGTAAAACAATTTATTAGCACTTGTTAATTTATTTTTTAATTTTCTATACATATATGTAGTCACAAGAGTCAATTGCCTGGGGTTACAAGTATGCGAATAACAAGCTTGATGCTGTTTAGCAGTGAGCACAACGATCGCTTTAACATCAGCTGTAAACAGGACATTGTTAAGTTGTCAGTCAAACAAGAAATTTAAACAATTTGAACTTGAACGAAACAGAAAAAAAATTCTTTATCAATATGAAATGTTATACAGTGGAGCAATTAAAGCAATTTAAATAAAAATATTTGTGCTTGCCGTCAGCTTAATTTGAAATTATAAGTGGGGCAAAAGCTTGATTGCGGCATCTCATGTTTTCAAGCACAAGCAGTGTTACCATATTGGAAGATTCATCTTATTTCCCAAGTTCATTGAGATATGAAAAAGATGAAAAGACATTTAGTACTGTTAGACTATTATTTGGAGGGCCCAGAGCGCCGTCCCAAGAAGGACCGTCCTTACTCACCCACGTCGGGGTCCCCCAAGTTTGTAGCCGACACCTTGGCCACGGTCCTTGGTCCCCGTCAGAGGGGCCTCGCTCTGCAGCAACGCATCGAGGTGCCTTTTCTTTCTCCGTATAACGTACCCTACGTATTGCGCCACAGCGTCCCAATTGTCTCGCAATCGATCATCCTCCCTATCACGCTGGCAGGAGTGAACCCCTCAACCCTCTTCGCCATTGCATTTCTTTCAGTATGCCATCTGATGCAGTCGAAGAAAGTGTGTTCTACATTATCATCCGTCATACGACAGTAAATGCAGTCGGGACCATCTGCTCTGCCCTGGTACTTTCGGAAGTATCCGTGGCCCGAGAGGAATTGTGTCAGGAAGTAGTTAACTTCCCCAAGTTTCCTCCGAATCCATACTTCCACGCATTGAATGAGCCTCGCCGTCCACCTGCCGACTGTCTCCGCTGTCCACCTGTTCTACCACCGCCGGACAAATTTGTTTTAGAAAAGAAAAGTTTAAACATATACAAGTTTGAGCTTTTTTATTTAAAAATATTTTTAAACTTGAGGCAGAGTTAAATTTCAGATGCTCTAATTTTTTATATTTTTTTTAACGCGCCATCAGTGAGAATTATGCCTCAGGTTAAGCCTCACGAAATCTAAGTGAGTACAGTGCCTTTAAAAGGCGCCATATTTGTTTCAGAACGGCTAAGCCATGGGTATTTCGAAATTTTGATTTCGATCCTCGTCACATGGCACTTTTCACATTATTTATTAAATTAAATTTAATAAATGCAAAACACATTTTCATTTTATTGCAATTCAATTATCGACATGTGCCAATATTTCGGGCTGATTTGATTAAGGAAAAATCGGTATTAAAAGTATTTCTGCATTTAGAAACAGTATAGATTTTGTTTGTACAATAATAAATGCTTCTGTATCAAGTGATGATCAAGTCACTACATAACTGCTTCTAAGTAATGTAGACGGTATGTAGTTATGGTTGAATAGTATGCCGTTTGGCAGCTGTAACAAATTCTCTAGGTTTTGCTCGGAAAAAAACAAAACAAAATTTCAGTGATTTTAGGCGGGCATAAAGGAAAAATTCGAAAGTAATTCTCCTTACATTTATGTATATAATGTACATGTGTATTATTGACATGTGTAATATAGGGTGATTTGTTATAACGACAGCCAAAAAAGGCAAATTTGCGTTCCTGTTGGCCTTTTTATTTTTCATACTCGTATTTGAAAACCACATGTTTTGCTAAAATACAAACAGAAACAAATTTCTTGCTGCACGTCGAGTTAGTATCAGCAAAAAAATTAAGTACTGATGTGGCAATAACAGAAAATGCAACAAGTACTGAGCAACATCAGTAGCAGCAGCAACACAGAAGAAAATAACAAAACACACATTCCTAATTGTAAGTGCAGGCATGCAACAATGATATTTATTTATTACATTTTCGATATTACAACATGATATGGACGAATTGTGTATGTGTGTGTGTGTGTGTGTGTGTGTGTGTGTGTAAGTATATAATAACTGCTTACAATAATAATTTACTCCGTATAATTTCATGTACAAAATGTGGAAATGCTGAAATGAATGAATGAATTATGATTGTAATACATGAAATGATTAGGTCTGCAAGGCAAAAAAAAAAAATAAATAAATAAAAATATATGTACATTGACTTTTGCAACACATATTAAAAGAAATAAATGAAATATTCTAGCGGTCTATAGAGCGGATGCTAGTCGCTCCATAGAAAGAGTTCTTGCTTCTTTTATACCAATTGCCATAAAAATAAGTTAAGGGCATTCCAACTATGAAAATGTCCGTCGGCAGAATAAATTAATAAATGAAATTGTTTTTTTTTTTACTTAAAAATTAAGACGTTTGCTTAACACTACTTATGCTGAAACTTTATTTTACAAACTAAAGAAATGTGCAAGAGCAGAGTTGCACTGCAATTATGCTCTACGCCATGATTTGACTACCAGTCTCTTCCCAGCACTATATCTGGCCAAAAAGAATGTAACGTATAATCAAGGCAAACTCACACCATGTAATCTCGACCAAGGTTTATTAATACAAGGTTGTCGTAAGGCGAATTCGTCAATGCGCTTTTCGTCCAAACGTAAAATTTTTTGTATACATGTGTTTTATTAAATTCAACATAACCTAAAAAGAACGTGTTAAATTAGTTTAATATGAGGTAAAATTAAATTAATTATTACAAAAAGTATTACATTATGCATTCTTCTTATTCTTGCATTATAATTATTAAATCACTTTTCATAATTTTTTCACAAAAGTAAACAAACTTTGACGTTTGGCTTAAAAAATACGTTACAAATTCTTGTATCAGCTGACGGGCGAACTTGCTAGTGAGTTTATTTATATTTACTGGGGTCTACTTCTTGATTGAAAATACAGTGAACTCGTTAAAATATCAACTACGGCTTTTCACGTTTTCAAATTTGTTTATGTTGTTTAAAGTGCAAAAAAAAATGAGAAAAAAGCCCACTGCCGCAATAAAAATAAATGAAAAGAATAATAAGAATAGAAATAATTAAATCAACAAAGTGCATGTACAGGGTGGCACAAAAGGAGCTTTTTTGGTTTAAATTGTTTATAACTTTTTTATTGTGTATTGTGTGGCACCAGCGAAATAAAATAATTACTTAAAAATGACTACTGAAACAAAGCTTGAAATTTGAATACGTCTGCTTGATATTAGGGGCGCTACAAAACTGCTATTTAAACAAAGAAGTGCTAAAACCAGAGTTGTAAGATAGTGCAGCTTCAACTGCTGTCATTCCTCTCACTACTCCTTTACTCTAGTTCAAGCACAATGTATCGCATGTGTAGGAGTCTTCACCTGAGTGCTGGTGTAAATTTTGTTGCCAAATCAATTTGGTGACAACTTTATATCCATAAATAGTCCCGTTCACTGGCCTCCTCGCTAGTGCGGTTTAACGCCTCGGGATTACTTTTAATGGGGCTATGGTATGGTATTGGTTTATGTCGACAAACCAATATTCGACCCACCATTGACGCCATACGGCCAGATTTATTGGAAAGAGTGGTCAAATATTGGACTGATCGAATAAACCAGGTGACTCGTAGTCGTGGCGAACATATGCTAGAAATCATATTTAAAAAATAAATGCCTTGAAATTGTCTACCAGATTATAATATTTAATATTTTTCTCTCCGTTTTTTCATTTAATGAAGTTGTACATGAAATCGCATCATGCATTACAGTTTCTCACAACTGAAAGTGCAAACATATCGTAACGATTCTACGGGATGCAGAAAAAATTATGTAACTCTGTGGTTCACGCTGTTGAACGCATTCTTGCATTTGTGCAAACAATTTTAAATGTAAAGCTATGTACACACG
The DNA here is from genome assembly GCA_963924685.1 of Dexiosoma caninum. Classification (NCBI taxonomy): domain Eukaryota; kingdom Metazoa; phylum Arthropoda; class Insecta; order Diptera; family Tachinidae; genus Dexiosoma; species Dexiosoma caninum. The sequence continues at coordinate 10,109,913 of OZ004726.1, read as the reverse complement.
ATTGTCATTTACTACAATATTGATAGACAAATTGTTACAAAATGTGCAACAACCGTATGAACTAACAATTTTTGTGTGGCAACATCGTCACAAAATGTACTGTCGTTGCATTGTATGCCAATAATATTGTCACAATTCTGACAATCGTGAGAACACCTTTCATTTCCATTGACACACAATTTACAGTCATTTGTTTTTTGTCGCATGTGCTTCATTTAGTGCACCGTACAATAACACCATTGGCAGATAAGTATTTCTGTTGGCAATGCTGCCCATAAATATTTAGATGCAATGTTAAAACTCGGATCTGGCAACGTTTGTCTGACAACCGTGTGAACAGACAATTATTATTGGCAGAAAAATTTATTGTCGCAGAACTGTGCGCCAATGAAATTGTATGGTTTTCTTTCAATAGTGTGAACAGACAAATTACCAGATGGTAACAATTTTTCATTGTGAGTGCATTGCCACCATATTGCCGTCTCCTACAATATAGTACAATCTGACAATCGTGTGAACATAGCTTAACTGTGCTGAAGAAAGAATTTTATCAATATCCGTGGGCCAGCCACTTAATATTGGTAATTTTGAAACTTTCGTCAATATATAATGCAATATTTAATGATATGTATGTAATTTGTTGTTGTGTTATTGAAAGCAGATTGACGTAATTCGTTCATCACTTTGCACAGTAGTTTTCTTTCAGTGGAATTATTACGAAAAACATAAAACATATTTGTTAATGCTCAGTTAATTTTTTTCTTTTCAGATAAGTTCATATTAATGACATAATATACGGACAAATGTGTTTGCGGAATTTAAATAAATCTTCGCTACAATGGCGCTCATTCATTCATGCATTTTATGCGAACCATCACCGATTGCTGTTTATTATTATGTGATGTGATTGATGTTGTAAGTACATACATACATACATACATATATATATATACAAACATAGTGTTTTTGCAATTCGATTCTTATCAATATATGGCAATAAATGTCAATCCTTTTGTGACAATTAAATGAATTTTGTTGAACACATAGGGTGCGATAAAAATGTTAGAAATTAAACTGTAATTACGATAGTTTCATTGTAAAATATATTCTTTTATTTGAATTAATTTTTATGGGGGTATAAAATGAATAATTATGTTTATTTTTATCGAATGCCATTGATTCGTCCAGCATTAGTAATCACGATGTGATTGTTTTTTTATAATTGTAGCGATGTAACCTTTAGTCGCTGTAAATGTACAATAATAGAATGGTTGTTTTAATTTTTATTTTTTTTTTGGAAAAGCCCATGATTCAATATGGTAGCGAATAGGTTTCAGTGGCGAAGGCATAGTCACTGGTAACTGAACAATACCGGCTTGAGCTTTAACCAATCCGCAGGTACATCAGAACGCACCAGCGAAGTAAAATAAATACAAAAGAATGTCTACTCAAACGAATCTTCAAAAATTTAATACGTCTCCTTGACATAAGATGCTCTACAACACTGCTACGAAATAAAGAACGTGCAAAATCTTTGTATTTGTAAAATAGTGAAGCTTCACATGCTGTCATTTCTCTAACTGGCCCTTTCCTCTCGTTCCAGCACAATGCATCGATGTGTAAGAGTCATCTGCTGAGTGTTGGTCCATGATACAAAAAAATAGGTGGTTTTAGAAAACAGAGCAAAACTGTAGGTGTTTCCCTTTACGGCCTACAATAACGGTTGCCCATTTTTTACCCTGATTAGTTTCTCAGACGTTACAGTTTATTTCCACAACCTCATCCTGTTAAGAAAAAACCTTCAATGAAGTGCATATTCTTCATCTCTGTCAGTTTTTTTCTATGTATTTCTTTATCTTGGACCAGCACTCAGCGGATTATTCCTACACATGCGATGCATTGTGCTGCAGCTTAGAAAATAGGTTATGAAAAGAAGGATAGAGGAGAGCGAGTAGTGTTTATGAACATTTGATTTGAATCTTCGCAAGTCAGAAGTGACAAAAAAGACCTCTGCAGGGAGTTTGTTCCACATACGCGCTGTTCGGCCAAAAACTGAGTTCTCTCTCTGCAATGCGTAGTGCGATTCGCTGCCAAAGCGACCACAAAAGGATGCGCCGATTAATGACGAACGCGTTGTGCACAGGAATGAACGGGTTTCGGGTACAAGTTCCCTGATACCACATTCCATTACAGTAACGATAGAACAACGAAACACCCCTCACATTGTGACGATGCTCAAGATAGTCAATGGAGTTGCCTACCCTACTGTCCCCAATTAGTTTCTTGGCCTTTCTCCTGTACAAGGTCGAGTAACTTCAACATCATATAAGAAGCACAGACCCATGCATGAGAGTTGTATTCTAACTTCGGTCGGATGTATGCGATATAAATAATAAGAAGATCGACTTAAAAAACCGCTGTACTTGAACGCTTTTTCTGAGGCCTGAAAGATGTTCTCAGTACATCGAACATCGTACTGAACCTTCGTGCCTAGAACATCAAGAGCTTCTGATTTCTCGATATATATACCGCCCGTAATTACAGATGAAGCAGCGTGATCGGGCATGATTGGATGTGTAAGCGTTGAATTTGACGCTGTTCGCTATTTCACTCTTCAATGAATCATTCATATTTTAGCTCAGCGCCGCGATCATAGGCGATGTTGGCCTACCATCAAATGAGTATGAATGAAAAATGATACTGTCATCTGCAAAAGATTAGATAAGTTTGGAAGTTTGACACAGAAGGTCGTTAAGAAATATAAGAAATTGCGTAGGAGAAATAATGGGATCTTGCGCTACCCCTTAATTAATTTTGAACTCATTAGATGATATCCCGTCTATAACAACTCTTATAGCGTGATCCCCGAGTAAGCTCGTTATAAAGCGAGAGAGGATATCGCCTACACCAAAACTAATAAGTTTGGACAAAAGTGCGGCTTGCCAGATTCTAGCAAATGCTTTCATTAATTTTTTTTTAATTCTTACGACCTCTTTTAGTTTTGGTTAATTCTGATTATTTGAGTCATTAACTTAAGAATTGTTTGTTGCGATTGTCATCCAGTCACCGTTTAATTAGACTTGCAAGGAGGATTAGAAGTACAGTGGCCCTTCTTCCTGCACGCTTTTGTTTTTCTTAAAAGTTTTTTTTTTCTTTTTGAATAAATATTTTGTTTTTGATAATTGAATAAATTCAATTTCAGTCTTCCTAATAAGAAACGCTTTAATCTTTCAAGCGGCAAAAAGTATTTGAATTCTTTAAAAGAAATTTTTAATTTCTTCGTGGCTGGTGCAGTCAGGCATCTTTCATTTTATTCTTTCAAGAACTGCCTTTATAGAATGTTTTAATTTAAAACAATAACCGATACAAGTTTGTACTGAATTGCTTTTCTCCATTTATATAAAACATGGAATCAAATTTTTAGAAATATGTACATTGCTGCTTCTATCTTATCAGTTTAACCAACTTTTCTCTTTCAAGACGGAACGCCAATTGGAAAATGATTACAAAAATTCAATCTAAACGGACTAAGAGAGCAAGTGATTGTAAATGCATACAATCATTAAGAACATACAAATATTTTGTGAAATGCCTGAATAAATAAAGGATATGGTATACCATATATTTAATTGTTACTCACCATTAGCGGCAATTGCTGGGCCGTTGGAGTTCGTGGCGTTGTAGGCGAAGGTGATTTATCGTTCTTGGTGTAAAAAACCTGTGAAATGCTGCGAAAGATTGTGCGAACACCGGCATTATCATAAGCAGTCTGAGTACTTGTCATTTTTCTTGTTTAATTAATTTAATTTACTGCGTTTATTCACAATTATTTAGACATTTGTTAGAAGTTTTTGAAATATTTCCTTTATTTGGCTTTAAGTTTGAATAAATTTTAATCAAATTTTACAACACACTGGGACGAGAGCAAGACCCGCATATGCATGTGTGAATATGCATCTATTGCCATTTGTTTTTTGGCTAAATACATGTATTTTTTCTTCTTGTTTTATAACTTTTTTTTAGAATTATTTACATATTTTTAATTTGCAAATTTTTTAACATTTAAAAATATTTTTTTATTCTTGAAAAGTTGTGCTCGTGCCATCACAATCAGCCGTTTGTTACTCTGAGCATTTATGAGTTTTAATTTTTACACTGGTTAAACAATTAACTATTTTTTCTGTACTTTTTTTTTATTGCAATAAAAATTATTTGATTTTCCTGTTGTTTGTTTATTATCTTTGCATTTGTTATCATCGTTTCGTCTTCGCGTAACACACTCGGTCGTCAAATCAAATCAACGCAACACATTCAATCTGCAGGTGTATGTCAGGCGTATTATTATTTTTATTTATTTATTTGTTGAATGTACCTTCAACAGTATTTTATGGTTATGGCCGATGATTATTTGATACCGCAAGAAGAAGAATAATTATGGGTATTTGCTTAACGCGCACCCTACATTGGGCATGTGAGATATTTGAGCGAGCCTGAGCTGTATTAGACTTTGTAATAGAAAGTTGTTAGTTAGACCAGTTGGTCGCTGAGGAATCCTTTGAATGAAAAAAAAAAAACGGTTGGACTTTCTGTTCAAAGCAATTCTGACCCTTTAAAGGAAACTTTGCTTGGTTTTTTTTAACAAATGTGATCGTATAATTCTCTTAAATTTGAACAGAAAACTATTGTAAAATATTTTTCAGAACTAAAATTTATAAGATTTTTAAGTTTTGTCAAATTAAAAGATATTGAAAAATTTACGAAAGTCTTAGAGAAACGTCTAATTCATGAGCCGCTTCCATAAACTCTTTTAAAAATTTTACATAAATAGAGTGCTTAATTTTTTTTAAATTTATAAAAATTTTTTTTTGTTATAAAAGAATTTTTTCTCTTCATATGAATAAAACAATTAATAAACATAAAAACAATTAAAAAATTAATTTATTTCTTGAATTTAATGAAATTATTTGCACTTTTTATGTTACTTTACTGGGTCACTGAAGAAAAATTAATTGAGTGATAATCAGGAATGTACGGAGGTTGAGTCATCAATCCAATGCTTTGACTGCACAAAAATTCAGCTGTTTGAAGACTTCCGGCAAAAAAATGGACGTGTACCACTCAGAATTGATCTTTTAGTTCTTGTTCTAGTGAAACAGTGGCCACATGACCCATTTGGTCGCAGAAACAGACGACCAGTTACTTCGCGAACAACTTTTGTTGTATTGCTGTTTTTTTTCTGGATCATACGTATATATCCATGATTTATCAGCTGTCACGATTTTATACACGTCTTTTGAAGCACCACTGTCGAACTTTTTAATCATTTTCTGACACCACTTGACGCGAGCTTTTTTTGGGACCGATTGGTAAATTATGGGCTATTCAACGAGAACAAATTTTTTTTACAACTAAGTCTTCATGCATAATCGAATATACGAGGACGAGGTCTGTTCAAAAGGGAAGGTGAATTTTGGATTTTTTTTTTTTTGAAAAGTATTTATTTATTCATCAATGTCCATTTTGTCCCCTTTAAAATAGGCCCCCTCAAAACAAAAGATATAATGCACTTATGCCAGCGCTTCTTCCAATCCTCCAATTACTTCTGAAATACGCTTTTCGATACGGCCATCAGCTCGTTCTTCGATTTGGACTTTATCTCATCAATTGTGGCGAAATGCTTTCCTTTCATTACACTCTTCAGTTTTGGGAATAGGAAAAAGTCGGTGAGAGCCAAATCTGGTGAATAAGGTGATTGAGGCATGATTAGGTATTGTTTTTGGGCAAAAAATCACGAACATGAATTGATGTGTGAGCTGGTGCATTTCGTTATGCAGAATCCGTGATTTTCTTTTTCACAATTCAGATCGTTTGAGCTGTATTGCTTCACGCTAACGTTGCATAACTTCCTTGTAGTATTTATTATTTACCTGTTGGCAAGAACTCATGATCCACCACGCCATTGTAATCGAAGAAAACAAAATTCACCTTTTCTTTTGAACAAACCTCGTATTGAAGTAAAAGTAATGGTGCAAGGTTGTCTCTATCTCACAATGTGTCACATGCCGATCTTGTATTATCGGTCACGCACTACATCGATGTTTTGTGGAACAACAACCAATTTTGAATGACCTTCACGGAGTTCGTCAGCGACCGAACTACGACCACGATCGCAAATACTATACCAGCGATATATTATGGTTTTTTGATGGTGCTTTATCGCCATACAAAGCAGGGAGTTCATCAACACATTCTTGTTGATATTAATCACGTCGAGAATTGTGAAAAATAATCCAACGAAAAGCTTCTCTTGAAATTTGTATTTTTTTGTCAAATTGATTTTCTTAACTCACTGTTAAAATATGTCAAACTTTATTATGGTGTTATTATTATGCCAAATTTTAGCTATTGACATTAGTGTTGCCAGCTTTCGAAATATAATCCCGTATTCTCAATAGTTTAGTTTCAATTTCTAGAATACAATCATGCTATTATACAAATTGATACCATTCTTTCCTAACTGTGGGAATAATAGAGTTACTAACCTTTCTTGTTGGCTTAGTGTAGCGTGCATAGTTTATTTATCAAGAAGCTGCAACTCTACAGCAAACCAACAACAACACTAAAAACAACTGACTTTTTGTTTGTGTAAAACATATTGAAATTGTCAATAACAGATGACTACAATAGCAAAAATTGCCTTAATTGTTTTTTCAATCCTCTCGCAAAATAAAGAAATGAGTAAAAATTGTATTTGGGCGCTGTCTAAAATTGAACAAATGAGTAAACATGATATTGGCCCGCTCAAAATGTAAACAAATTTTGACATTCACGCTGTGTAAAACATAAATGAGCAACAGAAGTCACCTGATTAGTTGCGTTTACTTGATAAATAACTATGGTAGCGTGTAATTATGTTACTTGATACTCATTGTTTATTTCTCTAAAGCTTAATTGATTTGATTAGTTTTTCATTTTATAACATTATTAAGTTCATGCGTATATACTATATATACATATACATAAACTATATGCCCATATTTAGTTTCTTTTCATTAAAAATATTCTTACTCATCATACCGTAACTGCCGCAGAACCCAGCAAACACAAGGTTTAAAAGTTTAAAATTTGTTAGAGAGATTAAAGAAAATATTCCTACTGCTTTTACATAGAAAACTTTGTGAGTAACTTGTTTAATTTCACTATATATTTATATGCCTTTGGAAAATTAATTTTTTTTTTTTAAATTATAGAGGTGTGTGATGAAAATCGATTCGTTTTTAAGTACAAACGAATGTTGAAAAAGTAAACATTTGCTGGCATTTTAGCAGCACTAAAAGTGCCATTTATTTTATCGACATCAATTTTAATATTAAGTCACTAGTCAAAGTTGAAAACATTTAACGAAGAAGGTTGAGGGATTCTCTTTTTATTTATTATTTTTATATTTATTTTCGATATTTCGTTAACCTTCGGTTAACATCTTCAGGAAGTTTTTTTTTTTTTTAAGGTTAACGAAATATCGAAAATAAATATAAAAATAATAAATAAAAAGAGAGAATAAATAAAAAGAGAAAAAACCTTAAAGCTTAAAAAAATAGATTGTTAAAATAATAAAAAAGGTTAATAAAAAAAAAAAAAGTATTAAGAAAAAATATTTTTAATTTTAATAAATATTTTCATTTAAATAAAAATACAGAGTGTTTGGTGGCAAATTTATATTTTTAAATACGATTATTTCAAAAAGTAATAAACGGTGCGGAGGGAGGGTGGCGCCGTTGGAATAATCGATTGTCCGGATTTGTCAGTGACGATGTCGCAGTGGTCGAGTGAGCATCGCGCCTTCGCTGTGGAGACATTTTTTAAGAGTAATGATTCTTACGTAATTGCTCGTCGACAATTTTGTTCAAAGTTTGGTATTCGGCGAATAAGTGATGGACCGAGTGTAAATTTAATTCGTTCGTGGGTGTAGAGATTCCGCGCAACTGCTTCGGCTATGAATACCCCACGGCCAGGGCCCAGCATCCTCCTTCGTCGGTATTTGAGCAATAAAACGTCGGCGAAGTAAAATAATAAATAACATGGCTCCATTAGCTTAATAATATTGCGTCAAAAAAAAAAACATCAGAGACGCCGCAACTTTGCTTTATAATTAACACGCAACTGCAGAGTTGTGCAAGAATTAAGCTCTATCTTCCTACCACTTTCACCACCTGTCTATTCTCTACCCTATCCCTCTCTCTAGTTCCACTGCAATGCATTGCATATGCTGGGGATAGCCCCTGAGCACTGGATCAAGAAAAAAAAAAGCAGTTTACGTGAAAATCCGCGATTTTCAATACGGAAAAGAGCAGCCTCACCGGGACTTTTTAGAGCGATTATTCATGAAATTTAAAAAAAGGATCTGAAGGATCTGGGTGACATACTCTTTAAAAAATAAAGTCCGTATTTCCATTCTATCGTTCAATGCTCTTAATGAAACTTTGTGTCAATTATTGCGTTTTTTATTTAAGTTTGAAAATATACATCTGCTACCAGACACCCTGCATGAATAAAAAATAAAAATTTACGAAAATTTAATCGAATCAATGCCACTGGTAAGCGAATTAGCAGCCACATTACGGTTCCTAGACGCAACCAACTGTCAAAGGTAGGTTAGAAAAGTTGTTTTGCATATCATTTTCCAAGATTTTAGTGGTTTTTAAAAAAGTGTTATGCGAATATTGGATAAAAAAATTCTTCGCCAATTGTGGGTTTTTTTTTGCCTACAACTCAGCATATATTCTTCTTGGGCATTATTTGTGTGTTTTGCCATAAAAATTCCGGTTTAATATTTATTAATTTTAAACTAGAAGCTACATAACTAGTTACATTTTCACTTAAATATTTTAACTCGATTTAATTGCTATATTGCTCGATTTAAAAACGATTAAAAGAGAAAATTTTCGTTTTCCATCACACTATTTTTCCCTTGATATTTTCATAGAACAAATGGGAAAATGGAATCGAATTCGATTTGGCAAACCATCAAGAAGAATAAGAAAAAGAAAAAGAAAAGTTGTAATACCATCACAACTCTTTTCGATTTTACATAGTTTTTGGATCGAAATCGATTTTTATCAGATACCTGGTAGTTTTCAATATTGAAAAGAAATTTTTGTTCGTTTTGCATTTATATAAAAAAACTGCTGTAAAATTTATTTTACCAATTTGAGATCATATCCGAATGTTTGCTGGGATACATAGGTAAGAATACATATCCAATCAAGCCACGTATAAAAAGGGTGCGGAACAAAAAGCTACGATATATACTTTTCGCACGTCTTATATGAAAGAAAATTATGAAAATCATAATAATTAATATTTTATAACTTAACATTCTACAGCTCCTAGGAAAAACACCTTCTGTACTTAGATTTTATAAAATTATAACTGCAGGAGAAAGCTTTAGGTACTTTTAATTTTATGTACGTCTTTCTTCCCATAGAATGCATCTGCTAGATATAAATTGGAATTTAATACTTCAAACTTTGGCAGCCTTTAACTCACAATCTGCAGCACTGTTTTCTATTCACTTCACTTCACTTGGGCAAATTTTTCAACTGCAATGCGTTTTAATTGTTGCTAATATTGCCGTTCTCCACACCAACAAAATTAAAAGCAATTTAACGTTTATGCTCTAATTAATTTATTAAACAAGGAATTGGCAAATATTTTTAGTTAATTATTTGCAAAACTTAATCAGCTTTAATTTATATTAAATGCAATTAAAGGATTTTCTTTGATTTGCTGTGGCCTTGAAGGAAAAACAAAAACAGAAAATATGAAAGCAAGTGACGAAAAAAAAGATTTAATTAACTTCCATAGGAATTTGTTGAATGTTTATTTAATATGTTCTTCTAACTAATCGATAACAAAAGTAATTGTTAACAAAAAAAAAAAAAAAAAACACAAAGAAACAAAAGAAAAACAACGGCAACAACAATACCATAAAAAGTTTTCTATTGTTTCTGCTCACTAGACATTGACAGAAGCAACCTTCAGCAACCAAGGGAACCAAGTACACCAACAGCAACGATGACAACCAAATTATGGAAGGTCTTACAGTGGATGGATAAAATCTTAAATCACAAATTTTTATTTCAATTTCAAGCTGTTATTGTATGAACAACAATTACAAATAAGAAAGTACGAAAGAGGAGGAGGATGAGGAGGTGAAGGAGTTTCAGCAACACTGCAAAACTCTAGCCCCGATATGATTGGCACTTAGAAGCCTTCCCCATAGTGTGTATTTTTTTTCTATCTTGGACCAGCACTCAGGGGATGACCCCTACACGTGCGATGCATTTTGCTGGAACTAGAGGAAAGGGATAGTGAGAAAGATGACAGCTGCATTTTCTTACAACTGTGCTTTTGCAGCGCCTCTGATGTTAAAGAGATGTATTAAATTTTGGACCAGCACTCAGGAGATGACCCCTACAAATGCGACGCATTTTGCTGGAACTAGAGGCAAGGGATAGTTAGAGAAACGACAGGAGGTTAAGCTTAATTAATTATTTTACAGCTCTGCTTTTGCACGTTCTTTATTTATAGCAGTGTTGAAGCTTCGGTTTAGTAGCCATTTTTATTATTATTTTTCTTCGACGGTGCTACACAATACCGACGAAGAAGGGCGTTCTGATGTATCTGTGGATTGGTTACAGCTTTCGTCAATGAAACCTTCCGACAACAACTGACATAAAGCCACACTAATGCACATCAGAATAAATTCGAAAGGTTTTTATGAAACTGGGGTCGAACCCATGAAGTTTTTGATTTTGTAGTCAACGTTTAGAGAAAATTCCGACTTCATAACATCACCGTACCAGTCAATATTAATAAAAGAAAAATAGTAAAAATTTAGTTTGAAAAATGTAACACCGCTATTACTTTTACTAACACTGTGTTTATAAACGAACATATTTTGTGTATCAAGTGTATTCATTAATTCATTCATTCTTTGTGTTCTAATGCAAACAGCTGTTTTAAGAATAACAAAATAACACGCAGTGTAATAAAGAACAGTATATTTTATGCCTTTTAAGGAATTTTTAAGTGATGATGGCCACAAGCAATTTTAATATATTCACTTCATTATCTTAATCTATTCATTTATTTATTTATGTATTTTTATATACAGACGACTATGTATAAATTTTTCTTTTCATTATGAAATTTTCACTTTTGCATTGAAACTATAATCACGCATTTATTCTAATCGCTTGTTATTCCACGTTTATTCAATCCAATCCAATTAATTTAATTAGTTTCCGATAGATGCGGCGGCAATCGTTATTGTTATTTAAGAGTAGAGCAAGAACGTAAAAAACGTATGTTGTGAACTATACGATTGCCCGTGTGTCACTCAACTGAAAAATAAAAGTATTTCGAATTGTAAAAAAACTGGTAACGCGATGATTTTCTGCTTGTGATGATTTCGGTTTCATTTGGTTGGTTGCTAAATAATAATTTTATTTCTTGTTGTGTGCACGCAGTCTTTGTTGGCGGCAGTGTTGGTGGTGTTGATGTTACCTGTAAGCCAACAACAACATGGGCTTACAACTAGAAACTGAAGGAGGCAAGGCAGGCATCAACCAAGCAACAGTATAAATTTAAGCAAGATTTCGAATTGTTAAATTATGTTAATATTATACAGATAAGAGTATCTATTTACCAAGCACTCTGCCACAGAGAACCAGCAATACAATCAAAGAAACACCTGAGTATGATAAACAAATTTGCTCTGCAACTTTATGAACAAAGGGAGCGGAGACGTTAGTTGTTGGTAAACAAAAATACAAGCAGTAGAGAACCCCCCCAAAAAAAAAAACAATATAAAACGAAAAGATTCACAACCAAATGTTTCTCGATACAAAATAACAACACAACCAGAAAGTCGATAAACAATAGCTCCATTCGTTTACCGCAAAATTTTTTCGAAAATTGCACTGGATTCTACTGAAAACCTTTCGTTTATACAAAAATTTATAAAATAGAGTACCATTTGAGAGAGTTAAATGGCAGTCCTGTTCTGAGAGTCTGCTAATTTTTACTGTACGAATTTTTGCCAGCAAAATCCTGTGGAAAAGGAGGACATATGGTGCAAAAAACTTTAAAATTTTTCATAAAAATATTTAAAAAAAGGAAAACCTGAATTAAAATTGTTACACAAACTAAAAATAATAGTTTTCAACGCGGAACAAATAAATTGTTTTGCAAATGACACCGGCATTTGTCACTCATAGACAAAATTCAGACGTTGCGCTTTGTCCATGCAACAATCTTTGTATTTTCTTTTGGTGTCCCTTCGTAACCCCTCATGAGTTTACATCTTGCGCCTTTTGCTGCAACTGAAAAATAAATACTAAAAAAAAAATTAAAAATATTAAATTTATTTGAAATATATTTATTAAGCTAGAGGTCTTTTGTTATTTAAAAGTAAACGAATGAACCTAATGACAACGAATAAATTAGTCAGAGAGATGTCACAGAAAAATTAAAAAAAAAAAAGAAATAAACACAACGACAACAAATTAAACTTGTTTCAATTTCGAAAAAGTCTGAAGTACAATAAATTTATTAATTGTATTCACAGATACTGATTATTAAAAATTTGGATCCAGCAAAAATTGATTTTAATTAGTTATACACAATGAATATTTTTAATCGATGTCATAAAAAGTACTTTTTGGAGAAAGTACATTTCAAAAAGAAACAAGTTTTCAGAACATGAACAAAACAAAACGCAATGAAAAGATCCTTGAAAAAAAATTCTCATAAATAAATTTCCAAATCTGAAAAGCTGGCAGTGCGTAAAACCATTTAAAAAAGTAACATTTCACCATTAAAAAAGTACCTTTTTCAAATTGATGTTTTTTAGAAAGTTACTTTTAAAGAAAGTATTATTAAATCAACAAATTTGCTTATAAATAGCATGATGCTTGTAATCGAGTATTTATGTAGGGTATCTGCCAGCAAATAACTCTCAATTTAACTCCCTCTTAAATACATAATTTCATATATGGAAATAATAACTTTACACCAAAAACCCACATTCATAACTTTGCTTTCGTGACGTAGAAATACACATTCGTTATACCCTTCATAATATTCGAGGGGCATATTAAATTAGTCCTTCCGTTTATAATATCAGTAATATACATGGCAGCCTCCGTAGCCTAGTGTATGAGCATTAGTCTTATCAATCTGGAGGTGAGACATCGATTCTCTGCTAGACTTTGGGTGCTTCTTGTGGTATCACAATGGGCCTAAGCTCTGGCGAACGTGGGGCATGTTCTCTTTCGGGGAACAGTTCTACCACTTAACCTAACTTAATTCACATTAATTGAAAGCAATTTCAAAATTGAGAGTGCTGTGGGCTGAATTGGTTCGATACTGAGCCAGACTCAATTTTTTCTGCTGGGCTTTACTGTATACCGTAATTTTCTTCACGGAAAAGCATTAAAACTCCTCAAATTGCGAATTGAGCACCTTTAAACATTATTTCCAGAACTGGATATCTGCAGTTCATTTCGGTCAAATCAAAAAAGGTACAAGTTAGGAATATGTAATTTTACTCGAAAGAGTAAAATATATGTACCTATACAAGATAAAATGAAATGATATATGTAAATATATACATACTTAAGTATATTCACATAATTATTACAGTAACGGATCGTAGTGCATTCAAGAAGTATTCCAGTTTTAATAAATAAACATTTCAAATGCTAAGAAATTTAACTAATTCTGATTAAAATTCGAAGCAACTTTAGCTGATTGTGACATTCATTAATAATTGTTAAGGTTTTAAATTAGTTAATCAGTTGTTTTTGCGTGCTTTTTGTTCCATAAATTGTTTTTGTTTTAAAATTCTCAAATAGTTTATGTGAATTTTTATATAAACATGTGAGATTTGTAAGCTTTCTGAAAAATTTTTTTCTAAGTTATATAAACGAAATTTAGCATATAGCGCAAACAACAAACATAAATTAATAATAAAAAAAAAATTTATATTCTGACACTTATATATATTTCATTTATTTATTTATTCCAAGGTTGAACTATAAAAAACAAAGTATTTGGGGTATTTAGGGTTGATTATTTCGTGGTAAAAATAGCAGAAACATATGAAACACGTGTAATTCTTACGGAAGTCATTGTTGGTTTTATTGTAAGCAGTCTTGTGCTTAACACTCACTCGTTAATCCGTACACTGTTTTCAATTTAAAATAAAGGAAAATGCACTTGTTTTCATTTTCCCATTTTTATTTTTTGTTAAATTTAAATAATAAATAAATAAATTAAATACATACAAGGGCTAGATTTCACCAAAATCGATCCAGCCATTTCGAAGTTATGGAAATTTTTGTACCAAAATTGCAAATAAAAAAAAACAAAGTGATTGTGCTTCTTCGGCTTTACCTCGGAAACTATTGAACTGATTCGGGTGAATTTAAATACCGCCCGTTTCAGGTCTACTACTTACCGTTTGATACTAAAACGAATTCTGTGCGATGTTTGATTTCAACGGACACACGCACAGACGGACAAGGCTCAATAAATTTCTCTATTCATCGAAATTTTTATCTTCACAAATGAATATTGCAATTAATTACGCAGGGAAAGACAAACTTATATATACCCGTTACACTAAAATTTAAGGATATAATAAGTAGACCGGTTTTTAAGTGAAGTTTCATTTATTTTCATTTGCAATTTCTAATTTTTTTGTTCATAATATTTTAACTGTTAATTTCCCAAAAATTGCATCCAATGTGACCGTATGTTAAGAAATGTGGCATATTTCTAAACAAAATCACTGAATCAAACTAATCTATTTGTTTGCTGTCCTGAAGGGTATAAAAGATTCCATATAGCCGTACATTTACTTCTCTTGACAATTACATGGGCAACACAAAATATAACATTAAATTGATGAAGAGGCCGTCAGTTGGTAAACTATCTCTAAATATAAACAAAAACAAACAAATGAAAAATAATAAAAAAAAATAAAATCCAAAAAACTCTGGATAAAAAACAATGACTACAAAAGCAATTACGGCACAATTGCATTTACCACCGTAGGTGAATTCACATGGGTGTGTGCATGTGTGTGTATGTGTATCGTATTGCATTGTCTACTTTGGCTGTATTTATTCTCAGTTGATCGTATGTGGCCTAGTTTTAAAACTGTTTGCCAAACTCAGCTTTATTGCAGCCGACAACAGCAACAAATTTATATGGCAGCAGACAATTTTTATTATTTATATTTTTATACACAAGAAAAGAAAATAAAGGAAAACTTCAAAAGCATTAGAGAGATGCATATTGAAACCGCTGTAGATGATGACGAATTTAACTGTTTTTTTTTTACTTCTTTTTTTGTTCTTTCAATTGGCCAATTTCGTTAAACGATTATTTGCTGCTTATGCTGGTAGTTTTATGATGAACTTATAAGATAATTGTGAAATTCAAATATAATAGTGTGTTATTTAAAAAAAAATTCATTCGCCTGATAATAAAAAAATCATTTATAAATATCGATAATGATATCGAAATGATAAAAACAAGTTGAAAAACTAAAATAATTCGACATTTGAATATACTAGTAGATAAGAAATTACCATGTAAGTCCATTTTCAATTAAAATTATAAAATTGTTATTTTGCCACACAAAATTGTTGAAATAAATATAATCGTAAACTGCTGTTGCCAGTGATAGGAACTGAATATTTTCTTTCGACGGCGGCTAGTGGAAAAACGTTAAATGGCTGCCAGCCAGATCAGTTACAGACACAAAATTTGCTCACTTGTTTATATTAGATACTGTGTTTTTTTCTCGCTTACTTACGTTTATGTTATAAAAATTTATGTTAATATAAAGGTATAAACGTGTGAATGATTATGATAGAATGAATGATTGTAATGAAATTGTCAATTTTTATCATCGCGAAGGGCTTAAACAATTTTTGAAAAACCATACAAAAGCATGAACATCCAAAAGAAAGTTATGTAATTATGTACATATGTATGTACGAGTATATTGAAAAAGAAATTAACCGAAAAATTATTTTAACGTATGTATATGTACATGTGTGGGCTTTTTTAATTTTCATCTTATTATTAGCTGCTTTGTTAGATTCTCTTTCATTCACTTCTCTTAGTTTCCAATTGTTTAAAATAAAATAACTTAATTATATATGTAAATTTCAAATAATTAAAATGTGGCGTTAACAATTTAAAGATAAATATTCACCAACTTAAACTTAAACTTAAAATAATTAAATTTTAATATTTAACACAGCAACTACGGTAAAGCCTCTTTTAACCAGGTGTCCGCTTATTAGCGGGCCAGATTTATTATTTCGAATATTTTCTGTTGTAATGCTACATTTTAATTAAGCCATGCCGGACTAGTCTATTGTTACTGAAAAAAATTCATTCAGATTAATCATAGCCGAATCAGTTGCGCGGAATCTCTGCACCCACGAACGAATTAAATTTACATTCGGTCCATCACTTATTCGCCGAATACCGAACTTTGAACAAAATTGTCGACGAGCAATTACGTAAGAATCATTGCTCTTAAAAAATGTCTCCACTCGGCCACTGCGACATCGCGACTGACAAATCCGCACAATCGCTAATTCCAACGGCGCCACCCTCCCTCCGCACCGTTTATTACTTTTGGTAGTAATCGTATTTAAAAATATAAATTTGCCACCAAAGTGACAAATAAGTCTCTAAAATAAAATATAAATAAACGCTCCCTTCCTTTTACTGTACCAACATGCCAAATCTAGTGTGAATTAATTTTTCATAGCTGCCCATTCATCCTAACTCGAGTCCGGAAACTTGCATACCTGTCACAACTTTAAAGAATTTTGAATAATAACTGCTGCAGAGCTGAATTAATTATTTCTCCGTTCAAGGCGCAACTATATTTAATGGTTTTAGTCTTTGCTATATTTTAATTTCGCAGCACTGGCTCTTAAACTGTAAAAACAACACATCAACATTAATAAAACGTATCAATGAACAATTCAAAATATTCCAACACCTTATACGAGGTTTGTTCAAAAGAAAAGGTGAATTTTGTTTTCTTCGAATACTACAATAAAGTTATGCAACGTTTGCGTATAGAAATACGGCTCAAACCATCGGAATTGTGGAAAAAAACCATGGATTTTGCATCACGATAATGCACCAGCTCACACATCAATGCTTGTTCGTGATTTTTTGGCCAACCACCTTATTCACCAGATTTGCCTCCCTGCTACTTTTTCCTATTCCCAAAACTGAAGAAACTAATGAAAGGAAAGCGTTTTGCCACAATTGATGAGATAAAGTCCAAATCGAAGAACGATGGACATACCGATGATGGACATTCACCTTTTCTTTTGAACAGACCTCGTACACAACGACTTTAAGTGTGTAAAAGAATTGTAATTTTTAAACCCTGAATTAATTTTTTCCCAAATTTCCAAATTTTTCGTTATCATGAGGACTATAAGATACTGAGGGCGTGAGTATTAGTCTTATCAATTTAGAGGTTGCTGGTTATATTCCCTAGACCAAGGGTGTTTCTGCAAATAAGCCAAGAGCTTCCGCAGATTGCGTGTTGTTTAAAAACATGATTAAAAAGAAATAATAAATAATTTTTCTAGTTTTTTGACCTTTTTTTTATATTAATAACACTAATTATTTTAAGCTTAAGGTCTTTTTATATATTTTATATTTATTTCAATATTTCGCTACTCCTTTGTGTAGCTTCTTCAGGAAAATTGGTTTTTGTTTATAATAAAAAAATTTTTTTAAAAATTCACAGTATAGGAAAAGTTCTTGTCAATGAAAATTCAAAATAAAAAAAAAATAAAAAATTCAAAATAAAAAAAAAAAAAAAATTTTTTATTTTGAATTTTCATTGACAAGAACTTTTCCTATATTGTGAATTTTTAAAAAAAATTTTTAAAAAAATTTTTTTATTATAAACAAAAACCAATTTTCCTGAAGAAGCTACATAAAGGAGTAGCAAAATATTGAAATAAATATAAAATATTGTATAAAAAGACCTTAGGCTTAAAATAATTAGTGTTATTAAGAAATAATAAATTTTTACTTCATCTCAGTCTCATTTATTGTTCTCATTTCAGTCCTCTCCCATGCACAAGTAAAAATACGAATTGTTGTTTATTTCATATCACATTTATTTCGTTAATTAATTTGCTTATATTATTATTAAAGTTTTAATGTTGAAGTACATTTTGCATTCTATAAAAAATAAAGATTGCATCAAAATATAACACCAGATTATGAATCAATCCAAATTTAGCATGGCAATTATGAACGGTATCTGCAAATGAAAAAAAAATAAAAAGATAACTTTATTAATATTTTAAATAAAAATTTTTATAATTTTAAAAAAGCTTCAACAGCCGTATTCATAAATTTTTTTTGTATTTATAGAATGTATATTGATTTTATTTTGTATGGAAATTTGTCTAATAAACCTTTTTTAAATAAAATAAAAATTTATGAATACGGTAGCAGTACTTTAAAGAAAATTTGTTTAGTTTTTTTATATTTCGCTAACCTTAGCATCATGGGGAAAACATTTATAAAAATTATTATATCAGTAGTGTTAGATGTTTGCTACTGGTGGCAAAAAAAATTTGGGAGATAATTTGTCTATTGATATTTAAAGTATATGTAAATTTTATATGGTGCTAATACCAAAATCGTCCGTGGATCTTGAACAAAACTAAGAAATTTCATATGTTTATACAAGAACTCGCAAAAACTCTTTGAGAATTACGATATATACAAACAATATAAACTAAATAGCTCCTTCAAAAAACGTTTATACAATTAGTAGTTGTATAAAGAAAAATTTTTTAAGTAGCCTTTTAGTTTATTTATTTCCTATTTACTTCCTAATGAGGGTGGCGATGGCTGAAGTAGTCTGCACGTTGATTAAGTTATAAAATATTTCGCATTTTTTCTGATGTGCATTAGTGTGTCCTTGTGTCAGTTGTTGTCGGAAGGGTTCAGTGGCGAAGGCATACTCAATGGTCACTGAATAGTAACGTCTTCAGCTGTATCAAATCTACAGGCACATCAGAACGCCGTCCTTCGTCGGTATTGTGGAGCACCGGCGAAATAAAATAATTACTGAAAATGACTACCAAAATAAAGCTTAAAATATTGAAACGTATCCTTGACATCGGAAGCGCTACAACACTGTTATAAAGAAAAAAAATACAAAAGCAAAGTTGTATGACAGTGAGCTTCACCACCCTACTCTCTCTTTCACAATCCCTTTCCTCTAATTCCAGCACTATCAATCGCATGAGTAGGCGTTTTCCCCTGAGTGCTGGTTCAAGATAAAAAAAAATAAAAATACCAAAAGGAATGGTCTAAAATATGTAGGCATATGTATGTCAAGTAGAAGTTTTCTCAAAAATAGACACCGAAAGATAATTATGCAACGATTCATCTGAATGTTAAGATTTACTTCATATTTTCAATATTCGAAAATCAATACAAAACCAAATTAGTCTGCCGATGCGAATCCTAGAAAAATACAGTATTTTTAATATTTTTTCTTATTTATAATGTTTCAAATCCATAAATATAAAAGCGATATAATTAAAACACTCTTTACAGTCGAAGTGCGAATTCCCTACACCACCACTTCCATTTATTGTCTAAGGTGGCATTTAATTGTGAAATTTAAATTAAATGTAGGAGTGTATAGCAAGATAAACTACAGTTTTAAGTTAAACAAAAAAAAATTATTGTGTAGCAATAAAACCAGCACGTAAAATATAAAATTTTATCTTTAAAATCTGTAATTATATTTGTGGAACAGATAGCAAATCTAAAGCAAATTTCTGAAGGGTTTGCCTGATTCTCCAATAAATAATAATTAAAGTATTATTATGAGTAACTGCAATGCACCGAAATTGTGTGCTCGTATAGTCTTAAAAACGTTTATGGTTGATTAAACATCTTAATGAATTCTGTAGTCAGTTGACTTGAGCTCGTATTTAAGTTTGAATCATAAGCAGGGCAACCGCAAAGAACCGCAAAGAACGTTGTATATTCAGCATTCATTAAATAACTATAACAAACGATTATAATGCAATTTATATTTTTAAATAAAAGATTAATTATATTATTAATTGACCTTTTTTATTATATTTTTTGAAATATATTTATTAAGCTTGAGGTCTTTTTTTATTAAAAAAAAAAAAAAAAAAAAAAAAGACCTCAAGCTTAATAAATATATTTCAAAAAATAAATAAAAGATTATTTTTTTAAATAAATAAATATATTCAATGAATTTAATTTGGGAATACATATCTTTATATTCTTATATACATATATGGTTCTTCTAATTCCAAAATTGTGTATTTTTTCCCGAAAATATTATTGAATATATTCGTTTTCCTGTGTCTTCAATTTATAATATACATATACACAGATCCTGAAGATGAACTAAATAAATTCGAAATATATTGATTATAAGAAACAATTGCAGTGTTTTTATACAGGGTTCTTTTGCTGTAATTTTTTTTTTATGACTAATTTTGGCACTGCTTATGATATGGGCTAAGTGACCGCCGCCA
The DNA here is from genome assembly GCA_963924685.1 of Dexiosoma caninum. Taxonomy (NCBI): domain Eukaryota; kingdom Metazoa; phylum Arthropoda; class Insecta; order Diptera; family Tachinidae; genus Dexiosoma; species Dexiosoma caninum. Next base: position 10,089,244 of record OZ004726.1, on the reverse strand, counting down.
GAGTTGATGACCATACATGCAGATCCAAAGGTTTTTATTAAATAAAATTACAGCAAAAAGACATCGGGTGATTACTTATGTCCCGGGTGATTACTTTTGGCCCACCGTGTATAAAATAATTAAAGGAAGTATAGTTCCTTTAGAATTAAAACGCGATATATTCAGTACAACTATTATTCTACATATTAATTTTATTTATTTAAATATGATTCTAAAATATAGTTATTTAATTTATTGTTGAATCGAACTTTCTACAGCTGTAGCAGAAAAAACTACACGGGGAATTATTTTCTGTTTTCTTCTATCTTGCTTCTTGATCGAACTACCAGATTTTATGCCTTCACCATTTGACAAGTTAGGGACTGCCACAGAAGCAATACAAAATGTTTAAATACTATATGATCATCTCATAAATTATTTTTTAAAAAAGAAATATAATAAAATTGATTATTGGGGGGGAAACCATATCCATATAGTACTATTACTCTAATGCTTAGTTAGCTCATCAGTGGATTTTTCCCAATTTCTGACTACAAAAAAAAATTTTTTCTCATTTGGTTGGTTGCATTTTGAAAATAAGAATCTTCTAATGTTTTTACACTGACTGGTTTTCAAGCAAAAGTTGGTTTTACGTTAAAACCAACTATTAAAACCATATAAAAATAATTTCTTAAAATTTTAAAACCTTTTTTGAATTGGTTTTTAATTGAGTTAATGAAATACAACCATGATTTTCATGCACTGAAGACAGTGCTGCCAAGTTAAAAAGTTTAAAACAGCTGCCAATATCAATGGCACTCAATTATATAAAAAAAATAACGGAAAATTTGGTAAATAAAGTCACTACAATAATTTAAAACAATGGACGCAGCAGCAATAACAATACAAAAGTATAAAAGAAAAAGAAGTTATTGGATAGAGCATAATAAAAATGATTTCTGATGCTGTGGGAGGAGAAAATAAATGTAATTGCGTTAAAAGCGGATTTAATTAAACTTACAGTGAGAACGCGAAATCAGCTGCTTGTGGTTTTAAAGTTAAAATCAGGTTTGAAAACACTATTAAGTTTGTAGTTAGAAATTAGGAAAAATACACTGATCAGCTAAATAATTATTAGCAAAATAATACTATATATCTATACGCTTTAATATTAAATGTTATTGAGTCTATTTTTAAAAGAATACTTTATGAGAATATCATATGGTATGTAATAATACATTTCATATATTCTTTCGGGAAAGAAGCATAATTTGGAAATTAGAATCATATGAAAAGAAAACAAACGAAAAAATAGAAAAATGCTTTAAAAATGTGATATGTGTAAAAAAGAAATAGTATTTGTAAGAAAAATACGAAATTATATGCTTTCAAAAGTAAAATATATGCAAAAATATGCTCTAAAGCCAAAATTAAGTAGCATAAATGATTCCCTGCACGACGCCTAAAAGAAATAATTTCGTGGTTGTGGTTGCCCTGTACTTACATAAAAACGCTAAACAATTATTTATGTGTGTAAATATTACAAGTTTGAATTTGTTGTTAAAAAATTTAAGTAAGTATGACTTAAAATTATAGTCCAATGAATTACAATGCTGCTATAAATGGAAGTAGAGACAAAGTTTAAAAATAGTGTTACTTTGTTATTTTCATTTGTTTTTAAAACTCATGTTTATGACTTGGCAAATGAAACCAAAATTTTTTCATAGTTATGGAGGTCAGTCTAAATAGCAAAATTTAAACGTCTAGGATACATGCAAGACTTTTTTAAATATTTATACAGGGGGGCAGGCGGGTTAGCAGACATCGTAAAACTAACATGTTAGTTAATGAATTTTTTACCCAAATATATAAGAACAAATAGGTGACTTTCAAATAGTTCATAAAATTAACGATTAATTAACATAAAATATTAAATTTCTTTTCTTATCGTTAAAGACAATTATCTAAAGATTTCAAGAGGAGAAAACAAAAATAAAATTTAACTGCCGTATTCATATATTCAAATATTTTTTTCGATTTATAGAATATATATTGATTATGGAAATTTAGTTAATAAACCTTTTATTAATAAAAAATTTTCTTATGAATACGGCCGTAAAACTTTAAGAATTTAATAAAATTCTCGTACACATTAACTTAAGCAAAAGCGTTTGGCGTTCCGTTTTAATTTTTTTTTTATATTGCACCTGGGAATGACCCCTATACATGGGATGAAAAAGAGAGAGTAAGAGAGATGACAGCTGGTGAAAGCCTCACTATCTTACAACTGTCCTTTTTCAGTTTTTTGTTATAGCAGTGATCCAGCGCCTCTGATGTCAGGGAGACGTATACAATTTTGAAGCTTTGTTGTAGTAGCCATTTTTTTTTAAGTATTTTACTTCGCTAGTGCTATACAATACCAACTAACGAGGGAGCTATGATGTGCCTGTGGATTGGCATCAGCTGAAGCGGGTACGAGTGACAACAACTGAGACAAAGAGATATTAATGCACATCAGAATATGCGAAATTTTTTTTTTGGCTTATTATGAAACTGGGCCTGAACATAACCCTTTTTGGTTTTGTAGTCAACGTGCAGACTACTTCAGCAAGCGCCACCCTCACCTGGCATAAACAAGAGAGTCAACGACGATAAATTCAAAAGTATTTTTTCGTTTGTTTTTTTTTACTTTCTTTAACCAACTTAATGTTTTGAAATAAATCTATTAGTGATTTTGTCACGCACGACGAATTTCCTTGACGTCGGTGTTGTGTTAATTTGCATATGCGCAAATATGTTTTATATCTGATGACGAAAGTCCGCAACGAATAAATCGTCGTTCGTGCCAATTGTGTTCGTAGCATAATTTGTTCAAGCGGGGATTTTCTAACCGCACAGTGTTGCCACCAAGTCATTGTGATTCGGTTCATATAAATTGTATTCGCATGAGAATAAATATTTGACAAATAAAGAACACGTATCTGGTTTTTTTAGGTTTGTTTGTTAGACTTGTAACATGAATAATATTTATAAACATACATCTTGAGTATTATAAATATGAAAGTTTTTATGCTTTGGATGTTTGTTCCACCATCACGCAAAAACCGCTTAATGGATTTGAATGAAAATAAGATATAGGGTACTTTTTCATGGGTAAACGGGAGTGACGAAGGGAAGAATCTATCCAACCGATTGCAAAGAAACTTTAAGCACAGTTAGATATAAATATATTATGAAACATAAGTTTTACGGTTTTCGAAAAAAAAAAAATTAATCACGAGGGGGAGAAGAGGGCAATTTCACCCGCTCCGAATCTATATAACCGACTGCCATGAAATTTTAAACATACAAAGATCTACACATGTATATAATCAGGTATGTGATGAATTTAGATCGATTTCATATTCCATATTTATTTCGTTTCCAAATATCTTCTCTAAATACAATTGCAAAATATATAAACATATGTGTATTTGAGTGACGTTTGTAAAATATTTAAACAAAATAAAATTTGTATCAACATATTTTATAATTTTTATTTATAAAATGCCTTTTTTTGCTGCGGTTTCGCTAATTCTCTTGGAAGAAAACTAATAGAATGAATAGCGAAAATATTCTAAGAAAACGTTTAAGAGATAAATCGGATCCCTTAAATTTGCCAGATGAAATGTGGGTATTTAAATTTTTCAATATCACTTCTATATTAACTAGTATTTATTAAAATAGATTTGTTGAATATTTTCGTTCAAATAAGGACGGATTTATAATCATTTTTTTTTACTTTTTTTTGTATATTTCCTTACATTTTGTTCCAAGTAAAATTAAACGATTTGAAAACGAATTTAAACTGGCATAATCGAAATGCATTACAGGTTAAAAACGTATTTTTTCAATGAAACAAGATGGAATATGAAATCGTCACAACAAATCGTCACATATAAATTCATCACTCTATTTGTCGATTTCAAAACGTTTTAACACCGAAAACGATTGATACATGAGCCTGTTATTTATCCGAAAAATTATAATACAATAATATCTCTGCAATATGGCGTACGGCCCAAAATGCCGGACCACTACTTTGTATACACCCCGTGATAAGGGTATCAAGTTAAAGAGATTTTTATGAAGGGGGCTCGAAATCACGTGGAATCACTACAAACATAATATAGTACATAAGTGTGTGTGTGTGTGTGTGTGTGTGTAGTTAGCGAAGGGCTCCGGATTAATCTACTATATCGAGCCTTTGGCGCAATACCGTAGTAATTCAAAATTTTAATTTTTTTAGCTGGGTATGCAGAAATGATCTTTGGGGAAATATATATCTAAAGGAAATAAGATTATAGTTCTATCTCTAACTGTTCAGATTCTACAGCTACAAATGTCTTTATTGCCTCCAGCTATTTCCAACAATATTTATTTGCAATAATGAAATATTTCCTTTACGACTAGAAATTTACAAACAAAAAACATTACAAAATATGTCTCTTTATTTACAAACTTGTAAAAAAAATAACTTTAGTAAACGAAAATACTATCAAAAAGATGGCTCAAAACTTCAAATGCATTTTTCTCAGTTCACGATTTTTTGACGTGACGACGGACGGTATTGCGCCAAAGGCTCGATATGTATACATGCATATGTGACTGCACATTCGAACATAGTATATCCCCGCTTGATCTGAGATGTGCTTTTAAGTCTCTATACATACGCATGCTCATATGTACATATGTACATATATTGCAATATACTGTGGTTTAGCCGTGTAAGGGATCTGCCATATCATACTCGTCTGTATGTGTGCATATCGCCAACAAAATATATTTAAAACTTAAAGTTGTGGTCAGATTTTTTCGATCTCACTTTTTATATTTTTTATACTTTCAGTTTTATTAAGCACTATGTATTTCTTTTATTTGCTCATAAAGTGTTGTTTTTAAACTTCCGTATATTTGCGAGTTAAGAATTTTTTTTAAGCATTTTCACATGCCTTTCATGACGTACGACTACTTACGCACAGTGGCGTAAACTTTATTTCAACTTCTAAAACGCAAAACACGAATACATACATGCATATGTATATGTACATAAATAGAAATGTAGATATAAAAAATATTTAAAGCATGTAACTGCATACATACATTCGTTAGGTACATAAATTTAATTGCTGTAATAATAATTGTTTTCTTAATTGGTAAAAATTTTGCCGTTAAAAAAACGGAGTTTTTAAATCTAACAATTTCGCTACATATGTATTTTTTTTAAAATGACCACCAACTCCGAAGCCATTTTGGATTGATTTAATATATTAGTAAGAATTTTTTGAATAGGAAATTTATTAGACTATTTATTAGATTAGATATAAATTTAATAGATATACTCCCCTGTACTGTAAACCGAATAAATGCTAATTTGGCGTTCTAAAAATCACACGATTTCCAATATTCGAACTTGCTTTCGAATAAGATTTTTTAAACGTCAGTACGTCAAAACTTCAATAAAACTACTGAAAATTTGTTCAGAATAATGTTTATTCTTATTTAAAAGTGATTTTTTAATGAATTTAGTGAAAATGTGCTTTCATCCTTCATCCATCTACTTTATCTGCATACTTTAACAAGAACATGGAGAAATATTGGAGTGTTTTTTAAATTGATTATTTTGTATTAATATCTATTACAGATTATATATGTAATTTGACTTAATTTAATAAAAGAAAGACTTCAAGTAAAAATAAATAATTGTTTTTTTAGATTTCATCAGTTTTTTTATTAGGAAGATAGTACATTCGATTTATGGCTCGATTATGGATAGCAAGCGAACTGTTGTTCAGTTGCCAGTTGCTAAAAATTATAATGCAGATTTACAATGCAACTGTAGTGCCTAATTTCAGTACATTTTAGTGCTTTTCTAGCAACCACAATTTTGTGGTAGCCGCCTGACAACACAACTGAAGTTCGGTTGCTATCCATAATCGAGCCATTAATTTCGACCGGACTTATCTACTCGATTTTAAAAAGAAAAATATTATGCGAATTCGGTTTATAGACCACCCAAGTACACATATGTCTTCGTTTCGAATACGAACATACCCGATAGACGTATACGACTATACGAGTATTTATATCTGGGTTAGGAGCAAATTATGAATTTGATTTAAAATAAATTATTGCACTATCAATATTAATGGCATTTTCTTTTCAATTAGAAGTGCATTGCATTTCTTGCCCTTCAACATTTGCAGTTTATTGTTCCCCTTTAGAGCCTTTTTGAAGCTTTACTTTAAAAGAGAACAATAATATGCAAGTATTTGTAACAAATAAAGTGAAAAGTGCTATGCAATTTATGAGAATCGAAATGACTGTAAATCAGTTAGGTTTAATAATAAGAATTTTATGAATAGGATATTATAATTTAGTGTTTTTTTTACATATTAACACATGTATTATTTAGTATAGTCGCTATCGAATGCGGTGATTAGACCCCAGGTTTTTGTTCAAAAGATTTAATTTAAGAAATAGTTTCTTATATAAATTTTTTTATTTTGTTTATATTATTTTCCTTTTAGATTAACAGTTTTTTTTAAATTATTATTCAATAACTAATAATAATTCTAATTTGTCTACTTTAAATTAAATTGAATTTTTCCAGTACAAAACGAGAATTGAACTTGCTACCCTACTAACTATAATTTAGATGTATGTACATATAATAAGACTATATGTCTATACTACATCGCAGAAAAAAATTATTTAGAAATTTAGAAGCACTAAAAGCTATCGGAAGCAACAACACATTGCATAGTTAGAAAGAAATGCTTATAAAATTGCTCCCGAAATCCACTAAAGTCAGTGATTAGACAGTTTATAGATTTATAAATGCTTAAGAAATGCATTCTTGTCCATTTGTCTTTTTGGATACATGAAGTAATGCTTCTAAACTGATCTTCTCAAACAAAAATCATGCCTTAAAAAAATGCAATTTCAAGTGAAAAAAATTCTTGAAAAAATGCTTCCTGCCAAGCACTAATTTTTGTTGGGAAAAGGGCGTCTTCAAATATTTTTATGAAGAAATAAAATTTTATTAATATTTTCGTTTAAAACTGAAAAGGATTTCTTCAGACGAATCTTGTGGCTAAAATTCCCAAAAGCTTTGACCGAATTAATTAACTTTGGCGTCTCATTTACCATACAACTAGTTAAGTCCACTTCTCAGTCATTTTATTGACATCTGCAGACTTTTGAGTTATTTAATGCCACAGCGTGAAATTTTATCTGTTATTTATTTCAGTTTTAAACAACGTTTTTTTAATATGATTCTTATTTTAAAATTGAGCTTTTTCCCGAAAAAATATGTGAAATGTATTATTACATACTTTATTTTTTTTATTTTTTCGGCAAAAAGCACAATTTTAAAATTAGAATCATATATAAAGAGATATTCGCAAAATAAATTCAGTTAATAAACATTTTTTTAATATAATCTTAATGGTTTTCCTTTTTGGCAAAACTTGCTACTCTGTTTAAAGTCAGCCTCCACAAAGTACCGCTTAAGGTGCATTTTAATAAAGAAATATATTGAACAGAAACGAATTCTATCGATTATCTAATTTCCTATAATGACAGGCAATCATAGATGAAGATGAAGATGAAGATGCTGAAGGTCGAACAGATTTAATTTGTAAACAATTTAGTTTTAAATATTTTTCTTTATTCAATTAATTCCTATATTAGTTTCATTAATCATATTAATAAATACCTCTAATATACCTTTCAATCGTTCATTTGAATGAAACCAAAAAAAATTTATAATTATTGCCACTACAGCAATTTTCATTCATTCATGTCATTTGAAAAACACACAACAACTTCCTTCAAATAATCCAACAAACAAAAATGAAAATATTATTGTAAAGTGTGGTACAACTATAATGCACGATGTTAATTGTGTAACACCTTAACGTCTTCATTTGACATTTCATTGTTTCAGTGTTTTACAAATTCAACCATCAAGAGATACACAATTGAGTAGAGCGTTAAGATTGTTGAAGCCTTTTACGAAAATGAGCGCTCAAATTAAAATGCGGTTTATAGCCCATATAGGCGGCGTCATTTGGCGGTACTACTTCCAAAATGAAGTCGGCCAAGCATTAAAGGTCAAGATACACAGCATCCGTCATCCGTCATACTTTGATTTTTTCAACTGACGGCTAAGTTAAAATACATGTTTTCTTATGAGACTTGTCACATTCAGTACGTCTCCGTCAAAGCAAAGTACGAAAGTTGGCCAACTTTTAACGTACGTTGGGTACTTTGACAGCTATCAACAGCGTTGCCGTTGTAGGTTATTTTCAAGCAAAATTGGTTGATTTGTTTTTAATGTGGAGATGTGAATATTTTTTGCATTTTGTTAGCTTTTTCCAGTCTAAGTAATACTAATAATACTTGTAAAGTTTTAAAATCTGGTTTTATATTGCGAAACGTTGTTCACACCATGTTGTTTTATTAAAAATCATTTCTGTTTTAATAAAAAATTCAAGAACACAGTATTTAAATTCAAAATTGATAGGCAATTATTTGCACGGGTTTGTTGTCTTAATTGAAATGGTGTATGTACAAAATGTTTTTATATTATTTTTTTTTTAAATTTCTGACTAGTACAGGGTGGCACAAAAGGAGCCATATGGTTAGAATTCTTTATAAGTTTTTTAATTATTATTTTTTTCTTTGTTTTTTTTTCAGCATTTTGTGAAGAAGACTTGGGGAATTAATTATGAAGCATTCGAAATGAAATCATGGCCATTACAGCCGAGATTTTGCGAAAAGTTATGGAAAATATGCTAAAAAGAGCACGTATGTGCGAAGCAGAAAATGGACATCATTTGCAAAAAATTCCCCAATGATATACTGTATTTAAAAAAAAATTATAATAATCGCATAATTAAAAAAGTTATAAACCATTTAAACGATATAGCTCTTTTTGTGCCACCCTGTATAAAAGAAATTGAAGACTTATTTTTATAAAATAAAACATATTCTGGTATTTTTTTTTTAATTTTAACTTTTTAACGTGGTAACGCTGGCTATGAGTTGATATCCGCCAACAAAGTACTCATTGTGACAATCTCTACCGTCAGTACGTTGAAAAAGTCAAAGTATGACGGACGACGGATTCTATGTGACCCGGCCATTACCGTGAATGGTGTTCCCTATCGCGAGATAGTAACGGACTGCTTAGGACCTGAAATTGAGGATATGAACGTAGACGATATGTGGCTCCAACAGGATGGTGCCACTTTCCACACAGCCAACAATGGCTCTTTTGAGCGAGAAATTCAATGCCCTTGTAATATCACGTCCTGGCGATGTTACAATCAAACACGATCGTGTGATTTGACAGGGTTGAACTTTTTTGTTTGGGAATATTTAAAAGAAAAAGTTTACGTCTATAAGTCAAGAACAATTCCATAGCTAAAGGATGAGATAATTCGGCACATTAAGGACACTGAACCTCAATTAAGTCTCAGAGTCATTGAAAATATTGACCATCGTATAGAGGTATGCCTCCAAAGCCGATATTTTACACGTATTTGTCATAGATCCTTCTATCAGAATACACAAATATTAAAATAATTCTCTGAAATCACAATTAACATCGTGGAACCACCCTTTATTTGAAAATATTTTTTCATTACGAATATTTTGAGTGTTCTTTGAAGACTGATGTAAAAGAACCCACCTGCGAGACAATATCCTCTTCGGTATCGTCAATCTGATAATCGAATGTTGAAGGAATCATTAAAGATTCTTTATTTATGCAGAAACTATTTATTAATTTCAAATTATTTATTTTTTCAATACGTAACTTCGTTTGGTTGGTTTTCTTAACTTTTTAGTTACACACTAAAATAATTTGCACAATTAAAGCGTAAATAGTCATGTTCAGAACTTTTAATTGTTTTACTTATCAACTCGAAAAAAAATGTTTTTTTGAAAATTCTAAAAGTTCTTTTTTGTAAAATTCGAATGTCACCGCTCCGATCCGTTTGTCTAACAAGTATGTTCACGTTCAATGAACAACGTCAGAACAATAACTAACTTTAAAGCCGAGTATAAAACTGAACTTAAACAGCAGTCAGCTAGAAAATAAGAAAATACAAAACAAACAATAAATAAAAAAGAAAACAGAACAAAGTTGTTATATTTTTGCACATGGGTAAGCTACACTCTTCGTTACATAAATAGAACTTCCTGCTTATCAATACTGCTACGTATGCATAAATATGTGCAATCAATCAATTTTTAACTTTTTTTTGTTTTTTATATAAATATTTCTTGATTTTATGTAAAGCTAAAAGGTTTTTCTATCATTGACTGAAATACCGGAATTTTTGTCTTGGAATCGGGGTGGTTTCGTGTGGCGAATGCATGATCATCGGGTGTGAATCACAATGGCCCTAAGCTCTGCCTAAAGTAGGGCGTTCTCCTAACTTAACTACGGTTTTTCTATAATTTAATTGAATTAAAATAAAGCAGTCAATAGAACATTGCCCGAAGATGTTAACCGATGTTTAACGCAATATCGAAATTATAGAAAAAATTTCACAAAAATCTTTAAACTTTAGAAAAAATCCAGAAATATTTCTTAAATAGTTTTCATCAAAACAAATTTGAATATTAATTTATAAATAGTTGTCTCATTTCGAATCTCATTTTATGCAAATAATTAAAAATCTATTCAATTTTAATTAGACTACTGATCCATAAAGTACAGGCAGTCAACAACAGCTTTTTTCAAAATTACAAAAATGTTCTATATTTAAATTAATTTATGCTGCTGTGCCTTTCCCTTAACATAAGAAAGAAAACAGTTATTTATTTGGAATTTTGTTGGGGTCAGTAATTTCGTTTTTTACTCTCATTCTCTTTGGCATAAAATTAAACTTCTCGTTAATAGGAAACCAGGTACGCTTAAATTACTATTACAATCGAGGGAAAAGGTGTGCAAATTATGATGCACCATTATATTTTGTTTCGTTTCCGAATACATATTTCTCATAATTTTTTTTTATCTTGGCCCCTACACATGCGTTGCATTTTGTGTGGAACAGAGGAAAGGAGAAATGACAGGAGGCATAGCTTCACTATCTTACAACTCTGCTTTTGCACGTTCTTTGTTTTATAGAAGTTTCGCAGCGCCTCTGATATCAGGGAGACGTATTAACTTTTTTAAACTTCATCTTGGTAGCCATTTTTAGTAATTATTTTACTACGCCGGCTGTTATGTGATTGTGTTACTGCTATCAACTGAAGCCGGCACTGTTCAGCAACCAATGACGGCGTCAGTCAGTCTTCGCCACTGAAACATTCCCACAACAACTGACACAAATACACACTAATGTTTTTATGATTTAATCTAAAACTGGGGTTGAACCCAGGACTGTTTGTGGTTTTGTAGTTAACGTGCAGTTGATATACTGAAAATTTTTCAAAGAGAACGTTGATGTTCGGAAAAACATTTATTCTGCTGGATATAAACTGTATCTCACATGTCCATTGTATGCGATAGTTCCACGAGCAGAACAGAATTTTCTTGACCGTGTAAAGGATTCATATATTAATATTATGGAAGTATTTTGCAATTAGAAAAAATTAAATATAAATACATGTAATACGTTTCCTTGACATCAGAGACGCTACAACAACACTGCTAGAAAAACAAATAACGTGCAAAAAAGCGAAGTGTTGTAGATAGTGGATCTTCACCTCCTATCATTTCTCCTACTATTCCTTTCCTCTAGTACCATCACAATGCACCGCATATGTAGGGGTCATCTTCTGAGTGTTTGTCCAAGATAAAAAAAATAAATAAATTTAGAAAACCAAAAAAAAAAAATTTTGAAAAACCAGCCGCACTGCTCATTTCGTTGCTATTCGTCATGTGAATTCATCAAGCAGTTTGTTTTTATGCGGACATTATTTAGCTATGATTCATACTTTCGTCAATTTTTGGACCTTTCAAATGTAATAACAGATTACTTACTTAGTTCGGGTGATCACCGATTTATTGTCCAAATAACTAGAGCCTTCCAAGTTGTAACACTTTCATTGACAATTTGAAGAATTTTAATCTTTAATGTTTCCCCTTCTGTTTTACCCATTTCTAATTTTATTCAAAATTGTTAAAAAATATATTTTTAACAACTGCGCTTATACAAGGGCGGATCAATAAGTCCGTGACTTTTTGAATGAAACACAGTTTTTTTTTTACAAAACAAAAATTTATTTTTCAACATAATCTCCTTTTAACTCAATGTTTCTCCAGTTTTTGTATCCCTGCCAAAAAATGGGATTTTTCGATATCCTTAAAATAGGCATTTGTTTGGTCAATCAATAATTTCATCGTTGGAGCTAAATCTCTTTCCATCGAGGCATTTCTTTACGTTTGGAAATACGAAGTAGTCGCTAGCGGCTAAATCCGGAGAATATGGCGAATGAAGTACCAATTCGTAGCCCAATTCATAGAGTTTTGCCATTGAGACTGCACACGTGTCCAGCCGTTTTGTATGTTTTGAACAGCTGTTAAACGCAAAGTATTATTATTATTATTATTATTATTAACAAAATAATTACAAATTATATGTTAATATTTAACGAGCAATGACATCGTAGGCCTACAGCTCGATAATAGTGTAATAAGATAATAATGACTAGGGTAAAATATTGAAATCGGATAGTACATTCATTTGGGTATATATTGATATAGATTTACTTAAATAAAATACATAAAGATACCATCAAATTTTTCCATATAGGACTATTTTCCTGAGATATTGTGAGATTAGCGATATATTATTTGGAGATGGATTCGACAGGTAGGATTTTGGGCAGGAATTGTGGAAAACTTGATTGCTTATTCTATTGAATTTCGGACACTCCACAAGGAAGTGAAGTGGGTTACCCTGGGGTATATTACAGTCACAGTAAGATGGTGTGTCAATATTAATCAAGTGTCCGTGGGAAATTCTGGTATGGCCGAGTCTAAGGCGAGTAAACTTCACAACGACACTTGCTCAAAATTTGACAGTAGTCTATTAACAGGTAGTACTTGATGGGAACAGTGTTGCATTTCATATAACTACGAGGTAAGTTCGAAAAGTCACGGATTTATTGATCCGCCCTCGTATTAGCTAATAGAAAGTGGGCTATAGAAACGAGGTTGAAGAAAACTAGATTTTCTTCATTATTAATAGGAAAAAAAAGAAAAAAAATTGTAACGTTACATTTCTAATACAAGTTAAGATTTTGATTATCTAAAGTGAGAATAATAATATAAACACATACATACATATGAGTATACATATATCAAAAGTTATCTTCATATATAAACTTAAAAATGCTATTGGGCCATATTAAAATGGCAGGTAGTGTACTTGTATGATGTTTCAAGTTTAAATCACTTTCAGTTCTGAGTTGAAAAAATTTCATTTTGCTTTGCTATTTTGCAAAAGCAAAAGAATATGTATACATATACATTTTAACTCGTATGCACAGTGATGGTCATAAAACGAGCGCAAACTCGCCATTTCTCTGCAATGTACTGAAGATAGAATTGAACTTGTTCTTATTCTATTCAAAATACTAGCGCTCTTGGCACCTTCATGCATTATTTTTTCAAAAGAAGTTGCTGGCATTCACTCTGTTATCGTGTCCAGATTTTAAAAATGTAGCATGTTCTTAAGCATAGAACAGCTGTTACCATCTCCTGTACCCGAAATGGATATTATAACGAAACTCTTTTGAAAGTAATTAAATCACTGTACAAAGTTTTTTTAATTTCTCATTAATTTAATTATAAATGTGCAGCATTACACGAAAAACAAACAATACGATTGGGCGTATGTGACACATGACTAACTGGAAATATCGTATTTATTAAATAATTTTAGTATTTTTTTTTTAACTTGGGCCAGTGCTCAGGGAAATCCCCTACATATACAATGCATTGCAATGGAACTGGATAGAGCGAGAGAGAGAGAAAGATAGTGACGAAAGAATAGACAAAAAGATCGAACTCTGCAGTTGCGTGTTAATTACGAGTATAGAGGGAAGTTGCGGCGTCTCTGATATTATTTTTGAAACATTATAAATGATATAAACAAAAAAAAATTTTTCACATTTTTAAATCCTTTAGATTAAATTGCATTTTCATAAGAGGAAAGAAAGAAGAAACCACAATATATAATAATAGATAAGTTTATACACTTGGCGCCGTCCAAAAAAACTATTCAGCACATTTCAGTGGCAACAGCTGCTTTCGTTTATATTTGTTTCAACAATTTTGTGTGCCAAACGGACAATTTTATAATTTTTAAATAAATTTTTTAATTATGGAATTATGAGAAGACTTCTATGTCATCCCCTATATACTATATTAAAAAGTCGAATTATTTTAGTCTTTTTGCTTGTTTTTAGCATTTTGATATCAAACATTAATAAGTGTTTTTTGCTTAACAGCTGAAAGAATTTTTGAAATAGCAAACTAAATGATGACGGGTTGTTCACAATCATATTTTTAGTATTATTATTTTCAAGCATATGACTACCTTGTGAATAGCCTAATTATTTTTAAGCCTTTTTATTTATTATTTTACTTGGCCGTCGTTTTATTGCTCAAATATCGACGAAGGAGGCCGGCTGTAGTACAGAAACCTTTTTTGACTTGATGTCATTATGGAAAATGACAGATCAACGTATTTTCCATTACACATATACAAATCATACTTTAATTGATCATTGCACGCATAGCCAATAATATAGTTTGGTGTTGATTTCGCACCACCTATACAATATTCGCAAATCACATGTGAATTTATCACGTTATTTTATTTTTTTCTTCCCTCTAATTTGGAATGATATATAAAATTGGTTCATTAGAAAACATATTTATTGTTAAAGATTTTTCACTATACACGTCATCACTACACTTGAGGTCATCAGTACTCCTTTATTCTAGGTTAGAATAGGGTAGGTTAGACCGCAGCCGACCAAGATGGTTGGACACAAGGACCACCGTAGGTGCCGTTTTGTTACGTTAGCCCCGTAGAAACCAGAGCCCAAGACCCGGGCATTCACAGTGAAAGTATGCAACAATCTCCTCCTCCGAAACGTCTCCACGACCCTACGCCGGACATTGAACGGAATGCCTGATGATGCATACATTATAATAGCCCAATGGCTCGTTCATACGGTCGTAATTCTACTAATGGACAATCGGAAAAAGCTCAGCAGTTGCCGAGTTGTACTTAAATCATCCCCCTGAAAAACTCCCATATCTAACCTTTTGCAACAGCTGATAGCGAACCGGCCGAAACCAGTCCCACCCGCTCTACTCATTATTGTGATAAATTAACTATGAAAACTTAAACAACAAAAACATAAAAAAATAGTCATTGATTGATTTGTAATAATTGTAGGTCAAATAAAAATCACTCATTCTAAAAAATACTTCGTGCTAAATTAAATCTGCTTTAATTCTGACCACAACTGAACCACTACTTCGCTTCTTTGGACATGATAAATTAATACTTTAAACTGGTTTATATAAAATCAAACAACAACAATAAACATTATGGTCATCTTAAACAATTTAGTTTAAGCCATGAAAATGTTGTTGCTTGAAATTTGAGTGGGGCATGAAAACTCACTCAGAACTTTTTGACAGCCAGTGAGTTGTATCTACTTTACGGCGCTTACAAATGAAAAATATATTTTTTATTTTCATTTTTTATGCAATTAAGTACTACAAGACAATTGCATTAAAAGAATCTCTCATTTTTTTATCTCTTTATGTTTCTGGTTGATTCTCAACTGAGTTTTGGGAGTTGAAGTTTATTGTCAAGGTTTAATTTGAAATGTATTCATTTGCCATGATTGTGTTTGAAATATTATTTGTTAAACATTCAGACAGACAGAGTGTTTATTTTAATTAATGAAAATTTTAGCAAGATTTTTGTATGGTGTTGCTTATGGTGACCTTGAAAAAATTATGTCCGAAATGTTTGTTTAAATTTTAATACATTCTGAGGGAGCAGTTTTGATTTCTCCAATTAGTTTTGCTCAATTTCAGTTTCACCTCAATTTCAAATAAACAATTCTTAAGTTTTGCATTCAGTGTAGTTGTAAGCATTGTCAGCAAAATATTTGTTTTTAAACTGTCAAATCAATTTCATATACACATATGACATTTTAATTCGTCAGCTTAATATACTCGTAATTAAAATACATTTCTACGTATGTATGTATGTATGATTAACAAACATTATGCAATTCTATTCTAATTCGGAGAAGCTTAGAAGAAACCAGTTTTCAAAATTAACAATTTAAACGGTTTGATTAAAATGCAATCACATTATTACAGTAGAAGTTCGGAGTAACATTATTACAGTAGAAGCTCGGAAAAGTTAATTAATTTGTTTTCGGGGTACTTAACATTTCCGAATTCTTAACTTTTCCGTGATATGAAAAATTCTTGTTTATTTACATATGCCCAGTTAGCATTTTCATGATTGTTTGACGAGTGCGATCGATCACTTTGCGACTCTTTTTTTTTAATCGTGCCGACGATTGTTGGGCGAGTAAATCGTCGTTTAGGCACATTGGCGTACATTGGAATATTACAGTGTGATACAAAAGTTGGAAAAAAAAATTAAGCAGGGGTTCTCATGTATCAATTCTGGTTTGTTGGAGTCCATACAGAACGAAAATACCTTTAATTTTTTTAGGTCACTTCGAAAAGTGATTTTAGAGCGGCAAATGTAGTGAAAAACATGATTTTTAAAGTTTCAAATTGAAAGAGTCATAAGTTCTTTTTTTCCCAACCGTTTGATAAAAATGGACCAACATTCAAATACCTTGAACAAGTTTTTCCACGAATAACAAGCAGAAAATTAAAAGAAGGTAAGAAGTATATTATTGAACTATTGAACTAAGTTTTAATCAACAGGTGTCTTTATTTGGTCCGCACATACGGAAATTGATAAAAGATGACAGTTTCATGCAACAAATAAAATTTGGAGGAAAACATCCATGGAATAGCGCTGTTTCAGTATGTGAAAATTTTCTTGGAAACATAAAAAGAATGAAAATTATGAGCAGATAGTAAACAGTATGCTGTCTGCCTACCATGCGATGGATTCCAGAATGCCAATAAAACTTCACCATCTGCATGCTCCTTTTTGAAAGACTTCCCTTAAATCTAGCCCAGATGAGTTATGACCAAGGTGAACGCTTTCATCAGGAAATATTTAGAATTGAACAGCATTATAGAAGGAAAAATAAAATCAGTATGCGCTCTAACTACTGCTGGTCTTTAAAGCGCGATACTGACAGCGAAGTTTATAAAAAGCAGAGAAAAACTTGTAATTTCTAAATAATACCCCAAAAAGTCGAAGCACAAAACATAGCATAAGTCTTTTATTTTTTAACCGATTTAGTTGTAATTAATCATTTTGGTAAGCTAATTTAGTGTTGTTTTTTAAGAATAACAAATTTATATATTGTTTGGTATCTGATAAGCAACTTAGAGCTTGAGGAAAAAAATTTTTTTTGAAACATATAAGACATATTATATATACCACTATAACTTAGCCATTTATTAACCGATATACAAAAAGTATGCATATCATATCCTTCAAACGGAATAGAAATCGGTTGGGAAACAAAGAAGTTATGACTCTTTAAATTTTAAACTTTAAAAAGCACGTTTTTCACTACATTTAACGTTATAAAATCCCTTTTCGAAGTGACCTAAAAAAACTAAAGGTATTTTCGTTCTCTATGGGCTCCAACAAAACAGAATTGATACATGAGAACCCCTGCATAATTTTGCTGTAGCACAGTGTTATTAGTAGTCAACAAATCTATTCGACTCTTCTAAATGATATTTTGATGATGGTTTTACGACTGTATTTTTTTTTTATTCCAAAATCGTCGTTCTTGCATTCTGAGGAACATTGAAAGATCGTTATTTCACCACTGCGGTGTTCACGTTATCGCGAGTATACTGTATACATTGGCATTTCCATTTTCTGGTTTTTTGCATTCCCGTACTTTTGAACATTTTTTTCTCTTATTGAGCTAAATTGTAGTTTACTCTCATTTTAGCGAACTTTAACGGAAAACTAAAGAAACAAACCTATTGTTGGGCAAGTTTACAAAGTTTGTGTAAAAGAATTTTCATGGAATTTTTGTCAGATCTTTTGCAGAAGTGTAAAAATGCGAGAATTTTAAGCGTTTTCATGAATACAAATTTATACAAATTTATTTTCTGCTTCATGTAGGTTATGTTATGTTAAATAGAGAAGGGTGATGCTTCAGTAGCACTGGAACACCTATACTCGGAGACCCATATGGTCCATTCTGAATCTCGTGGAGGAAAGAAGAAGGAAATAAAAGTGATGTCTTCACACTACCAGTGGAACACCAAACCCCAAATAGTGTTTGGATTCCGTAGAAGCCTTTGGAGGGGGTCTAATATGATGGGCTTTGCCCAAGAGGTCTTCTTGGTCCTGGTGCTTTCTGGCTCCATAAGATAAGAAAAGATATGAAGGAATAGGATACAGTAGAGAGTAAGAAACAGAAGAAGTCAAATCCCACCTTCATACATCACGTGCCCTACAGATAAGCTATCATCACAATGAAGCCCCTAATATCCACTCTACCACAATGCGCGATATCACCTAGCCCCACCAGGAATCCGCTGAAAAGCCACCTACTTTGCTGCAAGCCAGGGCGGTGATAGATAATGTATTCCATGGTCTCCCCATGAACCTCGCACAACAAAGATCGAAGGCTTCCTTTCTCACTTGCTGTCCATAGCTCTAATCAAGCAGTGACCCGTCAAAGCTCCCTCCAGAACCCTCAACTCCCGTCTACCCATTCTCAGTAGCCGTGTGGTTCTTGCACCGTCCAGCACATGAGGCCATGAGTTTCCCGAGACCTTTCAATCCACCTACGCATCCGGAAATGATTCCCTTTCTCTACCGGCCATCTCCTGAGCTCATCATATTAGTAACCTATCGGTGGCTGCACCGCCATATCGCATTCCCCTTCTCCCAACTACAAACCCAGCTTGGCCAACTCATCCACCGCCTCATTACTCTCACCGCGCAATCAGCCGGTATTCAGCACGGTCTGACCGGTAAAGACCGCCCTGCATTCGCTAACCACCTTCAACCTCACAGCTTTTACCCCCCTTAGTGCCTTTAGTGCTTCATCTAAGAAGGACTGCAGATTTCTAAAAAGTGTATTCACTGCCTAAATAATCACACATTTTAAAAAAACATACAAAACCATGTTCACTTTTTAAATTAAATAATGAAAAACGACTTTACATTTTTTTTTTGCTTGTAAAACTTGTACAAACTTAAACGCAACAAGCAAAAACCAAAAAAAGAACTTGTTACACATTTATTGAAAACAACACTTACCTGAACCTAACCAACTAATTACAGTCTACAAAACCTAAACCCATTGTTAATTTAATGAAAAACCTCAAAACATTTCTAATACTTGGCCTTGGCTTAAGAATTTTACGAAAAGTTTTAATTTTAAATAATTATTGGAGTATAAACGCAGTCAGTGCTCGTATCAAATAGATTGTTAATAGCAACACCAAAAAACAGTTTTTTAAAATAAAATAGAATAGAATATAATATAATTTACTTCGTATGCACTTAAGTTTCATAATTTCTTAGTTTCGCTTTTTTTTTGTTGCAATTCAAGTATTAAAAATATTGCAATTTGTTGGCAGTCATTATTTCAGTTTGTTCACTGATCTTACAATGAACTTAATATTCATTGTTGACTGTTGAAAACAACTATTCAAACTGCAAATGGTTGCTGCAGCAAATTACCCCGTATTATTTAATTGTAACAACTTACTGTCAGCCACGACTGTTGTTGCACTTGTATAAGCATGCGTGTATGGGTTTTGCCAGTTCAATGCATTCACGTCAAATTTAAGCCATTTCATCATAACTGACTGACGGATTGACTGACAATGAGAATACAAATGGCAACAACACCAGTTTCTGCCCAAAGAATTACATTTCAGTTGTATTGAGCTTGAAAATTGTAAACATGTTGTTGTGAAATGTTTCAGATTAAATTGTTAAAAAATCATAGAAGAATTAATAACAGTGTGATAAATATGTCCGGAGATTTAATCGGTTTGAAAATTTTCTAATGGGCATAGGCAAAGGGAACATTTTGAGAGCACATCTTTAATAGAGTCTTCTTTATTTCATATTTTTTTTTTAGAATACAGTAGTCTCTCGCTTTAGCGCACCAATAATTTTTCTTTCACAATACGACCAAAAAATATTCCTCATTGTCGTTTCAGCTGGCGGGGTGAAATTCATTTTTATTTTTCGTGTTTGATGGCGAGCGACTACTTTTAATTTCCCTTTTTTTTTTCTTTAGAAGTAATGCCGACAATGCCTAGTGGGTGCCCCGGTAGTCTAGTGTGTAGTGCGCTAGTTTATCAGTTGGAGGTTCTAGGTTCGTTTCCTAGCAGAGACTCTCTGGTCAGTATCACTACCACACGTGAAAGTTTTTTTCACAACAGTTCTCACAATGAGACCATAATATATTGGACCCAAGTGGGCTGGGACCTTTCTTTGCCTTTAAATCCAGCAACCAGCCGATCTAACCTAACCTAATGACTACAAAGTATAACTGCGTTACTTTCTTTTTGGAACGGGTAGAAGTGTCTTGATTTTTTGTGCTAATTGTGCTTTTTACAAAATCATTTAAAGAAAAAAATAATAATAATAACAGGCTGCACAAAATTTAATTCACATTGACATTGGGAACACACGAGCAATTAGTTTGCTAATAATTGCAGTGGCAAGTGTTGAATTTGTGTGTCAACGAATGTTACCATATTTTTTTTTCTTGGGCCAGCACTCAGGAGATGACCCCTACACATGTGCTGCTGTGCGCTGGAACTAGAGGAAAGGTATAGTAAGAGATCGATCTTTCCGTGTTCTTCTTAGTTCTCTTCAAGAACTAGTTCTCGAGTTATTGCAAATTACGTGGTACAACAACCTACGTTTTTTTCTATATATAGCGGTAAATCTCGAGAACCAGGATCAATCGAAAAAAAAAGTAATTTATAGGTATTGAATCGGAGTGCCATATTTATTCAAATTGACTATGAAATCTTAGACCATAGAAAAAAAATTTGATTTTGTTGACCAGTGTTAAGATGCTGTCAAATTCAATGGGGTTTGCTGTTCTTTCACTTTGCTCAACCATCGAATACCAAAGCTTATTGCAGCCACTGATACACCAGACCACCATTTGAGTCGTTAATGGGGACCGGGGAAATATCCAACGATGGAAATCTGTTCACTTTTTTCTATATAAATACACTGATTTTTTTTTAATTGTGCCAAAAATATTTACCAACAGATTCTATTAAAAAAAACTTTTAGGGATATATTTTATTCTATTTATTTCAGCAAGTGGGTCTAATTATTATAAAGAAATAACTAAAAATATATTTATTTGAAAAGGAAAATTGTATGGATTTTCTTTTATTTCCCAATTTATTTCTTAAGTTGTTTATTGACTGAACACAGCACTTCTGCGTGAGAACTAAATTTCTACATCCTGACACACAACTATGGTTTGGATAATTAAAATAATGGATACTGCCAATTTGTACGTGGAAATTGACAACTTCTTCACTTGTAATTATGAGTTCAGTTAAACTATTCATGTAAATCACGTAAATCATGCAAATCGAAATCAAAACGACGTAAAGCGGATTGACCAATAGTAGGAAAGCGACACAAATCGAAATGACGCAAATCAGGGCTCTATTGTATTTGAAATGGATTTCTAATAACCCCAACTCAAAAACATCGCACATACTACTTATGTATGTATGTATGTATGTATGTATGTGTATAGTACACGTGCATATACATATATGCATCTGTTATGTATATACTCGTTCATATATATGTACAAATGTATGTATGTTGAATGTTACTTTGTTGCATGTTTGTCATAAAAAAAAAATTAATTAAAAAAGTTTTGAGCATTTGTGTTGGCATTTTGTACAGTATTTTAAACGCAAATTGAATGCTTGTTTGAAATATTTGTTTTTTTTTTTAGTTGTTATACATGTAAATAAACACACATACACACTCTTAAATAAATGCACTTTTTTCAATGCACCTAAGACAAGTTTCAAGGCCATTCAAAATCTCGTTTTGCATTGGCATAAATAAAAATGACCTTGTCTGGTTTTTTTTTTTTTAAATAAATTTCAAATTTCAAACTGTATAAATTTAGTGTCTGAATTTAATTTGATTTACATGGTTATTTTAGAGAAGACTTTTACTGTAATTTGGGCGCCCGCGGGAACACAATCTTACCAAAACTAGTTCCTCTAGTCGAAAATTCATTATATGAGAGTTTTTAAGAGAGTACTGTTCTTCGTCTTGCTCGTGCACGAAACAACCTGTACTTTTTCGTTGGGGTATGGTTTCGGTAGGTAAACGAGCAGTCAGCTGTTTCATAAATAAACCGTAGCAAAGTAAAACTAAATATTGCCCAACAACGAAGCGTTGGAAAGTTGTATTAGAAAATATTGAAAAAAAAAAACTTGTCATGCATAAGTAATAGTTAACTTTCGAATCTATATTTTTTGTTTTAAATAATTTTTAATTAATAACACTAATTATTTTAAGCCTAAGGTCTTTTTATATATTTTATATTTATTGAAATTTTTTTTTTTAAATTGACTTCTGAAACTTTCGATATTTTGCTATAATTCAAAATTATAAATATATTAAAATAAAAATACAAGTTCGAAATAGTAATAATTAGTAATAGCTAATGGCATGTGAAAATATAGAAATGTTCAATTATCATGTCAAAAACAAAAGAAAATCTTTCATCATCAAATTGTATTGTGTAGCACCGGCGAAGTAAAATAATAATAAAATTGGCTACTAAACCAAAGCTTCAGCACTGCTACGAGTATAAACAAAGAACGTGCGAAAGCAGAGCTGTAAAATAATTAATTAAGCTTCACCTCCTGTCGTTTCTTCTACTATCCCTTTCCTATAGTTCCAGCACAATGCCTCGCATGTGTAGGAGTCATCTCCTGAGTGCTGGTCCCAGATAAAAAAAAAAAAAAAAAAAAAAAAAAATTGTAATACGAAGAATCAAAACTGTTCTAATATTCTTTTTTCATTTGGGTGGGTTCACAAGATAACACACCGTATGTCGTAATATTTTCAAATACAGGCTGGGCCAAAAGTCAAAAATTTAATAACTTTTTTGTTTATTATTATTAATTATATTATTAATTGACCTTTTTTATTATATTTTTTTTTTTAATATATTTATTAAGCTTGAGGTCTGTTTTTTTATTTTATTTTGTTTTATTATTCGTTATTTCGTTATTGAGAAATCACCCGTTTTTAAATCGACTCGGTTTACAGAACAGGGGCGATTATATTAACTTTGTACGATCTACATTTTAATTATGACAAATAATATCAGAGAGATGACCACCATTTTCATCGATGCACAATTGGGCTCTTAAATAGGTGCTTTGCATAACTGCATGCAAAGTTTCAGGCTCTATTGCCCTGATCTCAGCTTCAATGTTGTGCTTTAGCTGCTCTATAGTTAGGGGCTTGTTAACATAAACTCATTCTTTGAGATGATCCCATAGAAAGTAATCAGTGGCAGTTAAGTCTGGTGAACGTGCTGGCCAATTGAATACTGATTTTCTGGAGATAATTCGGTCTTCAAAAATTTAATTTAAAAGATTAATTGTAGCACGAGCCGTGTGTGCTGTTGCTCCATTCTGCTGGAACTATTTGTTGGCTGCCGCTGGGCGTACAAAATTATTAATCATAGTACGATACTTGTGGCCATTCACCGTCACTCCATTACCAACTTCATTCTCGAAGAAGTAGGGCCCTATAACTCATTCTGATGTCACTCCACACCAAACCGTACTCTTGAGCGATTGCAATTGGCGCTGGTGAACAACTTTGGGGTTTGCAGTGACCCAAAATCTCATATTTTGTTTATTTACATATCGTACATTTCATACATATATGAAATAATATTGTTGTTATAAATGCAACGAAAGTATTTCATCAATACAATGAAATATTCTTTATATAAAAAAATAAATTCACTTATATTGTGTGTGTTTGTTGTATCGTTAAGCTAATCTTTCTGTACATTTCGTTGCTGCTCTTCCAACTCATCAGTAGACATCCAACAAAATTATGTGAAAAAGCTAAATAATTTCACATTTTTATATAAAAATTCTCAAAAAGTGTTTGAGAACAAGCGCATATAAAAATAGAAAAAATTAAGTAAAAGTTAAAAATACATACATATACATAGTTTAGCTGAACGATACAATACGTAAGAAAATTTCTTTTTTTATATGAAAAATATTTCATGGATTTAATGTGCATTTTTAAAAGGTCATAAAATGACAAATGCAGGGTGACCGAAGAGAAGCGAAGCTGTTTGAATGCCTTATAACTTTTTTATTATAATTTTTTTTCTGTTTTCAGTATTTTGTAAAGAAGTCTTGTATAATATAAATTGCGACAGTACACAATTGAACAACGTGCCAAAATCGTTGAACTTTATTTCAGAAAAAAATCATGATTTAATTCGTAATTTAATTAGGGAGTGACGAAGCCCATTTCTAATTGAATGGATTCGTTAGTAGACAAAAAAGGCTAAGGACAATCCAAGCGAACATTACATCCACTTAAGCGTACCGTTTAGTGCGGTGTTCGTCGGAAAGGATAATTGGCCCATATTTTTTGGAAATAAACA
This sequence comes from Dexiosoma caninum, assembly GCA_963924685.1. NCBI lineage: Eukaryota > Metazoa > Arthropoda > Insecta > Diptera > Tachinidae > Dexiosoma > Dexiosoma caninum. The sequence continues at coordinate 10,064,368 of OZ004726.1, read as the reverse complement.
CGTTGTCGCCGTTTCCATTACTGGTGTTAGATATCGGACAATGTTGGAAATTTTTTCAATTTCAGCCGTGGAAAACCATCCGCAAGTGTAAATCCAACGGGATGGAGCCAAAGCGCATACTGCGAGGTACACAATGGCTCTTTGAAGTCAAACACCTTCGGTCCTTTTTATGACACCCTGCATAAAACATTTTTAAGTAAAATAATTGCAAATTTAATTAGCAAATCGTATATATTAAGTATATTAAGTAGAAAAAGTCAAGCTGCGTGACTTATATTTTATCATAAATTTATTTATAAAATAAAACTCGTTCAGGCTATGAAAATATGTTCACTGATATATAATGAACTATGAAAAGCTTGCGGAGAGCAGATATTTTCAAGATTTCATGTATCTAATGGCATTGTTCATTGCATTAATGAAAACTTTCATTATTATAATGAAGAACATTTAATGAAACTATTTCATTAAATTAATGATGAATTTTTTTTACTGCATATAGTTTTATATAGTGCTGAGGAAATGTCTCTTACCATCTGCAATGCCTGCACGAGAATTAAGTAAAACGATAGTGATATAGATTACAGGTGGTTGAAAGCTTCCTTATTTAACAACTTTGCATATTTTTTAAAAAAGCAGTGTTGCAGCGTCTCTACTGGCAAGTAGACACATTCTAATTTTTTTGAAACTGTGTTTGGTAGCCATTTTATTAGTTGTTCTAATTCGCCGATGGTGATGAGAAAGAGAGATGACAGCTGTCAAAGCCACACTATCTTACAACTCTGCTTTTGCACGTTTTTCGTTTATTGCAGCGCCTCGGATATCACGGAGACGTATTAAATTTTGAAGCTGTGTTTTTAGTAGCCATTTTTAGTTATAATTTTACTTCGCTTTTTATGACAGTGGGTTCGAACCCATGACCTTGCAATTTGTAGGCAACGTGCTAACTATCTCATCCATCACCATCGGCACAATCAAATATCAAGCAACTTGAATAATTCTCAACTTGACATTTAATGTAAATGTGTGTTGGGATATACTTAAATAGCTTTATAGTTTGTTGTAAAAATGAAATGCACAAGACACAAATGCCCTGTTGCGCTACTATGAAGCATGCTTTTAGGCATTTTTTTTTATTTTATTGCTGTACTAAAAAAAACATGCTTCTTTCATTTTATGTAACAAAAACATTGATAAAGTTTTTAACTTTAATGGTAAATTTCGTTTTCTTCCAAACTGCTTCATACTTTAGGTATCGCATAAAATAATAATTTATGTATTATTGAATCGAAATTAGGCAAAGGTTCGTAACGCTTTTATTCAAGAAGAATTATGTGCCAATATTGCAAGGAAATAAAGGACACCTGACAAGTGGTGAAATATCTGAAATACACATAGAGCTGTAATGATGAAAGTTGGCTGCTTCTGAAAACGCATTTCGTTCAGCCTGTATAAATTGGTATTGATACAACTCGACTTTTCCTTTCTTCCCTCGGAATGTTGTCCCAAGTTGTATTCTTTCTGAATAGAAGGATTACGATCCTTGGCCTTGGTTTCCTTAATAAAAAAATATTGTTCGAAATAAATAGCACTTTACAGATACATGTGTATTAGGGCAGGTCAGCAGGCGTCCACCAAAAATTAAATCTACGTATAATTCTGAGACAACTACCATAAGAAACTATAATAAAACATGGATTAGAGACAAAAATCTAAAGAAAACAGAAGCAGATTCTTGAAGCTAATACAATTTTGTACAATCAGGAACTGATAATAAAAGGTGATTTTTCTGCAACTTTCTTTTTGCAACACTGTTTTTGGCAGCTCAGCTGTTTACGTACAATATGTTACTGATCTATAATTTAACCATCAGTCGTAAAGCATCACTGGGTTTGAAGAACAACTCACGCGTCATCGTAATTATTCTTCAAGTGCGGTAAGGCCTGTTTTTGTTGTTTGACCTTCAAGAGCATGCGTCTCACTTGCACTGGTTAATGGATTTGCCACGGGTAACTGTATCATTTACGGTTGTTGTGGCTTTTCATTATTAATCACATTGCTGTTACTGGTGGAGACCATCATACTCAGGAATTTTATATATAATTTAACTTCTTATGTGAAGGCATAGGTCGGTTAAATATATATGTATAGTGTGGAATATCCTGGCAATTTGCGTACTTGCTTCTGCCATCTGCCACATGGCAATTTGATAATTTATTATACTAATATATGATTCTAATTTTAAAATTTTACTTTTTCCCTTGAAAAAATATATGTCAAATTTATTATTTCATACTTTATGATATTCTCATAAAGTATTTTTTACAAAAGTAAACTCAATAACTGAGTAGGAGAGCATATCCATATAGTACTATTCCGCTAATGCTTACTTAGCTCATCAGTGGATTTTTCCTAATTTTTTAATACAAACCCAAGATCTATGTATATGTTTAAAAATCAACTAATCAATCGAGAATTGAAGTTGAATGCCAAACACAAAAACCAAAAATCTATAAACAAAAACATAACAATCCACGAGTTTACTTTTTTATAACACACATAGAGTTCTATTTTTAGATTTTTCTTTTTATCTGCACTAGGCTTGCCATCGGCCAGCATAACTAATGTATTTTGAATCAAATGAAAAATTAAAAAATTAAACAAAATAATATTAAAATCTTACACCGTGCACATTGTATTGTTTTGTATATTAACTGAATTTTTTTTGGGAATATCTCTTTATATATGATTCTAATTTTAAAATTGTTTTAAATTAAATTAAATTAGAATCATATATAAAGAGATATTCCCAAAATAAATTCAGTTAATATTATAATAATAAAATAATTTAACCATGAAGCGACTTATGTACAAACGAACAACGCTTGCAGATTATTGAATTTTTTTTATCAAAATTCAAGTTCCTTTTAACAAAATGCATAGTGCACTTCTTCCATTTTATGGTCAGTTTGGGAGACCTTCTGAGGTGGCCATTCGGTATCTTGTGACTAAATTTCGCACCAATTGGCCCAATTGAGAGGCGAGTTCGATGAACAGTGTATTTCACGTTTGGGGGAGCCAGTCAATTGGACGGCTAGACTGTGCGATTTAACGCCTTTAGACTATATTTTGAGGTTCTATAGTCAGACTCAAAGTATATATATCAAGTAACGGCATCTCTACAACAAAACAACAATACCAAAAACTACAGGCATTTTGTTTGTGTAAAACTCATTAAAGATGTCAATCTTGTTTTTTACTGCTCTCTCAAAAGTAAACATACACAGGCTACAATAGAAAGAAAAACATTGATTTCATTTATGTATGCAACCCTCTCTCAAATTAAACAAATGACTAAAAATGATATTGGTGGGCATAAATGTAAACAAATTTTGACAAATACGACGTTTGAAACATAAACGAGCAATATTGAAGAATTTATTCGAGAGATACCGGCCGATATGTTGGACAGAGTATGCCAAAAATTGGACCTAGCGTTTGAACTTGAATTTGAATTTGAAGCATAGACGCGGTCAACATTTACATGAAATCATCTTTAAACATTGAATTATCTATCTGCATCTATCGACTGAAATAACGATTTGATACATTTCTCAAAATTTTTCTGTTTTTTTTTATCAAATCCGAAAGCTCTTAAAAGTCAGCTTTTATATGGTGTTTGGCTTAAATCATACGATATTGTTTTCAATCATATCTATGTAATTTTTTAAAAAACCTCAAACTCAAATATTTATGTCTCTCGCCCGAAGTTGGGTTTTCATTTCAGTTCTCTAGTTCGGTGGGGGTAATTTTCTTAAAATTTTGCGTAATTTTTGTTTCTACTAGACAGACGAATTTTCTGCACTTTTTCTTAATCGAATAAATTGATCCAGTCTAATATGTACTCGTATATATGTAGCTGTATAATAGTCCTTGCGAACATATCTGAAAATTTATTACTTTTTTTTACTTTTTAAACGCCATTTTTTAAATCTATTAGGTTAGGTTAGTAGGTCGTCAGGTTGCTGTATGTGAAGGTAAAGAAAGCTCCCAGCCCACTTGGATTCAATTTATTATGGTCTCATAGTGAGAACTGTTGTGAAAAAAACTTGCACATGTTGTAGTGATACAGGTCAGAGAGTCTCTGCTAGTTATCGAACCTAGAACCCGCAACTGATAAACTAGCAGACTACCGGGGCACCGTTTAAATCTATTTAAGTTTTGTAGAAAATGACAAACTGTTTCTTGAAAATAATAGCAGCTTATTCTATTTCAATTGTCATTTGGTAGAAAAAAAACTACTGATAATTAAAAAAAAAACGTAGTTTGGGTGACAAAAGTTACTCTAAATGACTAAAAAATCATTTTTCGCCATCATCCCTCAACTCAGACAGCTTAAAATATCTACTTCTGAACTTTTAACTAATTTAAATAATGACCATATTACAAATCGCTAATTAAAAGCATTTGCCATTATTATAAATACATTTATACATTTCTTATAAATACACTGCTTAATATTGCTGTAAATTTAATAAAAGATATTAAAATTTACTCGCGGTCAAAGTAGTAAAATGAAATTAGGTAAAATCTTGTGTGGGTTTCCAGCATAAAATGATGAACACTGCAATTTCTATTGATGTGCAGCAAGTAGCGTAACAACATGGAACAGCAATCACAAACATTTACAGTTTTGATGAAGGAAAACGTATAAACTTTACACAGCATAAAAAGTAAGAACATCATGACTAGAAAAATTATTATTATTATTATATGTTTCATGAAATTAAAAAGATGCGATAGTTTATTAATTAAATTGTAATTAGAGAAGTGATCGAAAGCAAAAAACCTGCAGAACAAAATTTATTTTGCATTTTGAATTAAAACTATTTAAAATTTATTGTGAGAAATCTTAATTGAAGGGTATAACTAATATTAGAAATCAGAAGAAAAGGTAAATATAAAGAGGCCGACCCACTTGGGTTGAATTCATCTTGGTCCCGTTGTGATGTGTGTGAAGATAAATTTAAATTTAAAACCCAAGACACGAACCATTTATTGTAGCGGAGCTCTTTTTCTACTTAACAGAGCACTGTTAAGCACTTAACAGCGGTACTACATTCGATGAAAGTGTGATAATAATTGTTTATTTCGGAAATGTGGTGACATCCAGATGTATCCCACTGCATGTAAATGGTACTTCAGAGACCTGTATGAAGATAAATTTCGAAATTTAAACCCTAGACACAAACCAACTGCCTTAACAGAGCTCTGTTAACGTGTTCATTCATTTTTCCATTGCATTCCTTCCAATTTTCCATTCAATTTTCCATTCAATTTTTCATTAAATTTTTCATTCAATTTTTCATTCAATTTTCCATTCAATTTTTCATTAAATTTTTCATTCAACTTTCCATTTAATTTTCCATTAAATTTTTCATTCAATTTTCCATTACATTTTTCATTCAATTTTCCATTCAATTTTTCATTAAATTTTTTATTAAATTTTCCATTCAATATTTCATTAAATTTTCCATTCTATTTTTCATTCAATTTTTCAATCCATTCCTTTCAATTTTCCATTCAATTTTTCATTCAATTGAAAATTGAAAGGAATGGAATGAAAAATTTAATGGAAAATTTAATGAAAAATTTAATGGAAAGTTGAATGAAAAATTTAATGAAAAATTTAATGAAAAATTGAATGGAAAATTGAATGAAAAATTGAAAGGAATGGAATGGAAAATTGAATGGAAAATTGAATGCAAAATTTAAAGGAATTGAATGGAAAATGGAATGGAAAATTTAATAGGAAATGGACTGAAAAATGGAATTTTGCATTCAATTTTCCATTCCTTTTTTCATTCATTATCTCCATCCATTCATCAGTCGTCCGGCAAATACTGATTTGAGTATATTCAGAAAAGATGTTCAATATGTCATATTTGGATGCGCTTATTAAATAATTATCTTTTGCCACAGAAAGACAATGATGTACATTTACTATGGCAACTCATTACTAAAATAGAATTTTCTCTCGGCCTAGTTAGGTACGGAAGGGTTTAATAATGAAGGCGTATGTAGCAATTGCTTACGAGATGCAAACATCGGTGGAAGTGGTAAAAAAAAAGCGTTGTTAACGCTCTGTTAAGTGGTAACGTTTGTGTCTAGGGTGATATATTTTAAAGTTTATTTTCACAGCCATCATGTATCATGGGCCATCCCCTAACTGCCGGTCCAAAAAAAAAACAAAAGACTGGCAACTGAACAACAGTTCGGTGCTGGAATACATGCATCCAATGCGGCAAGCATGATGTATTCGACGCGGCATTGTATACTAGTTATACAGTATACTTCAAACCCTATCCACTCTTTCGCAGATGACAGCAGTATCTGCCATTCATATTCATTCGATCGTAGGCCGACACCAACTATGATCGCGGCGACGCGGCAGAATATGAATGATTCGCTAACAGGTGACCTCACGAGAATATTGGAATGGGGTCACGCGAACAGGGTCGAATTCAATTCCCAAAAGACCCAATGCTGCATGCTAACACACCGCCGTATGCATGATCACGCTGCCTCATCTGTAAAAATGGGTGGCATAAACATTGAGGAATCAGAAGCTCTTGATGTTCTTGGCATGAAAATCCAGTGTGATGTCCGATGGACTGAGCACATTTTTCAGGTCTCAAAGGAAGCATTCAAGTGCCTAGGCTTTTTAAGGCGGTGTAAGACATACTTCACCCCATCTGATCTCCTCACTATTTATACCGCCTACATCCGACCGAAAATGGAATACAACTCTCATGTGTGGGCCGGTGCTTCAAAGACTATTTTGAAGTTACTCGACCGTGTACAGGAAAGGGCGAAGAAACTCATAGGAGACAGTAGGGTAGCCAACTCTATTGACTCTCTTGAGCATCGTCGCAACGTGGGGTGCGTTTCGTTGTTCTATCGTTACTATAATGGGATGTGTTCTAATGAAATCAGGGAACTTGTTCCCGAAACCCGGTTATTCGCGCGCACGACGCGATCATCATTAAGAGCGCATCCATTTGTGGTCGATTTGACGGCGACTCGCACTACGCATTACAGGGAAAATTCGTTTTTTGGCCGAACGGCACGTATGTGGAATAGACTACCCGCAGAGGTGTTTCCTGTCACTTTTAGCATGGGAAAATTTAAATCAAATGTCAATAAACACTACTCCCTCTATCCTCCTCCCCATAACCTATTTTCCTAGTTCCAGCACAATGCATCGCATGTGTAGGGGTCATCCCCTGAGTGCCGGTCCAAGTTAAAAAAAAAAAAAAAAAAAAAAATTGACTTATGATCACCACATCCATATCCATATATATACATATATACATACATACATATATCTAAAATACTTTTCATCAAAATCTTAAAAAATTTTGCATTGCGGCAACACCGATCATTGACTTTATCGTCAGACGTGAAATGGAAAAAAATGTAAAAAAAGTAAACAAAGCAGCACACATGCACATCATGATTATGATCAGTAAACAAAAGAAATAAAACTTCACTCAACAACAAATTACATGCATCATAGCAAAAACAATATCAAAACAAACATAAGAAAAGAAAGAAGAAAAGAAAAAGAAAGACCTGATGGAGAAATGGTGAGCAACTCGTCTGACACAACATGTTAAGGAACGGTCGTGATAACAACCCATTTCGTGAATGCTGCTCGCTGCAGCCTTTTCCAAAAGTTTGCTATTTGTCTTATAAATTCGCTAACTTTATTTTTTTGAACTTTCTCAAACTTGAAATATTTTAATAAAAATCAAAAATATATAATAGAGTGCAAAAGATTAAAACCTTGAAAAATGTTTGAAACAAAAATTTTAGCTTTAAAAAAAAATTGTATTCTTTTATTGGTGAACAAAACGTGAACGAATATTTTAATATTTTTGAGCGCGGAAACGTGTTTGTTGTTTGTTGTTTCACTTCATGGTGCTTCAAAAACGTTTGTTACATTCGCGTTTCCATGCACTCCGTCTTAGAGCATGTGTGATTTTTATTGAAATGCCAAATGGTTTAATGTCCTCTTCTAGTTAATAAAACTCAAAGTAATTAATTGTATGCAAAGTTGTGTTTAAGAAGAAGAAAAAAACTTGAAGCAAAATATTTTGCGCATAACTCATGTTAAATTACTTAATTAAGTGTTTAAAAAAAGTGTTCATTTGTATACATACATACATATTAAGTGGATTTTGTATTTGTGGTCTTATGTCCATTGGACAATAAAATTGAATAATCGGATAAATGTTATGGGATTATGTACATATTTATTCGTCTATAAAAAGTATAATTTTGTAATACTCACAAACTTGAGATGGTAGGTACTTACAACTTTGTTGCATGTGACACTTTTCTGCAAAACGTACTATTTTGGAAAGGGTACTATTTTCTGCAAAATAGTACGTTTACAAAAATTAATTTCTTCAGAAAGGTACTGTTTTTGAATAGTATATTTTTAAAAGAAAGGGGTATTTTCTGGCCTCTTGAAAAATGTACTGTCACCAAAAAAGCACACTACATACTACCCTGACAGTAAAAGGTTCTAAGGTTTAAACGGTTTAAAATTTCTGCAATACTTTTGATCCTGTATCGCCTACACATAATTCAAATCTTGATTCATCGCTGAAAATAATTGAATCCCACTGCCTTTGAGTCCATAATTGTCGCTCTTTCGCCCATAATAATCGTTTTCGTGTCTGCGGCAGTGTTAAACAATCATTTTCTAAATAACGATACGTGAAGGATTTTAACTGACTTATTTTATTTACCTTGTAAAAATTGTAATTTAACTTTTTTCAAATATTTTCTTGCAGTTTCATGTCCTATAGGCCCTCCAATAGCTAGTGATCACTCTGCTGCTAAATTCCTAACTGTTATGTTTGATTAAATTTTCTAATGACCGCAAATTGCGTGGCGTAACCTGAAATACTCTACCACATTTTGCAAAATTTGGCGAAATCGAATCATATTTTTTTTATAAAATTGTACAATTAACTTGTACAGTTGACTTGGCTAAATGTAGTTCTAATGAAATTTCCGAATAAATTTTGCCATTTTTAAATTTTTGGATGATAAGTTCTCGAACTTCGTTAGAAATAGCTTTACTGCGCGCCATCATAAATTTCAGAATTTTATTAAAAAAAAATATTTTTATTTTTATTTTTATTTTTAAATTGAGTAATCTAACTACTTTAATGCAAAATATTTTCCACAAAACACTTGAATAAAAGCAATAACGGCAGTTAATGTAAAGTACGAAACTTTCTTGGTCGATTTTACAAAGTTGCATTTAAAAGACTATTTAAAGACATGGCTGTATAAAAAAACCACTTATTAAGAATTAAAATTTTAGTATTGCATTTCATCAGTCTAGCAGTTAACTACATAGAACAAAACAAAAAATTTGAATTTCATACAACTTCATTTACACTCATTGACGGACTTATTGATGGTGTGCTGCGAACGGTCTCTAATTTTAGCAAGTTTACATTGTTATGGAATTATATATCATATAATCATAGGCCTGATCATTACTGAGAGCTTTTCTTTCAATTCGATAGCAGACCGCATTGAAATAGATTTCGTTGTTAACACAAATTTTGCTGGAACACAAATTTTTGTTAAAGTCGCAATTTTTCCAACATTTATTAGTTTTCTTTAGATCCGATTTATTGCAGATAAAAGTCATCGTAGCGATATTCGCCCTTATTCTACTTGGTGTCGTCAATTTGCAAACAACAGTGAATAGCCATATGATCAAATCGTTGGTAATTGTGGCATGAGGCTGGCGATGTCGAAAAACGAAAAATTTTCCTGGGTTCAGCCCCAGCTTTAGACTCATAAAAACAACTCGCATTTTTTCTGATGTGCAATTTGTGTCTTTGTGTCAATTGTTGTCGCAAAGTTTCAGTGGCGAAGGCATAGTCACTATGCAAGCATTGTTGGCTTGTATTGACGACGTCTAGTAGAATAAGAGTGATTGATTCTGTGTTGTTGCATTTCAAATGGAGTAACTTGTAATATGTTTATGCTAAGAACAATCCATTTCGTCGTAGATGTCTTAATTTGAACGAATGTTATCATATTGTATATCATGTACATAGAAAAAAAATCATTAGCCAAAGCTTTTTGATCGTTTTGCTACATTTTAAAATCTAAACGTGTCTTTAAACTTACATATATCTTTGGCTATTTCTTTGTTTTTCAAATTGTTTATTTTCTCTTTAAAATTGTCGTACTTCAACTAATAATAGATAATTATGCATATCTTAAATCGTAAAATTTAATATTGTGGTTTTGCTACTGCCACACTGAAATCTAGTTTCTATTGTTGTTGCTGCTTCTGGAATTTACTTCTCTTGCATTAGAAAAAAAAATTAATGAAAAGTGTCCGCAGGAGTATATGGTTTCCTCGACATGCAGTTTGTAAGCCTTTACAATTTCATTATTTCGCAAACTGTGAATAATGATTTGGTGATCTTTGATTGACTTGCAGCTTATTTTGCGGTGCATGATGATAATAGCGAGACGCAGCGCTATAAAAATAGATATGTGTACTTGCCAAAGCATATTTATTTAAACAAAAATGCCTCTGGCTTTGTGATGTTTTCATTTGCATTAACTTGCTGGCCCACATTCAGTTACTATCTGAATTCTAAAAGATTTTCTATTTCTTCCACTTATCAATTTATTGTGAGCATAAGATGGCATGCTGCTGCAACATTCCCACTTCAAATTAATTAATTTATTTTATGCTACAGTTTCAAACATACCAAAATCAAAATCTCGTTTGCAGTTAACATTGCTGTATTTAAGATGTCGTTAAGAAAAAAAATCGTACTCGTAGTCAGTCGTATTCAGTTAAAACTATCAACTCATTCATGCAAATCACGGGAAAGTTTTACTAATTTTCATTGATAACACCAAAGCAGTTCTAATAACAAGAAAAAGTAAATTAATATTGACGTCAAAATTAATGAATTAAATGAAAGTTTTATGCTCTGCAGAGCATTCCATGAGAGCGATTACTGACTACCTCAACTATTTGTAATTAAACGTATTGAATCTGCAATATTTCCCTTAAACACATTTTAACTTCTTCAGGGAATTGAATTGAACCGACCTTGTGTTTGCATAAAATATGGCTGTGAAAAGTTTAAAAAGGTTTAAACATTTTAAAGTTTCTATTTATTTCAATATTTTTGCATTTGAATAGACAAGGCTACAGCTGACGAAAGGCATTTGACCGAATGGTTCATTTCAAAGCTGCATTTTCTAATTGCAAAACATTTTTATCGCATTAGAAATATTTTACATTTATAATAAAAGCAATTTTCATTGTAAAATATATTTTTTGTTTCTTGTTCAAAATACCTTATGAAAGAAAATTAAATTTTGAATTTGAAAAATTTCACTAAAATGAAAATATTTAAATTGAAAAGAGGTATTGAATTGATGATATTGCTCTAAATGATAAATATAAGATATTGTTTCCCGATATACTTTTCATATTCAAATGTGAAAATTACTTTTTTTTTTTTTTTTTTTTATTGAGGTTTTTGTTCATGGACACTATTTAGCTTTCATACATTGAACTATTTATTTGGTATATTTAATCAGGTCTTCTGACTATTGTTCATGATTATTTTTGAAAAATTTCTCGTTGTCCGGCAATCAATTTCTTTTTTGTCGAAATGCATTGAAATTGACTTCGTCAACACATGGATTTTGACAGTCTTTTATTCGCCACAAACAAAAGACTTAAGACACATGCACGCAAACAATGCAATATTCCTCAAAAAAAAAAAAAAACTCTCCATATCCAGCCATAACAGTTGCTGGTATAAAATTGTTTTAATTTTATTATTATTTTTTTTTTTTTTTATATATATTTCATCTAATGTTTTTTACACGTTTTTAATTGTTATTTTAAAATGAAAAGTGGTAACCTACTTATCTGAATTAAATTCAACATTACCTTTGCTTAAATATTTATTTTAAAGTGAAGAAACGCCTTTAATTAATACGTTTCAAAAGTATTAAAACAAAAAAGAAAAAAATGGAAGAACTAAAGTGCCAGCAATTGCGGTGACTATGCTTTATTTTTAAAATATTTAAGTACAGCTGAAGTAATAGTGCTTGCTGGCAATTAATCACTAACTTGGATTATTAATTTCAAAGCTAATATTTTTTGCACTGAAAGTTAATGGTTGCCTAAAATAATTCTGTAAAACAGAAAATACTTGAGAAAATCATTTTGGTTGTTTCTTTTTTATATAGGACCAGCACTCACGGGTTGACCTCTACATGCGATGCATTGTGCTGGAACTAGAGCAAAGAGCTGACAGGTGGTGAAGCTTCACTCTCGACCTTTGGCACGTTTTTTTTATAGCAGTGTTGTAGCGGCGGCACTGATGTCAAGGAGACGTATTCAACTTTGAAGCTTTGATTTAATAGTGATTTTTATTAATTATTTTACTTCGCTGGTGCTACACAATACCGACGAAGAAGGGTGCTCCGATGTGCCTGTGGATTGGTTACTGCTGAAGCCGGTACTGTGACCAGTGATTACGCCTTCGCACTGAAACCTCCCGATAACATCTGGCACAAAGACACACAGATGCACAACAGAAAAAATGCGAAATGTTTTTATGACTCAGTCTGAAACTGGGTTGAACTCATGACTTTTTGGTTTTGTAGTCAACGTGCAGACTACTTCAGCCATCGCCACCCGCCTGTTTTAAAAAGTAATAATTTTTTTTAAACTATGTACTACGAATGTATTCTAAAATCCAAACCATCACCACTGATGGCTTCAACAAAATCTAAAAGTTCATCCGAAATACTTTGCTCTAAAAAGCATAAAGTTTAGACATGTTTTTTCCGTTTCACTGTATATAATGGCTCTAATTATTTATTCCGTTCCGGTGCGGAAAGTTTTTTTTGTGCGGAAAAATAATTTGCAATTATTCATTCCGTTTGTGCGGTATCGTTCCGCAGTTGCGGTATCATCTCTACTGTTGCGGTGTTGCCATATTATGGATTCCGTAGAATATATATTTTTAGCCAGTTTGCTTACATTAAAATTTTGCAACGAAAATCTAACGGAAGAAAAAAAATGTAAGAAAATATATAAGACTAGCGGACCCGGCGAACTTCGCCTCGCCCCAATTTTAAGCCTTCAGACAAACTTTAGAGTAATAATACAACACAAATATTTAAATTTTCAATGAGTTTATTTTGATGGAATCAGTAGAGAACGATTTGATGAACAATGTTTTCATACAAAAAATCAATTTTCGATTTTTCCAATTTGCCGACTTTTGCGGAGAGATTTTCCAATTTTCCGCATTTTCCATGATTTACACTAACAACTTTCTATTTTTTGATTTGCAAAGCCATTAAGAAATAATTTCACACAAAATTTCATACAAAAACTCGATTTTCGATTTTTCCAATTTTTAGACTTTTCCAGAGGGATTTTCCAAAATTTTCTTCCGTAAAAACCTTCTCCTCGAAAATACGAACAACTGACAAAAAAATGTTACAGAAATCGGCCCAGCCGTTCTCATTTTATGAATTACTATACATTTTTTACACCATTTTTATATATATAGATTCGAAAAAAAACTAATTAGTTTTAGTTTAAATTGAGTATTTTTGAAAAAAAAAATAAAAATTATAGGAATAATAAGACACAAATACACAAATAAACGGCAAATCGAATAAATGGTCAAAGTAATGAAAAAAATTGCGCTTGTGGTGTTACTTAAAGCACTCCAGCAGAAATGAAATGCTGATAGCAGCCTTAGCAAAAAAGATAGCAAAAAACCTTAAACGAGCAGAAACTTTATATTTTACAGAAACTGCTTCTTGAGGATCGCCTCCTGAACTTGCACACTCTACCTCAAATAAAATATATGCAAAGGCTGCGTTGTTTACGCGAAAATTTTTTTTCAAACCTGAAATTAAACGTGTGACAAAAATATGTACCAAATTTTAATTCTTTTATTTCAACTTACTCTCTATCATTCACCTGTAGCACATCTTCAGAGTTATAACGCAAAACTCTACTTTCTACTCGCATATCACAGCACTCATCGTCACTACTGTTATCGGAAACGGCTATTGTATCCATATTTTAAGAAATATTTCTCACATTTAAATTTTTTCACTTATAATTCACTTAATAAATTTTGTCTTTATTTGCAAAATGTTTATATTTTTGACTGACAGCTGGCATCAAGGCCAGCCGATAATTATATAAAACAGGTATGTTACAGCTACTTGGAGTAAAGCATATACCGCAGGAATGAATAATTGTCAATTGTGTATCGATCGATATTTTTTTCCTTTGAATTATAAATATTATTATTACATGTTATTATTGGGCCCGGCCAGGTAGCACCACAACCAAGAAGATCTACTGTATAAAGGCCATCACATCGGCGTCTACCCCATCCTAAGGCTCCTAAGAAATATGAGAACTAATTCCTCATATTCCAGAGTATGCCTTGAGGTTAATTAGGGACAAATGTTCCACCCGTTTTTCCACATAGTCCGCAATTTCTTGCCCTCATAATCCTCATGTCCAGGAACCCAGCACACTGTAACGGCGTTGAAAAGCCCTCCCCTGTTAATTGATGGCACGAACTTCTGCCTGAAAAACTGTGCGGTATACGCACATTGCACTCGAGCTCATAGATTACCGCCTCTGTTCTAGCATTCTCTAGATTGGAGCCATCCGTATGCCATACCGGAGATGCAGGTTCACAATTTATAGAGTTGTTCCTCCAGTTCTCACGGTCGTTGATATCCAGCCGTATGTAGATAGTATCGCAAGACCCTCAAACATCGCCTAATGTCCCCACTCTTCAACTCCGAAATGCCATTCAATCTCAGGTCAACGGAACGAGCCTCCCTCTCGATCGTGATTGAAAGTGACGGAAAGCCCAATGGGTTTATGGAAATAACCTTAACCGCATACAACTCGTTTATCAGATTTGGGAGTTATTGCAGCCCCTCACGTACACCACAAGATCGCCACTATAGCCCTGAGTGGGAAATCCTAGATCGTTCAATTTGTGGAGAAGTACACAGAAGAGGTGATAGAACCCCTTCCTGAGGGCAACCTCGTGTGCCCTTGATAGACCTAGTCGTATCCCCCAATTCAATGCTGACCATCCTAGACCTTAGCATACCTAGAATCTATGTGATGATCGTACCAGGTACTTCCTTCAATAGAAGGACATCTTCTATAGCCCCATAGGAAGTATTGTTACAGAGCTATGTCTTTGAGCTCCATAGCCTTCTCAATAGTAGTAACAAGACTATGTATCGCAGTCACTGTAGATTTACCGCATTGATAGGCAAATTGAAGCCGATTCAATGGAAAATTCACCAGGTTATTTTCCCTTATGGAGTGATCCAATATTTTCTCCATTGACTTGAGGAAAAATTATCTGACACTTATCGTTCTGTAGGATTTAGACAATCGCTTGGCTTTCTACCCTGCCATTGGAATAAATACAACCCTCACCTCCGGCCATTTTTCAAGAACACGTTCCAACAATTGACTAGCCTGATATAGTCTCGGCAGAGTGGGCATAATGTGATTCATAAATTCATTAAATATGTCTTTTTGCCAGTCTCAGGCCTATCCTGTCAACAGAAATAGTTGATTCTATCAATATTGGCACCACGCTCCCTAATATAACAATCTAAATATACAACAATTATTATTAAACTATTTATCCAAGTCTATAAGCCATATTTAAATAATGACTATAAATTAATTAATTAAAAAACAATTAATTGATTTCTTATATAAAAACGCAATCTGCTTGCATAATATGAAATCATGCCTGATGTTTAACAAATAATTTTAGTCGGTTACTTCCTTGTCACTTATGCTGACAATTAAATACACGCATACAGCTTAAAAACAAACTCTTAATTAAAATAACTTCAACGTTAAGCATGCATTTTTCAATAGAAAATGAAATTCAAAGCCAATAATGCAAAACAAGTCATAAATATCCGAGTAAATAATTGCAAACATTTTCCAATACTTTTAGCCACTTCGCATTTGTGGTTGCAAAGATTCAAAATTCGTTCCGATAAGAAAAGAGAGAATCAAAAACATGTGTGAAAAGAAAAGTGTATGCAAAAAGCTTTACGATTAACTTTTTACGCGTAAGAAGTAAAAATCTTTGCCTATTTGGAACTTGTAAAACAAAAGTCTTCAGTAACAAAAATTAGCACTTGTAAAATGAAAATACAATAGTTTACTCTGGTTATTTATTTATTTATTATTTTTTTTTTGTTGTTAAGGAAAGCTAAAACACTAAATCATATTACGATCACAAGAGTAAATATTTAAAGAAAATCAAATTGTATACGCGGTCAGTACTAGAATAATTGAAAAGAAAATCATTTTAATGTTTAAAACATGCAAAACAAAAGTTAATACCCCCTGGGGAAACATAATTTCTTTCATTTCCCCAATTGTCGATGTAGGAGGTGGGCATACATTGGCGTAGACAGTACAGAACATCAGATAAAATTGTTGATGTTTAAATTGAGAAAATACAAATTGATATTGAAAAATGCAAATTCTTATTGAAGAGAAAAGAGAAATTGCAATATTTTTAATCGTTAATGTAAAAATTTTCTTAAATACAGAGTCTTTCAATCAGCGCTTCCTAATTACTAAGAAAAATATATATACTAAAACAAAGCGTCAAAATTTAATACGTCTCCTTGACATCAGATGCGCTTCAACACTGCTGTAAAACGAAGAACGTGCAAAAGCAGAACAGTAAGCTAGTGTAGCTTTACCTTCTGTCATTTCTCTACATATCCCTTTTGTTCTAACTCCATCACAATGCATTGCATGTGTAAGGCTCATTTCCTGAGTGCTGGTCCAAGATAAAAAATAGTGTGTGTGAGATATCATTGAAAACTTGTATTCACTTGAAAAACCTACTTGTGCCATTATGTGTGGAACAACATGTGTGGATGGAGCGCATCTGAAATGTATAATTTTTCATGACTGGCGCATAAATCAGACTGCATTTTATCGATGGCATGTGGTTTGTGGTTTATTCGCATACTCAAGGGACTTACGAAACCCCCAACGGGGTCAAATCGCACGATCTCGGTGGCGTGTTCACATCACCTGCCCTCAAATCGATTGTGCAGAATGTGGCATGAGCTGTTTGCCACTCAGCGCCGCACAGACTTTGGGGACCGCTGTGGTTTGTGGTTTATTCGCATACTCAATGGACTTAAGAAAACCCCAACGGGGTCAAATCGCACGATCTCGGTGGCGTGTTCACATCACCTGCCCTCAAATCGATTGTGCAGAATGTGGCATGAGCTGTTTGCCACTCAGCGCCGCACAGGCGAGTATTTGGCCTGAAAAGCTGGCCAAAATTATTAAACGTGTTTTTTGAATTAAAAGTTTTAGTTTTTTGATAGTTTTAGGTGTAGTATGATATAAAAAGTTTAGTGGCAGATTTTGAAAAAATTACACTGCGCCACAAAATTACACTGTGCAACAAAAACTTTTTTTGTCTACCCTAGAAATAAAAGTATGCGGACTATATGGATTTTGATGGCCTTAATTCAAATTTGTTTTCCGTTTTTCTCTAGTATGTAAGGATTTTTTTTTAAAGGCGTGGCATATTTCACTCCCTAAATCGTTGGGTTGCCTAATATATTTTGTCATAACTTGAAAACGATTTTCGTAGGAGGAGGATCAGAAGATACACCGGAAAATTCTGCTTAAACCGGCCAAACACATTTCTTTTCCATCTATTACTATTTTGAAGTTATTAAAAATTTAATGGCGAAAAAAAAATTTTTTCTGCAAAATTCGTGAAATTTTTTTGTTTTCAAAATGCAATAAAAAAAAATAAAAGAACCAAAGAGTTTAAATTTTTAAAAATCTTGTGTAAACTTGTTCCATGTTGACTCTCGAAGTTACAAAACGGTTTTGATAAAAATTGTGTGCAATAAGCCTTTATAAGTATTTTCAAGCGCATGCTTTTATGCGTTAATTCGATGGTAGCCTGATACCTGGGTGCCCATGTATTTTTTATGTACCTATATTTATTTTTTGTAATCTTATTTTTGTGATTAATGCTTTTAAAAATTATTATTATTATGTACGTACATTTATCTTTTCAACAAATAACGTTTTATAGAGCAGGTATATAAAAATCTCTTTTATGGGGGATGTCCCACACATAATATCGATAATAAAGAATTTTTAAAATTTATAATTATAGGCAGGTATTCACATTGTGAAGTGTTAAAAGTGATGTGAATAACAATTGAAATCAATAATTTAAAATACATAAAAGTTTATGACGATATAAATGTATAAGAAAAAGTTCTTGATGAGCAAAAATAGAAGAAATGGAGAAATGTAAAAATATCGTCAAAAATAATTCCGCAAACTTGTGCACACTTTTTTTTTGTTTTTAAAATTAGAGATTTCAAATTTTATTGTGGTATTAAACATAATTCGTAGAGATGCTAACCTCACTTTTAAAAACCTTTTCTTTTTTTTTTGCAAAAAAGTGTATAATTTTTTTTTTTAGCTTTTGTTTCAACATTTATATTCAACATATTTTTAATTTTTTTTTTTTTTTTAATAGCTTTTGATCAAAATTTTCAGAGAAAAAAAAATCTTTGTTAAACCTTTATTCGTTTAGCCGCACAAAAAAAATATCATATAAACATCTAGAAACCGAAAAAAACATTTAAGGGTCTCTTTCACCAAACATATTTAAACACAATTTAATTTAATTAATGATCTTTATTTAAAGTATGTTTAAAAAAATTTCATTTTCACCAACTGAAATAATGAAACACAAGAAAGTATGGTAACGCTCTGATATTTAATATGATAGCGTCAACTTACAGCTTTTTAAAAAGCTGTTTTAAAGCTCTTTCATGCTGTTTCATGCTGTTGCAAAATCAATATTTAAATGCAGAGTGCTGGCTACTTAAACAGTATTTAAATATTCTAGATGAAAATGAAACTCGACATTTAAATATGAATTGATATTTAAATAGAATTGGTGAAATAGGCTCTAAATCTCATATAATTTTCTTCACTTTCCTTACTTTAGCAGGGTCTCAGAGCTACTAATCGCAACTAAAAGTATTCAAAATTTACAATATAATGTAAAATATTGTTGTCTATCTAGCTGCGTACTTAGTTCTTAAGATTTCTTTAAATTCAGTTTTGCCTTTTTGGCCAGCTTTTTGGGTAAAATACTGCTCTGTGCGCCGTCCTGTTGAAACCACATATCGTTGGTATCCAGAACATTCAATTCAGGCTAAAAAAACTTGGTAGCGAAATATTTGTAGTCGAAAAACGACTTAAATAGGCTGGGCTTTCATGGTTTCAAAACCTCTTCGAAAATGTATACAAAATTCTAATGACTTGTTTACACTGACGAGAGTTCTTTCCAAAATATTTTAAGATAAACAATATATCTGCCTCAGACATAGTTGTTGCCACCCTAAGAAAATCCGATCCGAAAAATTCAACGATTTCCTTTTCAGTAGTCTTAGCGGTTTTTGACCACCACACAAGTGCTACACGGTAAGAAAAATTAAATTTTTAATTGAAGCTGAACAATATGAACAGTTCTAAGACCGTCTTCGTACTTAAACATGGAAAATATACAATTACATTGAAAGACAGAAAAGAAATCAAAATACAGCAACAACAGCAGCAAAAGAAAATATGATTAAATTTATTAAGTGAAAAATTAATAGACCCTGAAGAGAATATATTATTTTTATATTTTTATTATTTTGATTATAAAAATTAACTGAGAAGAAAGAAAACCAAATACAGCAAAACCATAACTTTGTTTAGACGTTAATAATCACAAACACATTAACTGAAGTTCGACTACAAGAGCGGTACATAGCAACTGATTAGTAAAATTAAAATGAGAAACAACAGAGCCATAACTGCACAATAATCGTCGACTCATTCATTATTAAAAATACGCAAAAAATTGAGAAAAAAAAAACGTTATGGTAAAATTGTTGTATGTACAAATATACAAAGATCAAAAAAGGTGAACAGCAGCGGTGAAGCTCAAGGAAGTTGAATTTCGAAAGCAACAATGTGCTCCAACTTGTTTAGTATTTAAGACATCCAATTAATAGTACGTCTGTCACTCAATTGTAAAAACAAAAACCATCAAAATAGTTATTCAATTCAAATGAATTTGTATTTGGTAGCAGTTTTAATTCATTTTTTTTTTCATTTTGCATTAAAAGTGCGTGAAGAGTAAACTTGTTTAGCATTTTATTAGAAAATAAATTTTAATTAAAAATTAATATTAATATGCTGTATGAAGTTAAATTTTGGGTCTATATAATACCCAAATCTATGATCGACTCTGCCAACTCCAGCTGATATCCACCAAGGTAGAATCAAAGACTATATATTTATAATATACACGCATTGCTATAGTTATTATAATGGTTTTATTTAAAAATATATATGCCTTATATGTCCTTTATTAAAATCGGTTAGTTAGATCCGGAAAGGTGGAAGTTGTCCCGTCGTGGTCTTATCTTTGAAAAAAATAGATTTTGTCATTCAGACCAAAATGGGAAACTTTAACCGTTCTAAAAATATACAGGGTGGGCCAAAAGCAATCACCCGATGTTCTTTTGCTGTAATTTTTTTTAAGACAAATATTGGCACTGCTTATGATATGGGCTAAGTGACCGCTGCCAGAGTTAAGGACCATACATGCAGGTCCAAAGGTTTTTATTAAATAAAATTACAGCAAAAAGACATCGGGTGATTACTTATGCCCCTGGTGATTACATATTACTTATGCCCCGTGTACAAAAAAACAATATTAACTTTGTATCGGAGGTACCATGGCCACTTATCCGATTCCGCTTACTTTTCGATCAAAGTTAGAAGATTTTGCTTTAACAGTTTTCAAGATATACAAAAATCAACAATTTTTCAACATTTGGGGGTGCTGATGGCGAGTAGTCAGCGTGTTGGCTCTGCAACCAGAAACACCCAGGTTCGATTCCCAGCCGGGTCAAATCAGAAAAAAATTTTTTATGAGTTTTCTGTGCTACAGCACCCTCCTTCGTCGGTATTTGAGCAATAAAACGTCGGCGAAGTAAAATAATAAATAAAATGGCTCCATTAGCTTAAAAATAATGCGTCAAAAGACATCAGAGACACCGCAACTTTGCTTTATAATTTACACGCAACTGCAGAGTTGTGCAAGAATTAAGCTCTATCTTCCTACCACTTTCACCACCTGTCTATTTCTTCCCTATCCTTCTCTCTAGTTCCAGTGCAATGCATTGCATATGTAGGGGATGGCCCCTGAGCACTGGTCCAAGATAAAAAAAAAAAAAAAAAAATATGGGAGGCATCATGCTCACTTGTTGAATACCGCCTACTTTTTGACTGATGATTTCTACTGACCATTAAGTTGCTCAGACCAAATACAGAAACTTTAACTTTAACCGTTCTCAAAATATAATGAAATCAATGCTTAGTTTGTATGGGAGGTATTACCCCAATATCCAATTTCGCTCACTTTTTGCTTCATGATTTTTTTTTAACTACAAAGTCATTTGGATCATATTCAGAAACTTTCACTTCAACCGTTCTCTAGAAATTAAAAAAAATTATATTTTCTTTGTTTAAACGGTTTGAACGTTTCGGAGGAGCAGAAATTTTCCACCTATCGCACTCCTGGTTCAATTTTTGTAAATGTGTATAGCCTATGAGCATTTTTTAGATGCAGATCTATCTATGTTCTAAATTTCATTAAAAATTGGTTTGAACGTTTCGGAGGGGCAGAAATTTTCCCCCTATCGCCCTCCTTGTCCTAGTTTTAAAAACCTGTGTGAAGATAAATTTCGAAATTTAAACCCTAGACACAAACCAACTGCCTTAACAGAGTACTGTTAACGTATTAACAGGCCTTTGTTAAACATGAAACATCTAGATGTACCTATTCCAAATGGAACTGTGCTTACATTTTTGAACCAAAGGGATACAAATTAAAGGAGCAAGTCCTTTATCCAATCCCCTTCACAAAAATATAAACTTGTATCCCCAATATGTCAAGGAATCTTGTTACTTTTGCAAATAAAAAATGCCTAAAGATGGGCGGATGGAAATTGGTGGAATTTATAACTGTTGTGGCCCTTTATGATATCCAATGTCCAAAACCTCTAACATTAGGTGTTTTGATAAAAAAAAATTCATTTTTACTGAAATGTCAAATAAGGAATTTCTCTAGAAGATGAATTTCTGGAGAACGCAGAAAGATGGGCGGATGGAAATTAATGGAATTTATAGCTGTTGTGGCCCTTTATGATATCCAATGGCTAAAACCGCGTAATGGGTGTTATAGCGTCATGGGCGTAAGGGCGTTACGAGCGTCATGGGCGTTACAAGCGTCAAGAGGTTACGAGCGTCATGAGCGTTATGGCCATTGGACTTCATAAAGGGCCACAACAGCTATAAATTCCATTAATTTCCATCCGCCCATCGGTCCAGCGGTTTGGGATCCTATAAGGTACAAACAAACACACATTCAGTTTTATATACATAGATATACAGGGTGGCGCAGAATGAGCTATATGATTTAAATGGTTTATAACTTTTTTAGTTATGCGATTATTATAAATTTTTTTTTTAAATTACAGTATATTATTGGGGAATTTTTTTCAATTATCTTTGAAAAATTATATCCTGTAAGTGATGTCCATTTTCTGCTTCGCACATACGTGCTCTTTTTTTTTTTTTTTTTTTTTTTTTTTTTATCTTGGACCAGTGCTCAGGGGCAATCCCCTACATATGCAATGCATTGCACTGGAACTAGAGAGAAGGATAGGGAAGAAATAGACATATTTAGCATATTTTCCATAACTTTTCTAAAAATTTCGGGTGATTTTTCTTTCTTTCAAATATCCCCAAACAAAACTGGTGAACGTGGAGGACGACAGTTAAAATCGCTTGTGCGCGAAAGAATGCGTTCGCCGAATATGTCCCTTAACAAAGCCATTGAGGCACCTGCACTATGTGCTGTGTTCGATCGTGTAATGATTCATAATTAATTTCCCAAGTCTTCTTCACAAAATGCTGAAAGAAAAACAAAGAAAAAATAATAATTAAAAAAGTTATAAAAAATTCAAACCATATAGCTCATTCTGCGCCACCCTGTAGAAATATTAAAATAAAAATTTATTTTTTAAGTGCATAATTCGTCAAGATATCCGTCAAGCAATAATATATTCGGCCAAATATAAAATTTCTGCAAATGTATTAGAAAGAAATGTGCGTAGATTAGTTGCGGTCATCGATTTCTTGTAG
Source organism: Dexiosoma caninum (assembly GCA_963924685.1). Taxonomy (NCBI): domain Eukaryota; kingdom Metazoa; phylum Arthropoda; class Insecta; order Diptera; family Tachinidae; genus Dexiosoma; species Dexiosoma caninum. The sequence continues at coordinate 10,040,916 of OZ004726.1, read as the reverse complement.
GCGCGATATAGATCGGTCCCTTAATTACATTGAAAACCGATCGATATCGTGTAATATTGTGGACCAAGCGCCAGTTAATATATTATTTTGAAAGCTACGTATTCATATGTTACAAACTCTATATATGGGTTCAGCTGACCCAAAATTACGCGCACCGTCAATATCAAATAAAAAACACTGCGTTGTGCTGGTGCTTAAAACGTTACTTAAGAGTATATTTTCAGCTCTATTTTTAATAGAGATCTTTGCAACACGCCCGGTTATTCATTTAAAGCAGTGTCTCTACTTAATTGACCAATAAACATTTTTTTTTCTGTTGTTTTTATTTTACCGGAATTTTTTATACTTCTGAGATTTGAAATAATTCAATTCAAAATGTCTAAAGAACAAAGGAAGTGTCGTCATAAAGTGTGAATGAAACAATTTTTTTTTTATGAAAATGTACTAATTTTATACATTCATTAGCAACATCATGTTGTTGTAAAAAAATCGTAAACAATAAAAAATAAATAAAAAATCGATAGCTGAATCTGTAGACGGTTGATATTGAGAAGAAATAAACTATAAAAATTACCCAAAGTGTTGATTTTTCTTCTTTTGGAAAAATCAAAAAGAAAATTGTAACCAAAAATAATAAAAATGTGATTTGTAAATGAACTTATTTTCATCAATAAGCGAAGAAACAAATAAAATTCATGGTTAATAAAATTGTTTGGTTACATAAAAAAAAAAACAGCACTAAAATAGAAAGGGCTCATTTCTTTTATAACACCCAGACCGTAGTAAAATTATTTGTATGAAACCAAGTGATAAAAAGTTACTGTTGCTTTATATTTTCTTTAGGTATTTCGTTTTTTTTTTTAACAATTCGAGTCTGTTTGTTTGTTTTGTTTTTTCTTCATTTATTTATCGTTTACCAAAAGTGTAACCTTTCACTTTTAGTCATTCATAGTTGAGTTGCGGCTTCTATTTCTTCCTAAATAAAAACGAAATTTGCTTATGATCGAAAATTATTTAACATTTTTTTTTCATGTTGCGTTTTCTGAAGGTTCATTTGGTCAGACTGGGAAAATATTCGAAGATAATTTGAAGGCAAATATTGTGTATAAAAAGAAAAGTATTTCACTTAGAATTAGTCGATGGCATAAAAGTTATCAAAATTTTAAATTCATGTGATCAAAGACGAAATTGTGTAACCTTTAGGTGGCGATGGCACGATGGATGGTAGTCTGCACGTTGACTACTAAACCAAAAACAGACATGGGGATCAACCCCAGTTTCAGACTAAAAATTTTAAAATAAAAATAAACATCTCGCATTTTTCTGATGTGCATTAGTGTGTCTTTGTGTGTCAGTTGTTGTCGGAAGGTTTCAGTGGCGAAGGCGTAGGCACTGGTCACTGAACAATAACGGCTTCAGCTGATAGCAATCCACAGACACATCAGAGCGACCTCTTGTGTAGCATGATCTAAGTAAAATAATTACTAAAAATGGCCACTAAAACAAAGCTTCAAAATTGAATACGTCTCCTTGATATTAGAGGCGCTGCAACGTACCAAAGCAGACTTATAAGATAGTGAAGCTTCACCTCCTGTCATTTCCCTAAATATCCATTTTCTCTATTTCCAGCACAATCTATCGCACACAGTGGTCATCCCCTCAGTGCTGGTCGAAGATAAAAAAAAATTTCTCATATAATTTATATCCAATATGTGATGAAAATGAAAAGAAAAAGAGATTATCATGTGGTAAAAAAAATTAAATTCAACGTATAAGAAAATGAAATTCATAATAATGCCAATCATTTCTTACGTAATAAAAATCGCAATCATCAACTTGGAAGCAAAATTTTAAATACAATCGTCAGGTATTGAAATCATGTGTTTTGTACCACCTCTCTAAAATTCAAAAATTTTGCATCTACAAACTTTCAAATGCTTTATTGCATATTTCGCTGTTGTTGACCGCTTTTTTAATCTGTTTTTTTTTGTTTGTTCATGTTTTGCTATGATGATGTAGAAAATTTGCGATTAATAAGAGAATACGCAGTACAATTTAAAGCAATAAATCTTTATGTTCGGGTATAATTGTCACAAAATCACTAAAGCATTTCGAAAAATGGTAACAACGTCATTTAAACACAAGCAAAATGCAACAAATTAAGAAAAGAAAAGACATTGAACAACTTAATTTAGTAAAAAAGTTTAATGGTGTCGTACAGTATCATTATAACAATAACATAAGTGAAATGAACACACGTTTTTACACACATGCGTGGGCTAATTGAAAAGTACTTTTATTTAGAGTCAGTTCTGTAAGACTGAAACAGATTTTTCAACACAATTTTCAATTTCGTAAGAAAATATCATAAAAAAAAATCTAAAATTCCTTTCCCGAAAGTTAAGCCATAAATATTAAATTTTTGCGAATAAATTAAAAATTAAAAAATAGAGAATTCAAATTGACAACAAAAAAACCACAAATTAATTCAAACATCGAAATTTTATAAAAAAAAAAGGACTTATATTCGCCACAAGTCAAAATCTAATTAAAATAAATTTCGCTTATAGGTCAGAAATTCTTTCCAAGAAGTAATGTTCAGGCATGCGTACTACTAGTTGTTACCTTCTATAGGAGAGATATATTGGTAGAGATGACAGCTGGGGAAGGAATAAACAGAAAAAGCTTTACAACTCTGCTTTAGGGTGTATTTGGTCTTATAGCAGTTTGCAGCGCCTCTGAAGTAAAGCAAAAGTATTCAATTTGTATTCAAGAAGCTGTATTTTATTAGCCCTTTTTTGTAATTATTTTACTTCGTTAGTGCTGCACAATACCGACGACGGAGGGAGCTCTGATGTGCCTGTTATTGCTATCAGCTGAGGCCGGTACTGTTCAGTGACCAGTAACTAATTACGCCTTCTTCATTGAAACTTTCCGACAACAACCCGCTTGACCTGATATTTTTTTTTTTTCGAATGTTTGCTAAAGCCAAGAATTATCGATATAAAAATGTTCGCTAAATTGTCCGAAATTTTTAAAAATACGAACATTCTCAAAAACGATGTATTAGCGATGATTTCTCGGAAATAAACATTCGTTAAAGTATCGGACATTTTTAAAATGCGAATGGTACACAGAGAATAAATATTAACGTTTTTTTAATTTCCATGAAAGTGCCTCAGTAGTCTAGTAGGTTGCATGTTCGCTTCCCACCGGAAGAGATCCTGCATGTATTTTTAAAGCAAAAAAATTAAAAAAAATTAGCATGATAAGGAAAAATAAAGAATAAAACAAAAGCAAAAACCCAAAGACAAAAAAATCAGGGGAGAATTTCTTTTATTTTTAGCGAATATTTAGCCAGTATTGTTAATAATGTTCGTTTTCGATATTGCTGAAGATTCGCTATTGATATATAATTAAACCTTCGAGAACGAATCATTTGCTGCCACAAATTGAGCGACGGGTGAACTCTACGAGTTCTTTTTCGTTTCACTAGCGATATTCGTTCTCGATTGTTGTACCCGAGATGGCGATATCACTTCCGTCTGCTGTGGTCAAGTAGGCACTGATACAAAGGATCACTAATGCACATACGGTTACACTTCAGAAGTATTAGATATATACTGCACATGCGGTGCATTGCGCTGGAATTAGAGGAAAAGAATAGTAGAAGAAATCTTAGGATGTGAAGTCTCACTATCTTATAACACTGCTTTTTTGCACGTTATTTGTTTTTACATTAAATTTTAAATTAAATTTTTGAAAAAAGTAACCATTTTTATTAATTATTTTACTTCGCCGGGGCTACACAATACCGAAGAAGGAGGGCGTTCTGACGTGCCTGTGGATTGGATACAGCTGAAACCGTTACTGTTCACTGACCAGTGACTATGCCCTTCGCCACTGAAACCTTACGACAGCAATTGAATATACCAGAAAAAATGCGAGATGTTTTTATGAGTCTGAAACTGGGGTTGAAACCAGGACAAATTTTTCGTTTTGTAGTCAAAGTGCAGACTATTTCGACCATCGCCACCCTCTTCCGTTCTTCTTTTCTGGATAGTGGCATCATAGTGGAATGTTTCAAGAGATCTTATTACCTGAAGATCTTGTATAACACTCGGTACTTCGGGCTCTTTTAACATTGAGAGAAGGAAAATTTTGTATAGTGACATAGGCCTCCTATTCTATCACAGGATGTGGAATATGTCCGACATCATGTGTTTTTTTTTTGTTTTGTTGTGTGATACAGTCGAACTTCCCTATAACGAATTTTTCTCCATATCGATTTTTTTTTGAGGACACTTTATTTTTATCTTCTTCAAACGAAGTTCTCTATAAATTCATAATCTTATGTATTTATATAAATTTATTTGGATATAAACAAGCTTTCCTTGGTTGAAATAAAAATCTTATAAGTACACACATACAGCTTCTGTGAAACAGATGTTGGGGACCGACGAACTTCTACGTTATAGAAATGTTCGACTGCATTAGTTTAAATTTTGTTCATTTGTTACTCTTGCGATGGAAAAAGTGCTGAAATTTTTTTTCTCAAAAGTGAAACGAAAAACCCATTTCCCATCACTGAGGCATATTATTATCAAATAACAGTCAATGTCATTTGTACAATGTAAGCACATGCCCACATGCATTCATATGTACATATAGAGGGACGTAGACATAGTTGGGTGAATGTAAGTTCGTACATACTTGTTAATGCTGCCACGGGGTTTGAAGCCCACGATATTAAGCCGCCAACCTGTTGCATGAAAATTGTTTATTCACTGGTGTGCTCTTGAATGTGCTCAGTAACATGAATGAAAACAAAAACATAGAAATTGTAAAAAATTAATGATTTTTTATTTTTATTTTTAATAAAAATAAAAGTATTAAGGGCGTTCAACGTAAATTGTAATGCTGAGAAGCATTGTTGGTTTGACGTAAAATTTTTTATTGGTTATCTTTATTAAAAAAAAAGTCTTACGGCTTTAATTAACGGCTGGCAATTATAAATATATTAAATTTTTACTTTTCTGCATTTTATTGTGAATTAAAAGTGTGTTGTTGTCCGACCTCAGCGGGGGAAAAAAATATGTATTTTGAATGTGAATGGAAAATTGTTAACATTGCTGGAGAACTTTTAGAGGAATGGAAAAGGAGAAATAAAAGAAAGACAATAATAGATACTGATGGTGCCGAAAAATACACGTAAAGGGTGGTTAAATTTCAAGGGCCGATGTTGATTTTGAATAAAACACAAACTATTTAGGAAATTATTGTAATTTTATTTTATTATGATATATTGGTATTACTCAATTATGTATGGAACAAAATATCGGCCAAATGGGCGTCGCGACCACGGCGGCACACCTCCATCCGATGGTCCAAATTTTCGATGACCCTGAGGCATAATGGAGGTTCTATGCCGTTAATGTGCCGAATTATCTCATCCTTTAGCTCTTGAATTGTTGCTGGCTTATCGACGTACACCTTTTCTTTCAAATAACCCCAAAGAAAAAAGTCCAACGGTGTCATATCACATGATCTTGGCGGCCAATTGACATCGCCATTACGTGAGATAACACGGCCATTAAATTTGTTGCGCAAAAGAGCCATTGTTTCGTTAGCTGTGTGGCAAGTGGCACCGTCCTGCTGAAACCACATATCGTCCACATCCATATCTTCCAATTCGGGCCATAAAAAGTTCGTTATCATCTCACGATAGCGAACACCATTCACAGTAACTGCCTGACCGGCCTCATTTTGGAAAAAATACGGCCCGATGATGCCGCCAGCCCATAAACCGCACCAAACAGTCACTCTTTGTGGGTGCATTGGTTTTTCGACAATCACTCTTGGATTCTCATTCGCCCAAATGCGGCAATTCTGTTTATTGACGAATCCACTGAGGTGAAAATGTGCCTCATCACTGAAGATGATTTTCTTCGAAAATTGATCATCCACTGTTGCCGTGGTCGCGGCGCCCATTTGGCCGATATTTTGTTCCATACATAATTGAGTAATACCAATATATCATAATAAAATAAAATTACAATAATTTCCTAAATAGTTTGTGTTTTATTCAAAATCAACATCGGCCCTAGAAATTTAACCACCCTTTACAATGTGCCAAAATCGTTGAACTTTATTTCAGAATAAAATCATGATAATTTAATTATGAGTGACGAATCCGATTTCCAATTGATTGGTTTTGTTAATAGGCAAAAAGGGCTACAGAAAATCCAAGAGTAGTTCAACAGTGAGGATTTCACCCACTTAAGTGTACCGTTTGGTGCAGTGTTTCGCCGGAAAGCATAATTGACGCATATTTTTTTTTTGAAAATTAACACGGTGTCGCCGTTCCCATTACTGGTATTAGTTATCGGACAACGTTGGAAAATTTTTTAAGGCCAGGCCGTGGAAAACCATCCGCAAATATGGTTCCAACAGGATGGAGCCATTACAATTAGTCGACACTTATAATTAGTTACATAATTATACTAAATTTAAAAATTTAAATTCTTACTGAGACCTCCTTTATTTTAATTTTTATGAACAATTATTACATGTGCTCTTGAACGCCCCTAATACTTAATAGAGTGCTTTGACTCTTTCTCCTATTGCGTACTATGTTTTTTTTTGTTGTCAAATAGCAAATTTCTTTTTATTATAATATTAACGGAATTTTCATTTTTTTTTTTTTTTTTCAAAATATTCACTCAAATATTATTTTCATTTCAATATCTCTTTCGTAATTGTAAAATATCTTTTGTGTTGCTTAAAATAACGAATATCAAACGCCCAATGTTCAATGCATTTAATTCATAATTACTCACATGTTATTTGGTATTGTATGCTAATTTTATTTTATTTATTTAATTTTTCTTTTTTTTTTTCAAAAGTGTTCATTCAGCTGTAAAAGAGATTTTAAAATATCGTTAAAGTGCCTGATTTACGAAACAACAATGTTGTTGCTTCGCAGGCAAAGGTTAGTGGAGGTTACCGTCTATGCCAGCAATTGTATGGCAATATAATCAGATAATGTGACGCATGATAAAGTTTGATCGTGCGCACGCCATATAAAAAGAAACAACAGTTTATTGAGCAAGTGAGTTTTTAGTAGATTTGTTTGTAAAATAAATTAAATTCAATTTCTTTGACTCTCCAAAAATACCAATTGTCTCAAGTATAATTTTTTATTACCTGTGCCATGATCCAATTATTAGGGGCGTGCGGCTCTACAGCAATCCAATAATACTAAAAACAACATGCGTTAGCAAATTGCGCGCTTGTCAGAAACATTTTTTTTACAAAATAAAGAGAAATGTCGTTTGTTTCAGTTGTTTGTAGAAAAAATGAAAAGAATTTGTAAAAAGATAATTCTCAAATATCTTTAGAAAATTCTTAAATTTTATTATTCATATAATATAATCCATATATTTTAGAAAATTTAGTGCAATTATGAAGCAGGGGATTAATGCTAAAGATTTGCATTGGAAATACTTTTTACGAATTTCTTCAAACTTGTTTTTTCAGTCACAGCCAAATCAAGAGAATGGAAAATGTAACAAAAACAATTTTTGACGAGGGCACAATTTCTGACGTTAAAAACACAACCCTACAAAAAAGCAACAGTGGAATCGCTCTGACCTGTTTATTGGATCATGACATGTGCTTGATTTCTATAACGTATGTGAGGCAATTTTGAATCGAAAAAATTATTATCATTCTGTGAAAAAAAGCTAAAATGTTCCACTTTTTTGTAAGTTTATTTTTGAAACAGAGAATAATCATTACAATTGTTTTATTTTTATCGATGCGACAACCGTGTGAACACACAATTTTTGTGTGGCAACATCGTCACAAAATGTCTTTTCGGTGCATTGTATGCCAATAATATTGTCACAAATCTGACAATCGTGGGAACACCCTTCATTTCCATTGACACAATATTGCCACACATTTGTTATTGTCGCATGTGCTTCATTTAGGTGCACCGTACAATAACACCATTGGGAGATAAATATTTCTGTTGGCAATGCTGCCCATAAATATTTAGATACAATGTTTAAGGTCGGATCTGGCTACGTTTGCCATACAATAATCTGACAAGCGTGTGGACAGACAATTATTATTGGCAGAAAAATTTATTGTCGCAGAACTGTGTGCCAATGAAATTGTATGGTTTTCTTTCAATAGTGTCAACAGACAAATTACCACATGGTAACAATTTTTCATTGTGACTGCAGTGCCACCATATTGCCGTATCCTACAATATTGTACAATATGACAATCGTGTGAACATAGCTTAAGGCTCACGAAACAACGGCTAATGAGCTGTTGTTATACGTTTTTGACAGTACTGACAACACCTAAATACACATGTTGCTGTTGTCGAACGCGAATAACTTAACATACAACACTACCGACAACAGTTGTAAATAGGCTTGCCAGATGGCCTGGATTCGCCTGGATTTTCCAGTTTTTTATGTCTGGTCCAGTTTCCAGTCCGGTTTTTCCATAATTTATATTCTTTTATAATGAAATTAATATTTTGTACAGAAAAATTGCATTCTAAACACAATAAAATTACAACTATATTTGCAAATGTTTAGATTATATCTCTTCCTAACTTTAATTAGTACCATTTTTTGTACATAACTGACAATTTATAAACACCCTTATCGTGTTTGGCGTAGGCGTATTTCGACGACGGGCGTATTTATTTAGTCGAATTTAAAACTCAATGGTATCGTGTAAAGTGTTCGCCTAAGATAATTTTGTAAAAGATTAAACATTTTTAAATTATTATGATACAGCCTGTTATGAAAACTGTCAAAATAAACAAATGAAATCTGTGGGCGCATTTTTTATTCATTTAATTTATTAAAAATTTTTATTCTATCAGAAAGTTTGGTTTTTAATTCCAATAATAAATCTTTTTGAGTTTCCACTTGCTGTACTAAAAGAGTTACCTTTTCTTGATTCTTATTTTTTCTCTTATATACGGGCGCAGACGAAGTGCATGGTTGATGAATTTCTTACAGGCTGTCATTTGAGGTTTTATTTGGCACAGGATCTGGGGATACAACCCGTGATCTCTTTATTCCAAAAGCACCTTTATGTTCAATAATCGAATTCATATGCAATAAATTAACTGCTGCCTCCCCAATTGGTGATAAAGTAAATTGCTTATAAGTGCTCCCACCTGTTGCATGGCTTTCAGCTTTGTTGTGAGTTTTTTTTTTTTTTTAATTTAAATTTGAAGTCTGCCCACACCTTCCATCCTTCACCTGAACGGAAGGGAGGTCCAATGCAATTTAAGTGTTCGGATATGTTATTCCATTCTTCTTTAATGTTCATTTTTTGGCCGCCTTTGTAAAAACCTTTTGCCAAATATGGGATTTCCTACATTAATTCTGCCAACTTTGCGAATTGTGGGGCAGTTGTGACCTTTCTTCTAAAATGTTTAAGAATTTAAGATTATTGTAACAAAATTATTAAGTTATATTTTTTGCAGACTTACACTTTATTTCCCTCCATTTTAATTAATTTTCACTTCAGTAACGTTTGTGTCGTGATAAAAATTTACTAACGACTGTTTTTAGCAATTTTGACAGGCAAAAACGCCAAATACGATGCCGTTGTAACGGAGGGTGGCGATGGCACGATGGATGGTAGTCTGCACGTTGACTACTAATCCAAAAACAGACCTGGGTTCAACCCCAGTTTCAGACCAAAAAATTTTAAAATAAAAATAAACATCTCGCATTTTTGTGATGTTGCATTAGTGTGTCTTTTGTGTCAGTTGTTGTCGGAAGGCTTCAGTGGCGAAGGCAATAGTCACTGGTCACTGAACAATACCGGCTTCAGCTGATAACAAACCACAATCACATCAGAACGCCCTCCTTCGTCGGTATTGTGTACCACCGGCGAAGTAAAATAATAATAAAAATGGCTACTAAAGAAGCTACGAGTATAAACAAAGAACGTGCGAAAGCAGAGTGCAAAAATAATTAATTAAGCTTCACCTCCTGTCGTTTCTCCTACTACTACCTTTCCTATAGTTCCAGCACAATGCCTCGCATGTGTAGGAGTCATCTCCTGAGTGCTGGTCCTAGATAAAAAAAAAAAAAAAAAAAATAGATCTTTATGCAGTGTCGTATAGATGGCGTTGTTTGCTAACCACGATACCATTTAATAAAAACACTGAGTTTTTGCTACGAAAACGACAAACACGATAAGGGTGAAAGTATCATTACTGTTAATTTTTTGCTAATTGTATATTTAAGTCCAACACTAGTAATTTTAAGTGCATTTTAAAAAAGGTCCAGTTTTTTTTTCTAAAATTCAGGCGAATATTTTACGTTTTCCAGTTTTTAGGCTTTTGGATCTGGCAAGCCTAGTTGTAAACCATAATTGCATTTGCAAAAATACAACATTCAAATAACAACTGTTGTAAACCATAATCGGGCCCTTAATTTCTTTTTCTTATTGAGTGTTTTATCACGTACGGAAATTTTGTTCCATTTGGAACAGCTACACTAAAATAGATTTGTTCCCATATTTGAAGCTGTTATTTTAGTCACTTTCTTTTTGAATGTTCAACACCACTGTTTTTGTTTTGTAGCCAACAAAAGTAGAAATTAGTCTAATTTGACTACAATGACAAAATCAGCAAGGAGAACAACATGCAGCCGTGCTGCCTTGTAGTCGTCAAAATACTCAATCTCATATAAACGTGTGTATTTCATTTTTGACATCTTAAAGTCGGTAGCTTGCTGTGGTGTGACTGTGTTTCATGCTTTATTATTAATTTTGAGTAAAACGTTTTATGACTAACTTTCCTCTGCGCACTAAATGCCTCAACATAATTCTAAGGCTTCGCCGGTTGTTTGTTTGCAAATTTAAGCGCTTGACAGCTGAGAAGTGTGTACAACTTTAAAGTTAATTCATGTTAAAACGTACATATTTGCTTATATTTAATTAAATGAAATTATAAAGAGAATTGCCAAACAGGTTGCTCTGTCCTTAATAGTTACAGAAAACAACAACAACAAAAATTATACATAATCCTTTTTTGCAGCAATTTCTAACATTTGAAATTACAATTTAACACTAATTCTAAATAAAAAGCTTCTTTGTAGAAAAGAAAGAGTGAGTTTTTGTTTTAAAGTTTCTGAAAAACAATGCCATCTTAGGAATTTAAAGAGTCAAGAGGGGCGTACATAAATCACCTTGTCACAACAACAACAACACAAATATGGCTTTTTACACATTTCGAAGCGTGTCTATCCACACAATAACCTGGCTCTTGGGTTTAAGAGGAGTAACTTTTTATTTTATTATTATTTTTATTGTTTTTTATTTTATTGTTTTTCTTCTTATTATTCATTTCTATGGCAAATATAAATATTTATAAGCCGTAGAAATAAAAATAAGGTTTATCACCTTTTTACTGCAGCTTATTAATTTGCTATTACGAGCTAGAAAAAGAAACAGTCAAACAGCTGAGCGTCGTGGAAACGTTTATTAAACATTAAAAAATAAAATCTCTACTGGACATGGTCTATATATTGTACTGTGCAATGTCTAATGAATGGTTTTCACTTAAAAAAAAATTCCTGCATGATTGTGTGTATCGCAGATTTTTGTAGCTCTTTTTGAAAGTGCTGTTGGCTGAAGTAGTAGTAAATGCTGGAACTAAATAGGCAGAAAGTCGTGGGTCCATATCTTAATCTAATCATTAAAAATTTATGTCTATGCTAATTTTATTACGGCAATGAAAACAACGCCGAAATGAAATAATAAACGATATGGGCTCTTCTTTAGCTTAACAAATTAAATCTCTACTGTACTCACAAGAGCTGCTGCAACTTGTGTTGTCGGTATTGTGTAGCACCAGAGGCGTTACAACACTGCTTTAAACGAAAGAACGTTCTAAAGCAGAATCATTACCACCTGGCATCTCTCTAGTTCCAGCACAATGCATCGTATGTGCTGGTCCAAGATTAACCAAATGGCTCAGCAACAGAGTTGTGTGAGAATTTAACCCTACTTTCTGACTTTAGCACAACCTGCCTCTTCTCTCTTCTATCCTTTTCCATAGCAGCTACCACACAAGGTCTCCATTATTAGTAGGCATATGGGCTTTTTCAAGGCACTCGTTCGCCTTTTAGGTAATTTCCTTTCGGAATAACAAATAATAAAAAAAAAAAAAAACCTTAAAGCTTAAAAAATAGATTGTTCATTAATATAATAATTATAGGATATATGGCTTCCTCTATAGAACAGCATAAATTTGCATTTTTTTAAGTTGAGGTCCATCAAATTGATATCACATCATTGACTGAAATTATTTAGATCAGATTGCAGTAATGAACACAGCTGAGGATTATTCAAACTTAGAAAAAGTTTTACATCGTCGGCGTACATTAATAATTTAGAATATTTGATACAAGATGGCAAATCATTGATAAATAGTAAAAATAGTAATAAAATAAATAGTAAAAAAAATAGTAAAAATAAATAAATTCTTAAGCACTTCTTTAACTGAATTCATTTTTAATGCCATTGGAAATGTTAACAAGATTATCAATTTTGAACTCATGGAAAACGAATTCAAGACTGCGCCAATTTACTCATATGAACAACTGCGCAGTTGTAATTATAATTAAAATAAATTTTTCAATGTGTTCCAAGAGCGTAATGTTTTTTTTTTTTTTGCTGGATCCATCCACCATTATTTCTTACACTGTGCCCCCCCCTTCAATGTATGTTCCGTGTAAAAGCAGGTTTCAGTGTATACGAAAGCTTATTAATATTCGATAATAAATAAATTAATATGTTTGTTTATTTGTTTATTTGTTACGATACGTACTTCAAGCATGCGTGCTCTCATTTATGATTTTATTTTCTTTCTTTGTTATGCAATCTTTTTTGAAAGTCCCTTCTAATTTTAAAAAATTAATTTTCTAAGCAATAATAACTATCTTATTAAAATTAATGTTGCAGTAATTAAAATGAATAACACTGTTTATAAAAAAAAATCCAAATGATCAGAAATAAATTGAACGTTTTTTTTCAGTTCTTTTTTTGCGGATGGATGGAATGATGTTTGAAAGATACTTTCAAAAAAAGTTCAAAAAGGGTTTATTAACTAGTTTGAGATACGGATATATATAAATATGTATATAATTATTTTTATTTTTTATATTAATATAAAAATAAATTTTTAATAAATATTTTTAATAATTTAAATAAAATTACTTATTAAATAAATAAATTTTAATTAATCAATTTATATTGAATCGCACAAATTTCTTTTCAATGTAAATGAAAAAAATACTTGCTATAAGTTTTAAATTGTCTAAATGCACTTTCCAGTACATTTACTATGTTACGACTTATTTTATTTTAAAAAAATAATAAAAGCGACGGGCGATATGTACACATTTTAGAACTTTTATCAAATTATTAATCTACATATATAATTTTACTAACAAATTCACTTTCAATAATTATTTTAAATTATATTCATTTATATAATTTTATTGTAATTCATTTTAACTTAAATATTAACTAACGAAGAGAAGTCAATTATTCTTTGTGAAACTTACAAATCAAACTAATATTTTCAAAAATATCCAAAGGACGGAACATACGTGTCTTTTGGTCACCCGTTTATTTATATAAAAAAAAGGAAGAGCACTTAATCATTCATTCGAAAAGCTAGAACTTTATTCCGCACTCATATAGATGATGCTAAATTTTCGAAAGCTGTTCTAACTTTTTTTGAGATACTACTTCAAGTTATCAATGAATATCAAAAAAACGAAAAAAAAAAAATAAAACGTATTGACTCCAACATCATGATGTTTGATTTCTTACAAACAAACGGAGAAAAGAAATTTTAAAAATTATACACCAAATCTCTTAATTGTCAATTAAATTTAATTAAATGACCGCTAAATGTTTTACAACTGTTTATGTTGATCTATAAAGTGGCATTGGTGTTCAGTTATTGGAATACAATTTAAGCGATCAACTGCAAATAAAAGAAGAAAAAAAAGTGCGACAAACGAGTATTTGAAAGGGTTTTGTTGTTGTTGTTGTTAAGTTTTGGAATATTTTTCAATTTCTGATAATTTTTGTGCATTTTCCCAGGTTTTGGAATACTTTTTTTGAGATCTTGGATTTTCAGTTTTTCTGTTAATCCCAATTTTTATATTTTTAATGAAATTTTATTATATCAGATGTTTTTTTAAGGTCCATATTTTTTAAAAATTACTTTATTGGAAAGATTTAATAGAATTAATGTTTGAGTAAGATTTCGACCATTCGATCAATCCAGGTGTTCAATTTCCATCACTTACAAGTTACTGAAAACGATATAAAATTAATAAGTAACAAACTAAATCAAAGGCAAAAATTGTATATCACACTGACAACAAACAGTAGCAGAACGGAACACCATTTTGAGGAAATTTCTTTTATTGTTATGAATTTGATGATGAAACTGTGTTCCTTCTTATTAATATTTTATTTAATTTTAATTATATTATTAATTGACCTTTTTTATTATATTTTTTGAAATATATTTATTATGGCTTGAGGTCTTTTTTTATTTTATTTTGTTTTATTATTCGATATTTCGTTAACAGCTTGTTAACATCATCAGGAATAATAGGAATTTAAAATTTAATATAATGATAATTTCATATTATTCCTGATGATGTTAACAAGCTGTTAACGAAATATCGAATAATAAAACAAAATAAAATAAAAAAGACCTCAAGCTTAATAAATATATTTCAAAAAATATTTTATTTAATTTTTTTTTTTTTTATATTAATAACACTAATTATTTTAAGCCTAAGGTCTTTTTATATATTTTATATTTATTTCGATATTTCGCTACTCCTTTGTGTAGCTTCTTCAGGAAAATTGGTTTTTGTTTATAATAAAAAATTTTTTTTAAAAATTCACAATATAGGAAAAGTTCTTGTCAATGAAAATTCAAAATAAAAGTATTTGTAGTTTTTATTTTTATACATAGAATTACATTTAGAGACAGAACAAAAATTTTTAGAACTAAATATAAACATATAGGTTATTATTAAAAAAGATATAGACGAAAGATTTTTATTATTATTATTATTATCATTATTATTATTGTAATTATTGTTTTGAATATTTTATTATATGTAACATATTCGTAAAAATGTATTTTGGATTTGGTTCAAAAACAAAAATTTCAATACAAAATCGAATATTTATACCTATTTCAAATCCAGAATATATTTTTATGAATATGACTTTTAATATTTTTATGAATATGGCTGTTAATATTTTTATTTTGAATTTTCATTGACAAGAACTTTTCCTATATTGTGAATTTTTAAAAAAATTTTTTTATTATAAACAAAAACCAATTTTCCTGAAGAAGCTACACAAAGGAGTAGCGAAATATTGAAATAAATATAAAATATATAAAAAGACCTTAGGCTTAAAATAATTAAAAAAAAAAAAAAAAAAAAAATGTCAAACAACTAGAAAAATTATTTTATTTAATTTTTTATGAAATTTTTTTTTAACTTTTTCGAAAATAAAAACATTTTTTGCCCATATTGCAATACTTGCGTCAACTGGCGCTTTCATCATTTTTTTAGCCAACTAAAAATTCTATAAAACGTACATATACAGGGTGGCCCAAAATGAGAGCGATGAGAAGATGTTTGACTTTTTTATAACTTTTTTATTATAATTTTTTTTTGTTCTCTGCATTTTGTAAAGAAGACTTGGAGAATTTAAAATGAAACAGTACACAATTGAATAACGTGCCAAAATTATTGAACTTTATATCAAAAAGAAATTTTAATTTTATTCATAATTTAATTATGAGCGACAAAGCTCATTTCCAATTGAATGGGTTTTTTTTTTGTTTTGAAAATGAACATGGTGTCGCCGTTTGCATCACTGATGTTAGATATCGGACAATGCTGGAAAATTTTTTAAGACCATCCGCAAGTATGGTTCCAACAGGATGCAGCCACAGCGCACACTGCGAGGGACACGATGGCTCTTTTACGCGACCTTTCTAGAGAATGATTTTAATTTTACTCCGAGTTTACCGGATTTAAAGGCCATGTCAGATAAAACTTTTGCTTCGCGTTGCGTTACAGCTTCGTTTTGACATCTAAGATAAAATGTACATATTTATACGAAACATGCCACATAAAGCACTCTCAACGCAACGCGAAGCGAAAGTTCGTCAACTCTCAATTTTTTTGCGTACTTTGCCAAGAAGCTAGAATAATTTTTTTTGCTCGTGTCTTCCTTTCTATTGTTTTCTTTTTATAACAGAAGAACATTGTAAAATATATCGTTGCATAACATTATTGACTTTTTATTTATAAGAAAAAAATATATAGAAAAATTATGAACCACTTTTTTTTGGAAAACAACCAGTGCGCGAGAGTTGTCAAAGTTTTTATTGTGTCATACACCTTTTGCTTTACGCTTTTCTGTCAAAGTGAGAAACGTCACGCAAAGCGACAAAGTTCTATGTGACATGGCCAAAACTGCTCGAGACTGTTTCCTTTGGGGTTATTTGAAAGGAGAAGTCTATATTAATAAGCCAGTATCATACAGAAATTAAAAAAATATACGCGACGAAATCAACAACATACCAGCTGAAGTTTTGCGAAAGGTTATTGGAAAATCTTTTGGAAAGAGCACGAAAATATGCGAAGCAGAAAATGTCCACCACTTGGGAGATATTATTTTTTTATAATTAAATTAAAAATATTCTCCATTAAGATACTGTATTTAAAATAAAAAAAAAATATAATAATATTGTCTTAAATAAGAAGTTATAATGTACTCTAACCATTCGGTTATTTTCGGGCACCCTGTATTAGAAGTTGTTATTTGAGTGAAATAAGGAATTTCATATTATAAGTCAATTTTGGAGGTTTGTGTGAAATGCAAATTTTTGCTTCAAAATTTAAATTCAATACGTATATACATATCACTCATTTACTTCAATAACGTCATAATCCAAAAAATACACTTTTTCAGTTAAGAATGCAAAATAATTCTGCATATCAACCTTTATCTTGTGTAAAAAATTCATGCAAATTGTTTAAGAACTCAACTCGTGGCAGAAGAATATTTTTTCATTTCCCCATTAAGAGGCTGGTAAATTGAAAACTTTCAGTACGTTTTTTATAAAACTACTTCTTTTGAATTATGACGTTGTTGAAGTAAATGTACAATTTGTGTTGTCGTTTAACGCAAACATTGTGCTCTTCTTTACTTCAGGTAACAGGCAACAGAAAACTAAAAACTAAAAGCAAAACACCAATACTTCGAGAAAAATAAATTTCTAGTGAGCGAGCATTGGCTCGTGTTTAATGCATCTAGTTTTTCTTAAAGTTTTTTTTTTCAGAATGCACTGTCATTTCGAAACTTCCAATTGTGCTAAAAGGCTTAGAAATTTGTACAGCAGCAAGCAAAGCGTTATGAAAAAAAAAGTGAAATGATTTTTAGCGTCAAGATGACTTTTTTATGATGAAGTTTCAATTTGCTACACTTTTCCATTTCTTTTTTCCATATCATTAGCAGCGTAGCTGGTTAGTTTTTCGAGGGGGCAGCAGCATCTGCTAACGAATTCACTTCAGCGTAACATGTGCGACTTTCAAATATTTATATTCTAGGCGGGTGTTAAATCCATTTCAAATCTCCTGATCAGCACATCTGTGACTGCCTTAGCGTTATGGAGATTTATTTGCAAACATTCAATTTGTCTTCACTGCTTAATGGAGCCTTTTGTTGTGCCTTCTTCTTCTTCTTCCGACAATGCTCGTGAACACAGGGCTGCCAAAGAAAATTTTCCAAAAATCGTTAAAATCCCGATAAAATATAAAAACTATCGTCATTTCAGCTTTGAAAACTCGTCAAAAAAGTCGGACAATGCAAAATCTACAATGCTCGTGATCAGGGCAGCCAGATAAATATTCTCCAAAAATCGTCAAAATCCCGATAAAATATAAAAAAATCGTCAAAAGTCGGACAATGCAAAATCTATATTTTAAATAAATTTCTTTATATTTATTAAGAAGCAATAAAAAATAACATAACAATTCATATCCATAGTGTGTTAATTTACACAAAGACCAATCAATATACAAAAACAATTTATGATCACATTTGTTCACATATCGCCCTTGTGCAACAATACAGCAGTAATTCGTAAATTTTTAATATAAAATTTAAAAACATTTGCTTCATAAAGGATTTGTTCAGCTTTAGGTCCGTCGAATAAATTGAAAAAACATTAATTTTATGTGGATCAACTTGTTCTGAGGATATTTTAGCAGGTAAATAGATTTTTAATAAGACGACTGATGTAACAGGCCTTACAGTTTTTATAACTGCAAAATAATTGAATAGTTTGAATAATTTTAAAGAAAGTTTGCTGGCTTTGCCAATGTTACACCATGTGGGGTGTAATCAAAAAAGCTTCACGTCGTATAGGCCATCACAAAAATCGCTTGAAAAATTCATTCGTAGTTAAATTGCTTCTGCTCTTAATTCATTATAACAAAATTATACATGGTGAGCTAAATGGTTTAAATGGTGTATAACTTTTTTATTTATACGATTATTATAATTTTTTTTTTAAATACAGTATATTATTCGGGAATTTTTATCAATTAGCTTTGAAAAATGATATCCTGTAAGTGATGTCCATTCTCTGCTTCGCACATACGTGCTCTTTTTACGATATTTTCCATAACTATTCGCAAAATTTCGGGTGTAATAGCAAAATTTCGACTGTAATGACCATGATTTCATTTCGAATTTTTATTTTTAGTTGGAGTGTATGGTTCTTGGTTTGTTAACGTACACTCTTTCTTTAAAATATCCCCAAAGAAAACTGTCAGGATCTGTTAAATCTGGTGAATGTGGAGGACGACAGTTAAAATCACTTGTGCGCGAAATAATGCGATCGCCGAATATGTCCCTTAACAAAGCCATTGAGGCACCTGCAGTATGTGCTGTGTTCGATAGTGTAATGAATCATAATTAATTCCCCAAGTCTTCTTCACAAAATGCTGAAAAAAACAACAAAGAAAAAATATTAATTAAAAAAGCTATAAAGAATTCAAACCATATAGCTTATTCTGCGCCACCCTGTAGTTGACTCATTTACGAAATGCTTATTTTTTTCGATGTCCCCTACATAACATATAAAAATATGCCATATTTAGAATAAACGCAAAAAATCGCCAAATCATCATTTTGTTATTTTTGGGACCAAAAATCGTCAAACCATGACAGCCATGCTTTTTAGCTGGTTTGTTCGGCATGTATTGCCGAAAGGTAATTAGTGACCTGGTTTAAAGGTTTACTTTTCCTCTCGGTATCCATTAGTCGCACGAGTAAACAGGAACGGTTGGTCGAGCCGCGACATTGCGGTTCTGTGTTCTGTTTAGAAATCCCTCTTCTCAAATGGATGTACCTACGCTAATGCTTCTTGTTTATTTATTTGTTCTTTTTTTTCCTCAAAAAGTTGTTACAGCCCACTGCTGAAAGAGGATCTCAAAACAGCACCAGCCTCTTTAAACTGTTGTTATTTCATGAAATGTACGAAGAGAACAAGTTATTGCAATATGATTATTTCTGATTTAAAACAAAAATAGTGACGGTATATCGCGAAAAAAATTCACACATAATTATTTATTTACTCGTCTATTGAATTATAAATAATTTCTCTACGACATTTTAAAGAGATGAAAATTGGTTTTTCTGCTGCATGACAATAATTTTTTTTTTTTGTATATATATTTTCAAATGATTAAATTACTATATGATTAACAAGCATTTATTCTTTATTTTAGCAATGATTTCATCAAAATCTACGAATTTTATTATTTGTTATTTGTTGTTTGTTTAACCAGCCTGCGTATAATCAACAATATAAATTTATAGTTTTGGTATAACTAACCAAAATAATAAAACAGTCACGAAAATATTACATTTTAAAAAATGTTTAAAAATCCCGATCGCATCGAATGCAAAATTCTGTTCGATAAAATTATACCAATCACATCGAAAATTTCGGCGGAATTTCATAATTCATAATACTAAGTTGACATTCGCTATTTGGTTGTGGAAACGATATTTCCAAGAGAATAATCTCAAATATATGAGCGTAAACTATCGAACTTGTTTTAATCCGCAAAATAGCGAATTGCAATTATATATTCACTTTCCTAAGCACGGGAACCAAAATAAGATTTTCTTTTTATGTCAGTTTCTAAAGACACGAACTTACAGAATTTTCTCGGTAATGAAATCACTTTTTCTCGACACGTTCACATTTGCAGATGAAGAAAGATACCTTTCTTCGCCTAATTCAACAGAAGTAACAAGCACAATTTGAAAAAGAAAAAAATTAAAGAATTAAGATTTCTCACTAAGGGGGGTACCCTTAATGACCATTTTACCAGTATGCTGTTCACAAAAAGTAATTTGTTGTGAGCAGTAAACCCTTTTGCCAAAACGATATTAAATAGCAATCACAACGGAACGTTGCCTCATAGTAGTCGTTTAATCGAAAACACAGTATAAGTTTTTTATTTACAGTGTAAAATTTATATGACTTTATTTAAATGTGATTTCATGATGCAAAGATGTTAAATTTATTTATATAATTTGTTTTTTGTATGAGTTTTACTAAAATTCTAAAATGGTTTTAAGCATAAAATATGAAAACTACTGTATTGTTGGTAATTGCATAATTCCATGTGATAATTAAAATGAAATTTATGAATAGTTGTTGCACTTTGTTTAAAATATAAATTTTGCATAAAGATTTATTTCAATTTTTTTTTTTTTAATTTTTGCCTCCATACAATAAATAACAAGCCAAATACATGTTACACAAATCAATAAAATGTTTTACCTTTTGTTGTTTTATATATATATATATATATATGTTTATAATTATAATAATTGATTAACTCAATTAAATTTCATGTACAAAATTCATACTATTACAATTGTTTATATTGTATATGGTTCTATGTATTTTTTTTCTCTTAATGTAAAATAAACTATTTAAACATAATTGTTAGCCATATAGTGCGTGCAAACAAATATAAAGAAATATATATAAACTATGCAACGCAAACGACTATTTTATTGATAAAAAAAATAGTTATTTGAAATGTAAATAAAGAAAAAATTAAGGCATCTTTATACCTTTCACCGTACTTTATATTTCTTTTCGTAAGCCTAAAAGTGTGCTGCGAAAATTATCTTAGTAAAATACACAGTTAAAATGTTGCTTTAAATGTAGCTGCATGAGAGGAGTTCAATGTATTTAATAACTTTTGTAAGCAAAATGCTGCAGAAGAAGTCGTCGCATTAGCGCCATTTTTTAAAAAGGCCAAAAACTGTGTATGCAGACCAATGCGCATGAGCAACAGCAGTCTGGCGTCATTTGATTGTAAATCAAATTTGATCCAATTATCCAAAGACATCATGGTTTTGGCATTATTTAGGGATATATTTTTTAAAGTTGTCGACAGTTTCAGCTGAAGGGCATCGAAATCGTTTAAATCTTTCGAAGAGGAATGGGGAGATTGAGAATTGGTAGGGACTGAGGTAGAAGTTAATTGTGGTGATGAATGTTGTGAGTCCGAGTCGGAGTCTTCGTTAAAATTGAGACTTTCGTCATCGGTGTCATCTTCTTCATTGTCCACATTGTTGCTTATATCACATTCCCGTCCACATTGTAAGGCAATCATAAGAGATGGTACCACAGTGTTCATGTTAATGGTACAAGTGTTTGTTATGCGTGATTTCTCATAAAATACTATCCATTCATGCGGCAGTTCGTTGATAAACTCCTTGAGATGCTTTTTACCAGGTGGATTTAATGAAGACGTTCTCTGTAAAATCAATTGCTTCTCAGCACCGCAAATCAATTTAAAAGCCTTACGATCGATTAAGGTAACATTTGGATAAAATCCGGCGACCAAACAAAACTGTACCATGTGCCAGTCATTGTTAAACATTTTATCCGTATATTTGATATTGAAAATATTCTTTATAACGTCATTAATTTGTTTACGCGTGGCACAGAAAATTTCCATGGCCGAATGCGAAAGGAAATATTTGTTACAAAATTCTCTAACCTTGCGGGGATTGTGTCTAACTTCCGCGTATGATTTGTGCAGAGATAAAATACCCATTTGATCGCTAAATGATTGGCCCGAGAATGATTTACGCTGGAAAGAGGCCTGGCCCTGTGCTGAGCGATCTGTAGGCAAAATAAATGGATCCTTAACAGAATGATAAGCGCAAATGGTGAGTATGGGATCATAACATTTCAAAAATACTCCATACAATAAACATTTGCCAAGTTGAACATCTAATGGTATGTCTACCAAATGTTTACCCAATTCCGTAACAGACTCGTCCTCACGAAAGACTCCTAATCTTTTCAATTTCTTAACGGCATTAAGTATTGATAAACTTGAAGGAGGATTTAAAGATTTCTGCAAATAGGTTTGTACCTCACAATTTGGCTCTAAAGTTTTCGCATACAAACATATTTCTGTCAGCGGTATGCGCATAAATTCGGGTATGCTAAATTGAGGCATAAATTTATATTTTGCCTGGGAATATAGACGATAACAAACGCCGTTTTGTGTGCGACCTGCTCTGCCTGAACGCTGGCAGGCATCGGCCTGTGATATCCATATTGATTGTAGTTGAGACGATTCGGTAATAGAGTCATATGTTTTCATTTTAACTTTACCAGAGTCGATGATATAGGCTAAATCTGGTATCGTTATTGAGGTTTGGCCAATATTAGTCGATAATATAATTTTGCGTACTGGATGCATTTGCAATGCTTCGAATTGATCTTTAGAATCCATATGGCCATGCAAGATACAGAGTTTATAGGTACCAGCAGGTAAAGTACTTTGTATTAAATCTCTTTGTTGGACAATATCGTTGTAACCAGGCAGAAATACCATTATAGCACCGCAGTGCCCATTCCTATAGAGACCCTCAAGTAAAGATAGAATGAGATCATGATCTACCTCATTATCATCGTTAAATTGTTGCTGATAAGCTGCCATAATACGTTGCTTTTCCTTATCTTGTTGATTTAACTTCTCTTGATTTTTCACTTTCTCCGTACAATTTGTAGAACCCAGAAGTATTTGCAAACACATGCCATCTGTATGCAGACGTGCGTAATCTATGGCCCCGTAACCATCATTGTCAAGTATGGAAACATTCGCTTGCCTTAGTAATAAAAATTGCACGAATTCCGGCATATTACATTTACAAGCTACAATCAAAGGCGTCAGTCCTGTTTCCGAATGTCCAGAGTTCACAGACATGCCTTCACTTTCTATATAATATTGAATCTGATCAAACATTTCATTTAGATCCTCTTGCGAATGCGTTCCAACATTATCGCAACACTGTTCTATTAAAGAATCTAGCACTTGTTGCATATATTCGTCCTCCAAACGATCAGCAGTCGTGCGGTTCATGGTCTCTAACATATTATCGCCGAACATGGTAGTCGGTGTAGGAAAAGTATTATTCACCAACCGTAAATATCTCTCCATAAGAGCTGTACGATAGCCCGTATGGAATAGAATATCTTCCAAATGGTAAATTTTAACATCATAACCTTGACCGGGTACATTTAATACTGGACAATTATCAAAATAATTTGATAGCAATTGTATATCCATAGTGGCTGACATAAGAATGACCTTAAGATCTTTATTCTGTTTTAATTGTTCTTTTATAGTGATTAAAGTGAAATCAGTGTTTTTATCACGTTCATGGATTTCATCAATGATGACATGCGATACCTTGCGAAACATATCACGCACATCTGCCATTATTGAACGTAAGAAGCAGCCAGATGTTGTGTATATAAGATTGGAGGTCTTTTTAACGCGACCTTTGTTTTAAAGATTAATATTTCCAGAAATTATAATTTATTTGTTATTTTTTTATTTATACTTACTCTCCATTCGTATTTGGTAGCCCACAGTTTCTCCTAGAGTTTCTCCTCTTTCTTTAGCTACACGATGGGCTACCGAAACAGCAGCTACTCTTCTAGGTTGTGTTACCACAATACGACAAGGTCGATTACGCAGTGTTGCTTCCTTTAATATGTACTGAGGAACTTGGGTAGTCTTGCCAGAACCAGTTTCACCATTAATAATAAAAACCTAAAAATTTGGCAACATTAAAAAATATGGAATACAATAATCTGAATAAAATAAAATTAAACTTGCATTATGATGTTGCATCATCTGATGCAATTCTCCCTGGTAGTTAAATATTGGCAATTCCTGTTTGCTTCGAAATAATTCACTACAGATACGTTGAGCCCGTGGTGGTATCATACGTTGAGATAATCCTACCGATATGGAATCACTGCGTAAATTTCTGTATCGATGTGATGTATTAAGACTTGTTGGTCCTACGACCTGATTGGATAAGAGTTGTGTTTGTATAGTTGGCAAAAGACTTTGAAGTACCGCTCTTGTGGTTCCAGATATATTAAGTGGACGCACTTCACCCAAAGTCGTTAATCGCTTGCGTCTCCTAATATGCAATACACGATTGTTCTGATTACCATAACTTTGACTTTTGAGACCAAGTCGTGCGACATACTCATGCAAGTATTTGCGGTGTTTCTTGGAAAGACCTTTAATAACAATTTCGTCATCGCTGCTGGCCAGAAAATCAGATATTCTCAATTGGAGAGTCAGCCGTTCACATTCAGGTATTTTCACTTTTTCCCATTGTCCGTGATGACGATTGCTGCTGGAGCCTCCATCAAAGCCGGGTGCTTTCTGACGATGTCTTTTTGTATTTGTTGACATTCTTTCGTGCAAGAGATTAGGCGTTGAATTCCAGAATTTCGTCCAGCGTAAATTGCTTAAGCAGGTTACATATAAATATTTATAGTTATTGGTATGCAAATATTGCGCTGGTTCACTTAATTTTTATTTAAATGTATAAATTAAAATTTTATACAAACTTTTATACCACAAAACGCAAACTCTTACAGAGAAAAAATTAAGACGAATAAAATGTCAAGAATTCCATATGTTTGAATTGCTAGCAGTTATATATAAGTTGTGTGCTATGAAATTCTCCGTGGTGTATTTTACGCAAGGCAAATTCATTACCAGGTAAACTCATTAGCAAGGCAAATTTATTACCAGGTAAACTAATTAGCAAATTTGGCCGTCAGCTGTAACATATTTTTTGAGCCGAACGTCAAAGTTTGTTTACTTTTGTGAGAAAGTTAAAAGTGGTTGTAAATAATTTAATAATTATAATAATATAATACTATAATAATAATAATGCAAAATATATTACTTTTTGGAATCATTAATTTAATTTGAACTCATATTACACTAATTTAACTCGTTCTTTTTAGGTTATGTTATATTTAACAAAACACATGTATACAAAAAAGTCGACGTTTTGACAAAAAGCGAATTGACGAATTCGCCTTGCAACAACCTTGTATTAATAAACATTGATTTTACGTAGTCCATATTTTGACAGTACAAACAAGGCAAATTCAATTCGCATAGAGCTCAATCGTTAATTAAATTTTTTTTTTAATAGACCATGAAAAATTCTTTAAAACTTCAAACCTTTTTGTTATATTACGGAAACTAATAGACTCCTAGTCTGTGATATATACTAAAAACCAAAAAGTCTTGGATTGATATTTGCAACTTTCACTTTTTGCAAGAAAACGGTAGTGATCATATCTACCCATTTTTTGAGTTTGTCCACTTATAGGACGGAGTGTGATATAGTACACTTAGTTGCAAAAGTCTACATGCGATTTAATTTTTTCAAGATATTTACATTTTTAAGAGAAATACTAAGAAGTTATTGCATTTTTTTTTTCATAGGATCAACGATCTCTAGAGAAAATAAAAATTTACGTTATAATTGAATGAATAAAACAATAAATTTTAAAAACAAAAGTCTACATATGACATTGTTAAAATTTTCTTCTATTTCTAAATTTGTTTTAAATGGTTTCATAAATGTCCCCTGTGAAATACTTACAAGTAAGAATTTTAAGCAATTTTGCTTTATATATAAAATAATGATCAGGTTAAATGAAACTGATATCGTATGTATAGTTTTGCGTGTATTAATTAATTAATTAATTAGTTTACCCTCATACTCTATTGTTATATTCAGGTTAATGCAATAGTACTATCTACAGAGTTTGTTGGTCTAAAAAATTTTTATATTAATAGATTTAACGTGGAACATTGAAAAAAATTTTTATTTACTAAAATCTTCATCATCTGGGAAGTCTTCATCTGAATTGAAATCATCGTAGTCATCATCGTTCTTAATTTTTAGTTCTTCTATCTTTTGTAACAATTCGTCTCTAGTATGAGGAATTCTTATCTTAATTCTAATTGCATCAGCATTTGGTTCATCCTCATCATTATTTTCTGCACTATCTTCGTATACTTCACCATTTTCTGCTAAATATTCTTCATTGTTATTTTTTCCTTTTTCCATATAGCGTAGAAAAGCTCGACGTTTTCTTTCCGGAAATGATTTTACAAGTCTTTCCATTTCTACTTTCAGTTTTAGTTCCTCCTCTGGAGATGGTTGTGGTGGCTCTATTTCCACTTCTTCAGCACTTTTTAAACATTTAGCGCAAACTCGTGTTTCCAAAGCACATTCGCGGCAAAGAACATGATAGGCTTTGCGTATATTTTTTTTGGAACATTTCGTGCAAGTTTTAGGTTGGCTAAGAGGTTTATATTTCTTATACTTAATCTTCCATTCTATAACTCCTTTGCAATGTTGGCAAACCTCTGAAATGTGTAATGAATTGATTCGTTTCTGCTGAGGTGTCTTGTCATGAAGATCATTTTTGAAAACGTGACGGTTTTTATATTTCTGCGGCCGTGAGCGTGATGCATTTCCACGTTGAGTACTCATTGACCGTGGTGTTAAGATATTTTCTTATTTTAGGGATTAATCTAAAATGATTTGTAAAATATCGACAAATAACGATAAACGTGTTGATGAACAAATAAATAATAATTGCTGAACAGCTGTGAGATTTTTTGTATTTAATTGTAAAAACAGAGTAGTCAAACATTGTGTTACTTTTGATGCCCTTGTAGGAAATTAACGACTTAAGTCTTATTAGTAATTTCATTTTCTTTCAAAAACATTTTTTTTAATTTCTTTTAGTGAATTAACCATCAAATCATCACTGTTATTCAACAATTCCTTATGAAGTTACTGGAACTTATGTTTTACCATTTTATATTTACTTAAAATGCGCGATCTTAAACAATGTTTACTAGATCTATTACGATCAGGTGGTATAACTGTTGGTGATAATAATAATACAAGTAGTCAAGCCTTGCCTACCTCAAAAATTCCCCATAAACCAAAGAAACTTCATGAGTATACCGCAGCCGATTGTGATGCCGCATTTCTACGTAAATACTACGAAGTCGGCAATGGTGGGTTTAAATCGAACAATAGTGGTGTAATTTATTTTAATGAAAATCTTACTATGACGAGCAAATATGATATGAGACAATTTTCTATGGGTCGTTATCCTTCATGTCCTTTAAGTACATTAAGTAATAGTGATGATAGTGTCTCACCACCAAGTTCAAAATCGGAAATTCGTACTACAACAGATGATACCGAAAGTGGTCGTTACGACTATTCGTCAGAGGAAGATCGCACTACACTAATCGATTATTGCGCGCACAATAACCCTGATAATGTGAAAGTAGCCTCCCACATTTGTTGTGATGATGCTCTCTTAGATTCGTTTTGCACGTTATGCACGTCAAGTTTTAGTTATAATAAGTGCTGTCGTTATTGTGACAATTCGCAATGCGGTTCAAAATGTAATTCCGACCGAAGTTCGCATACCAGTTCGCGTAGTCACCAGTTTATTGCAACTACAACACACCAACGAAATAACGAAATTTTGAGGTAAGTTTTTGAAACATTTCATTCAACTTTATTTCAATTTCAGCATTTTCTTAATTATCACTATTCTATCCCCGAAATATTTTTTTTATATATTTTCATATGGAAATACCCGCGTATGTTGCAGGCAATTTATATAGTTTGATGGGGTGAAATAAATAAAGTTAAATTTAATAAACATTTTAGTGCGGAAAAGTATCGCCAGTCCTGTGACTCCTCAAATATAAATTTTCCTATTCATGGAAATGGTTTTTTTTTTGTTCATTTTTATATTTAAAATATTCATAAAAACAATTAACAGCATAACGGCTTATTTATGATTTAGCAATGTATGTTATTACAATTTATATTTTTATATTCTATTCTTCTCACGTTGCAAACGAATACTATAAGTACGTTGAACTAAATTCCACGAGTCCAGAAAGCGGTCCATGCACATTGATATACACTTCTAAAACAGATGGAAAAATATAAATTAATTCAGATAAGTTACATATAAAATTAGTTTTAAAATTTTAAACTGAAACCAGTTTCCTCCTCGTAATGTGTTGAAATGAAATTTTATTCTATCTGAATTAAACGTGTAATTAAAAACCAAATATAAGAGGCCCCAAAATGAGGAATTTTAATACAACAAAGGACGAAGTGTGCATGGAATTGTATTAAAATATAAAAATCTCCAACGCACCTGTTCCGAAGAATCTAATGATGCACCGGGCTTGTTAATACATTTATTAAAACATTTTTCCGTCATTTTCTGCAAAAAGGAAATAATTTTTCTTTATAGGTATATAAATACTAATTTTTAAAACAGCACTTTTGATTAGGTAACTTTGACCTGTGAGTACCGTATAATGCAGAACAATATAAATATAACCCATACATACCGTCAAGAGTTCCTGTGCATTTGCTACAGCTATTTGCTGTTTTACTTGGTGCATTAATTGGTCTTTTTCAGTTGCAGAGAGACTTGAAATACCCGACATCTTCCCTTTATGTTTCGGTCTGTAGTCTGAGGAAATATTTATTTTAAAAGATTAAGTTTTAATTGAAATTTCCTCAAATAGCTTTATCTGCAATGAAATAAGCCTTTAACAAAAGCAAATGCTTGTCCAGTATTAAACAAAACATGTGTGCGGTCGTGTAAAAACGGCTTATGGTGGTCTGTATGTTACTGAATGGTGAAAAACTTATAGAGTTGTGTTTTATGAAATGGTGGTGGTGAAATGGTGTTAGTTTTGATAGGCCGTTATTTTAATTTTGGGAGGTATGCATAAAAATAAACATTTGCTGTATACTTCTGCCGTATTCATAAATTTAAAATTTTTTTTTTGTTTGCAAGTGGTTTAATAGATAGTTTTTCATACAAAATTTAATCAATATAAATTTTATAAACTTCAAAAAAAGTTTTTTTTTTTTTAATTTTTAAATATTGAAATTTACTTGTTTTTTTTATTCGATAATAATATTGTAAGTAATCGCTTCGTTCGAAAAGCTAAAAACTTTATTTGATATGAATAAATATGTAAAATTCAAGTTATTTCTTAAAAAAAATGGTCTGCTCCTACGTAAACTGTTTTGTTACTTACTAATAGAAAAAAAATTTACTAGATAAAAAAGCCAATTTATTATTAATTACGAAAATGCAAAATATATTTTACTTTTTCTGCAATGTTACCTATTATAAATAATCAATCTCATAACCAGAAATTGTGAAATGTATGCATAAAATAATTGTTTTACGATACAATAAATATTTTTATTATATTAAACATATAATTACCAAAACCAGTCAGGTATTCTTCCATTTTTTAAATATATTTTTATATGCATATTCTATTATTTATAATTTTTTGACATGTGCACTTATTTGAAAGTTAGTAAATACTTCCTGGAAATTTCGAAATATTTTAAGTAAAGTATTTTTTTTATTCATATAAAATTTAGCAAGTACGTCAAGAAAAAATTATGCTTAAAGTTAGTACTTCCAAGCAATTGATTGCTTAATAATACACCAGGATATAAATCAGGCAGTTATTTAAATTTAATGAAGATAATTTTTAAAGACGGAGTGATTTTCTTTTTTTTTTTTAGCAAATATGCGTACTATATACTTCAAAAGCGCTTTTTTTTATTTACTATTTATAGACTACTATCGGTTAGCTTATGTTATATTTAGTTATATAGGTAACCTTTCTAGTGATGTGACTCACTTACACTTTACAATAGATTGCTGAAAAGACGCAATAAAAGAACTTCAATATTAAAAATATTTTTAACATTTTTGGGTACAGTAGCATCGCGCATATATTTTACAAAATATGAATATTGCATATTTTCTTTTACAATAAAGAAATAGAAGTGAATTGAAACATGACCTCATTATATTTAAGGACAATATAGTCGTTCCTTCAATATTCCATTATAAAAATTAATTTTCTTTTCTACATGTCACGAAAGATTGGGTAACCTTTACTAACAATAGTGCATCTGTTCATCTTGGTAATAAGTGTGTCTTTATTATATTTTTGTTATTAAATGTGCATAATTTAAATATTCAGGAAGCTTATGACCTCTACATAGATATGTGTATGTACCTTTTATTGTACATTCGTATTATTACACAACTTTTGCAATTAAAAATAAAAATTACGACTAGTAATAGGAAGAAAAATTATTAAAATGTTTATCTTAACGCCAAACACCATTTTAGGCAATATTCATTATTTAATCATTTTCATGTCATTGTAACATAAAAAGGATGTTAATAGCTTTTTAAATAAATGTATATGAGTGGAGTTTCAGATTACAGACAACTATGAATAAAGCAACAAACTGAGTAAATTTTTGATGACAATGCGATTCGAAAAACTAATTAAAAATATATATAAATTTCATTTATATAACAATAAATCACATTAAGAGACATGGCGAACGGTGCGTTTAAAATCCGGATTTTCTGTACTTGGAATTATATTGCGTCGAAATATGTATACGAGTGCAAAAGAATATTGTTAAAAATAATTTATTTGGACAGCATAGAAAGATATCTCGTAATTTTCCTACGGATGAAATTGATTATTTTTTTGTTTCCAAAATTTAAACACACATCAACGCACTTTATATTTGAAATGTCTATATACTATTCATTAGTAAACAGATCCATAACAAATCTTTACAGATAAATGATGAAAATATAAGACGTAAGCAAAATTATTGCAAAAAATTCATATTAACCACAGTCAAAAAGTTATGATTACAATATCCAATTGCAAACTCAGGGATGGATAATTCATTTTCGCAACTGTATATTTATAAATGTGTGATGTATATATTTATGCAGATATTTCATATCTGTATTAAAATCTTTCTGTCTCCGTAGCCCAGTGCATGAGCATTAGTCTTATTAGATGGAGTTGCGGGTTCGATTCCCGCTTAGACCCCGGGTGTTTCTACAGACAAGCTTAAGAGCTTTGTAGAGTTTATATTGTCTTAAAAAAAAAATTTTGTAAAAATAAACTATTTGCGGAATCTTCTACTTTTATAAAATCTAAGTAATATTAAAAAAAATTTATTTTTACATGGAGAATTTACTAGAGTGATGAAAGCCCACTGTTTAATAATTTTGCCGCCTTATCCTTTTCACAATTAATGCTTTATTAATAATGCGAACTAACTCGACAAAATTATAATGTTTCTTATTTTAGCATAATTTTGTGAATTTATTTTAGATAGTAGTAGTAGTGATTGGCCATCGATATATTTTTTTATTTAAAATAGCATTGCCTTTAATTTCAATTTGTAAAATTCAAGTATCCCTACTTTGCGTAAACATTTTCTTTTTGCATGCTTTAAACACACTACAGTTGTTGTTGTTTTAAAAGAAGTGATAAATCCATTTTAAGATGCATTATATGCATTAAAACTAATTTTTATTCGTATGTACATAAATAAGTGTGTATTTATGTATGTATGTATGTGGTACAAAATAAAAATAATTAAATATTGCATTGAACTTGAGAGTGAATACATACAGCGTTTCTGTTTTGACTATAAGAAATTTAAAACACGTTATCGGGCTTTGGGAAATAATTTTCATTAGCGCAAAAAAAGTGAGAGTGATTATTCAATACATTAATAAAATTAACAAAAAAATATAGATAATAAAAATAGTAATAGAAATAAAACGACATCTTGTCTGTTTTTTTTTTAATATTCCATGTGCAACAAATTTAAATCACATTAAAATTAAATTTTAATACTTTAAAAATATTTACGACTTGTTTGCAAAATTTTAATTTATTTAAAAACTTTAAAATCAGGTCCATATTTTATATATCATACACATATGTACTTTAAATATTTATGTGTACATAAGTAGATAGATGACTATTTTGAAAAAAATTCTTAGTTGCTCATTCGATGATACTGACTCTATGGACACATAGTGCGTTTTGCTGATTCGTCTGATGAAGAAGAATTGAGCAAAATAACCAATGTATGGAGTTGCATACCGAGGTTCCTCAGCGGTTTAATAATGATTGCAATGATTTTATCCGTGTGGAATATTAATATTAATTTTTTATGTATTTACATACATATCGCACACTAAATCACAAACAGTCACAACTCAAAAATTATCGTTTCATAATCGTTTCTTTCCATAAACCACTTCACAAAATAAAACTTCAAAACTTCCGTTAAGAAAAAATTCCGTTATATCTATGTTACTTGTGGCGCTTCTGAATCACCAACTAAGCATAACTATTTTTAGTTGTGACAGTGTTCTTATGAGTAATTGGTAAGTTTTTCAAACTTAATAGTATTATTTCCAGTTGCGACGCTATTAATGGGAAAAAGTGATACATTTTGTGGTGCATCATTTACAGTAATGTCTATTTAATTTGAAATAATACCCGCCGAATGAACAAATTTCAACGATAATGTCACAACTCAAAAATACCTCTTATTTCCAAAATGACCGCACAAAATTAAAACAAATTAGGTAAACGTTCTTCTAAGAAGGTTTTTGTTTTTACCTCTCCTGAACATTTGTGAATTTTGAAATGTGACTGTTTTTTTTTTATCTTGGACCAGCACCCAGGAGATGACCCCTTCACATGCGGTACATTGTGCTGGAAAAATTTTTCGTTTTGTAGTCAACGTGCAGACTACTTCGACCATCGCCACCCTCAATCATTTAGTGTGCACTATTAGATGTTGTAATTTATACAAGAACAAAAGACTTAAGATACAAATTTGGTGCAGTATAAAGTAAAAAAGAGGGAGAAAAGCAACCGTAAATAAAAAATGATTAAAGAATTTTTTTCCTTTCTAAAATTATGAAATTATTTACGATCAAATAAAATGGAAATAATTAAATCATGCTACATGAAATCCACAAACACACATATTATATGCGCACTGCTAATTTTATTAAAAATTCGTAATAGTGCAATTTTTTCTTCTTAATTGTTTTTACTTTAATTTAATGAATTCAGACAAAAATTGAAGCTGACCATAAAATTGCAGTCTTTAAAACAATAACAAGAAAATATAAACAAACATGAAAGTACATACAAAAGGAAAGAAGTAACCAAAAGCAAATTGTTAAATAAATAAATCAAACCATAAAATCAAAAAAAAAAAAAAAAAAACTACCAGAGCATAGAAAATTATATGAAAATTAAAGAAAATCAACTACAACATGTGCTTAATATGGCCAGAAGTAGAGGTTGCGATGCTAATGTTTTTGGAATTGAAAACCAATGCCCGGCCAGACATAGAGCACTAGTCAGACCGCCATCTAACCAACACAGTGAGCAAAGGAAGCCAAAGTCACTTGTAAATACATACATACGTACATACATATGGTATTAGCGAGTTTGATAACCATAACAATAACAAACTGCCACAAAAAGTCGTAAGCCGCATTTGCTTCATGTTGTCGTTGGGTTGTTTGTGTCTGAATTTCTGTTATAGTAAGCTTGTTGATCAGTTTCTTTTTCTTTAACATCTTTATCCGTGTATTGTGTCTGCATTTCTTTTCAATGATGCTTCAACCACAGCTCAAACGTTGGGTGAACATTGTTAGGAACACACGTGGATTTTGAGAAACGCAACAAATTAATAATAATAATAATTTTGTTTTCTCAATAAAAAAAAGTTAATTTAAAAAATAACAATTTCAAAACAAGCAAATATATACTGAGAAAAGAAAACAAACTGTGTTTTACATTGAACACAAATTAGTGAATTTTAGTGAATATTATCCTTAAAAAATTTATATAAATGTCACAATTTAAAGAAAAGACAACATGTAAATAACTTTGATTTATTATTACATTCATAGAATTCGTTTAATAATTAATTTCGTATTCTTTAAATACATATTACCATTGGCCTCTTGGGATTCATTACAATTATTGTATATAAAATTTTTGTTGCATGTCAAAAACGGTAAGTTTTAGATACCACTACCACATCTGCATACAATTGCATCTTTTTTCCTCTACTCCAGTGCATCAGTTGTAATTTTCAGTTTCTTCATATAATTTTTGCTTTTGTTTTATTTAAATACGGAAGAGTACTCGGGCATAGATTTTTATTTGTTGGACGATTTCTGTAGACGAATGTGCAATGAAATCTGCTTCAATTAATTTCTGCTCGAACATAATAATTATTTTATTATTTATGTGTATGTATGGATGTATACTCAAAGCTGCGGTCAGTCCACTACTTTAACAGTTAAACTAATTTTGTTTGAAATATTCATACATTAATACTTCGCGTAGACTGTATGTAGAGTTTTTGTCTTACTGCGTTATTAATCGCGTTAGTTGGTAGATGTGCCTAAAACAATTACTGCAAATAATTAAAATCCATAGATATCTGTATTTTGTTTTGTAAATACAGCTAAAATTTTGAATACAATCCGTTCATCGCGTTCGTAAGTAATAGTGCCATGAAGGAAAGCATTTGTCACCAAATTTTTATATACCCACAAATTGCATGAGGAATATTGGGTAACAAAATTATTACAACTTAAGTACTTTCTCAAATTTTCTATTAGTTGATTTTGGGTTATGTAATATATGCGCTGAATATGTGTATGAATATTTGTATTTAATATGTGTATCAATAAATTTCCTTTGTTCCTTTGCTGTTACCCTCTTAAATACATAGTTAGTATTCCTTATTAAAGCCGGCAAAATTGTTTTACAAAACACAAGAAAAAACGAGACATTTTATAAAAAAAAAATTTATTGGAGCTTTTTCTTTAAACGATACATATATTTATTTCAAAATATTTGCACTGAAATTCAAAATATCCCGCGGCAGATTTTGTTAGTTGAGTAGTTAGCCAGCTGACTCCACATCCCCAATATTGTGAGTTCTTTAAAAATAATTTTGATCTGCATTACACCGTTCTACTTCGTATACATATCGCCCCTGCAGAGTTATGCAGGAATGAAGTTCATTTCTTAACTGGTCCAAGAAAAAAACCTAGTTATATCTCAAAAAATTTAAAATTTTAAGTAGCATTATATCAGCTAACCCGAAGTTATAGAAGAAGGTATCGATATGATCTATATCTAACATAAAGCATACATATTGAAAACTTTAATGGCATTTTGCCAAATTGGTTGTTTTTAGGTATGAGTATGTTGCAATTAAGGAGCGATATGAATAATGAAAAACGTCGGCGTCCCTTGTATACCGAACCACATTTAGACTTTCGTCTCGATAGTTTCAACAGAAAAGCAATAAGGATCGTTGGAATCAGCAGACAGTTGGAAATGGGGATGGCTGAAGTAGTTAGCACGTTGACTACAAAAACAAAAAGTCATAAAATCCTAAAAACAATCTGCATTTTTCTGATGAGCATTACTGTTTTTTTTTTGTGTCCGTTGTTGTCAGAAGGTTTCAGTGGCGAAGACATAGTCGATGGTCACTGAACAGTACCGGCTTCAGCTGATACCAATCCACAGGCACATCAGAGCGCCGTTCTTCGTGGGTATTTTGTGGCACCAGCGAAGTAAAATAATTACTAAAAAATGGCTAATAAAATACAGCTTCAAAATTGAATTCGTCTCCTTAACGTCAACGCATTGATATAAACAAAAAACACGCAAAAGCAGAGTTGTAAAATAATGAAGCTCCGCTACCTGTCAGCTCTCTCACTATCCCTTTCCTCTGGTTTCCACAGCACTTGAGTGCTGGTCCAAAATAATAAATAAAACCATTAATTTTTATCATTGCTAAACCATTCTTTTCTCAAAAAAAAAATTTTAATTTTTCTCCTTTGAATAGAAAAAAGAATTTGTTTGCAATTTAAGATGAATGCCGATGGTTGAGTAATTAGTATTTTTCTGTGCATCAGCACACTCCTTCGTCGACATTTGAGTAATAAAACGTCGGCGAATTAAATTAATAAATAAAATGGCTCCCATTAGCATAAAAATAATGTTCCAAAAATAACATTCACAGACGCCGCAACTTTGCTTTCTAATTAACATGCAACTGCACAGTTCTAGCTTCCTACCACTTTCACCACCTGTCTACTTTCTACACTATCCCTCTCTCTATCTAGTTCCAGTGCAATGGAACGCATATGTAGGGGATATTCCCTGAGAATTGGTTGAAGAAAAATAAAATGCAATTGCACAACTGCCAGTAAACTGTTTTTATATGGCCACATGGTCGTAGAAGAAATATTTCTTTATAAAATTACAATTAAAATTTTTGAATTAAATTAAAATTATAATTGATAACTATATGAGTAAATCAAATTGTTTGAAATTGAATTTCGGTTGGAAAAAAGCAAGGCAAAATAAAAACCCAGTGAAAAAGTGTTTCCAAAGAGGTCAGTAAGATCATGAACTTGTGTTATTCGTAAGTAGTGCAAACCCGGATAAGTTATACTCCTTTTTACATACGGTTCATTGAATCATTGAATCAGAAGTAATGCTCGTGATGTAAATGTACTCTTTTTATCTTTTTGAATCATCAAAGGAACTAATTTCATAGTATGTACTCGCTTTGCTTTAATGGTATTAATAAGAAGCAATTGAATTGTATTTTATTTATTATTTATTTGTTTTACGAGTAAATAAATAATAAATTCACTTGGTTTATAATGTATATATACAGGGTGGCACAAAAGGACCTTTATGGTTTAAATGGTTTATAACTTTTTTATTTATGCGATTATTATAATTTTTTTTTTTTTTTTTTAAACAGTATATTATTGGGGAATTTTTTGCAATTAGCTTTGAAGAATGATATCCTGTAAGCGATGTCCATTTTCTGCTTCGCACATGCGTGCTCTTTTTAGCATATTTTCCATAACTTGTCGCAAAATTTCGGTTGTAATGGCCATGATTTCATTTCGAATGTTTTGTAATTAATTCCCCAAGTCTTCTTCACAAAATGCTTAAAAAAAAACAAAGAAAAAATAATAATTAAAAAATAATAATTAAAGAATTCAAACCATATAGCTCCTTTTGTGCCACCCTGTATAATATATAATATAAATAAGCAAAAATATACGAATTTTGTAGAATAAAATCACTTTCATATTAATTGTCTGTATGCTGTTCTTAATAACTTTCTGAAAAGTATTTTCTTAGTAGATGAAAACTAGTTCTTCAGGAATGGCTTCTAAAATTTTTCACTGGGACATGTGAACATTTTCGAAAACTACGTTCCTGAATTAGAAGAAGTTGCTCTTAGCGAAATAATGTAATAAAACTTCGCTTTAATAAGGGTGTGGCAATACCAGTGGTTGTGAATATTGAGCACGTACTGTAATTATCAGTTTCGCGAGACATCCGTTAATTGAAAGAAATAATGTTCGACAAATTTTTCGAAAAAAAAACTTTTTTTGACGAAAGTATTGTGCTTGAGTATTGAGTATTGAGTATTTTGCACTGGCATAAAGAAAAACCAAGTTTTCTCAGTCAGTGTTAGTCTGTACTTGGTATAAATTTGCAATACAAACTTAAATTTATGTTGCAACAGCAACAGCAACAGCAACAAACGTTTTTATAAACAATAAAACTTAAATGACAAGTTAAATTGTTCTGGCATGGACAGTTGTAGTACTCGTATTTGGTTTAATATGTTATAGCTTTTTATAGATTTTTAATTTGTTATGTCTTTTAGAGCAATCAATTTGAATTGCTGCAAATATAAGACTCTATATTTTGGAATTACAAAAGTATAATTTTTTTCTCTGTCATTTTATAAAAAAAAAAAAATGCGACATCCTGTTTATTTCTTATTTCAGCAGCTTTTCAAGAGTTGTTCACGGTGCTGAAATTTTCATGCACTTTCATGTTTGTAGTCAGTAACTTAAAAAAATATATAATTTATAAAGGAGTTTTCTGAATCGAGAATTTGCATTGCTTAGTTAGTAGATATTTTTGCATATAAATACAAATTTTAAGTACACATTCTGAAATAAATATTAAATGAAACCCCAGTTGATGAAGATTAGAATAGAATTTCATCCCACTTGCTAACTTTGAGGTATCTGAACGAAGCAAAGAGAAAGAAATAGAAAATTAATTCCTAATCTTCATGGAAAGAATATAACCAGGGCTTAATTATGAAAAATTATAATTTTTGCTTTGCATTTTGATTATAATTTGCAGGAATATCAAGCGTAACGTCCATTTTTAATTGGTTTTAAGTAGCTTTACTTTACAGCTACTGTACGCATGCTCAATTTATTAAATGAAATCTACTTATTCTCTAATTATAAATAACGTAACTTGTAAAATGTATTTAAAATGTTTTTAAATAACGGATACATTGTAATTTGCATTTTAATTTGAACTTGATTACGTAACAAACCAGAAAGAAATTGTGAATAATTCCATAAGAATAACATCTACCCAACAATTTTTTTCTTTGTTTCAACGCTGAATCAAATAACACTTAATTGAAAAGACAAAATGCACTCACGAACATGACGATTGTGCTATTCTACGCAATTAAGTTTTCAATAGTTTATGCGAATAACTTTTATTTGCAACACGCATACAAGTGCATTTCTCAGAAAGCCAATTTCAACTCATATCTGCAGATAGTATAAAAAAATAGATTCAAATGTACAGTAGTGTTCTTAAAAATAGCAGGGAGAGAATTAAATAAAAATATTTAATTTAAATTTAATAAATAAATTAATAAATAAATTAATAAATAAATAAATAAATTAAATAAATTAAATTAACATAAATTAGCGAATTATTGATCGTCGAATGTTTAATTTTATTTGTATGAAATTTATGTGTTCCTTTCAATAATCCCAAGAAAGCCTCTCCGCTATTGGCAAAAGACTGGGCAAACAATTTTCACAAACTACTATTGAGAAGAATTTTTTACTAACAAAATAATTATCCATAGTCACGAATTACTTGGTGTTATATCTGTATATCACCAAGTCCAGTGTAGGGTGTAATTGAAGCAGATCACCACTAAATCGGTTTTCTTTTCGACCCCCTTGGCACACCCCTTAACCCTTGAGATCTGCGCCAAACCTAGCATTTGCTCTAGACTCTATTGAGTCACAATGTGCAACTCAAAACAATGTATTTTCTAAAATTGGTCTTCTACAAAGTGGTGACAGTGAAATTACTACTTGTATTTTGAACCAAAATTTTCGTATAATGCTTTCGATATTTCAAATATTTAAAAAATTTTATTTGGAGAAAAAATATTTTACAGGGCTTCCCATTATTTATTCTAACACTCAAAATAAAAATCAATCCATCCCTACTTAAATCAATCCCAAGCGGTGTCAAAAATTCGCTAAGTGCGGTTTTTCTAAAATCAAGTAGAGAATACTTAATTCAAGTGCGGAATCTTCATGCGCTAAATACTCACTTTTAACCACGTATGCATGCATACTTGAAGTAAGCCAAAAACGAGATTGATTAAGGAAAAATCGAGTTCGAATCAAGTATAAAATGCGCTCGTTTCAGCAATTTATAACTTGTGGATTAAAAAGAGTTTATTTAATTTGTTAACCATATATACTTCTTGTATGGTCAAGCCAGCCTATATATGCAATTCGTTGGTGCTTATACCAACTCATCGGTAGATCTTCAACCAAATGTTTGAAAAAGCCAAAAAAATTTTCTTGTTCATACAAAAATTGCCTAAAAATATTTGAGAATTATTAAATACAAAGTGGGATAGAAAAATACTTAATTTTTGATTTTTTTTGTAATTGATTTAAGAATTTTGCGCCCAGTTTAAGAATTTTCAGGATTAGATCACCCAAGTAATCTCATTTTGGGCTTGTTTTAAGTAGTTAAATGTTTAATTACGACTCGTACTAATATTAAGTAGAAAAAACTTCAATGTAGTACAAGTCTGAAACAACTTTTAAGTCTTAAGGATTAAAAGCCTCATATTTTGATGATCTGAGGGAAAATAATGGAAGTATGTATTGAATTACATCATGAGCTTTAAAATGTTATCATGATAATTTATTTTGTATTTTACTGATTATACTCCCTCGCAACTAACGTTGTGATGAGTTACATGATATTAACACATTGACTGCCACTTGAATTTTCAGAAATCTAGCCTAAAATTACAATTTTTTTTAATCATATTATATTATTAAAACTCTAATTCTAGTGCATAGTTATCATCAAAAAGCTTAAAGAAATGTTTTTCTTTTGGTATTTTTTTTTTGTTTTATAAATTATTGTTTTATAAAAAATTCTTATAATTATCAAGAACCCAATAAGAAATTTTCTGTTCATGAAAGCCAGCATTGATTTTTGTTATTTTTCCAGAAGCCATTTATCGACATTAGCACTGATATATTCCAAGTTTGACCTTCGCTGTACAAAAATGGCAAGTATACAGAGGACGATATAACTCGTAGTTGGCGTCGTAGAAAAGAACGCAATCTACGAATTATCTAGTAGTTGGCAGTCATCGTGTTAAATTTACTAGAGGAGCAAATTGATCACAAAAAATGTTAGATAACTGCACTCCTATTATTTTGAACAGATGATGTATGCATATTATTAATGACGTTATCAGATGCTTGCTGCACCTGTAAATATGTATATATGTATATACGAGTATTCATGCATATGTGTTAGGAAACACAGTATTTATTTTACACTCCAACATTTGGATTATATTTAACAGATTGTACGAGTATCACAAGCCAATATCAAATAAATTTGTTATTGTTGTGTGTGTTGTTGCTGTTTCAAAACTTAATGCACATCTTTTGGTTTGTTGTTCTAACGGTATTCTAAAAACATTTCAAAAACTATGGAATTTATTTACAACTTTTTATTCTAGTTTTAAAGAAAGTTTACAGCCATTGTCCCGTTTTGTTTTTAATTTAAAAAGAAATTAATTTCACTATTTTATGTATGTATGTATGTATGTATGTTATGGGAAAATCGAAATAGAAAACCTTTTTCTTTTGTAGCAACTAAGATTATTAAAATTTTGTCCAATTAATTGGAATGGCTTCGAAAACATTTGTAAAATATTTAATAACGTTTTTTTGAGATTTTTTTTTGTGTATTAATTTGACCGATTATGTTACGTTTTTTTAATAAAAAAAAATCTTTTAGAACCAATACTTGTGTTATTTTCTTAAAATCATGCACGATATGAAAATATTGAAGGGGTAGAGAGAAAAGACTTGGGAGTTAAATTCTTTTCTGGGTTAGAATTTATTACGGATGCTCACCACGGCAGTACGAGTATGTGCACTGTAACGCTACTGTATAATTATGTAGTTTTGACAGTAATTTTTTAATATTTGGTGAAATTCAATGTAACATATTGTTCTTGTTGGCTGAATAGTTGATGCGTTGACTTCACAGCCAGAAATTTGTCGATCATAGTGATGGTGAATACCTAGCGTGCCTAATCGTAATTGTTTGAGTGTTAAAAAAATAACAAAAAGAACGACTTCAAACAGATTATTGACAACGTCTATATACATATATACATACATATATATATATATATATATAAAGTGAATAGAAAATTTTGTATGTATTTCATAATTTTTGTTTCTTTTAATCTTTGAAATCGTACCATTCATTGTACACTGTGTAATTTTTATGGTTTGTTTTAATTATTATTATTTATTTTTTATAAAAAAAAAAATTGTGCACCATATAAATAAAATACAAAAAAGAAATTACACCTTTCTTTTAACGGCAAAACATTGCCATTTCCCAACTACTGGTGGCGACTTTATATTTCCATTTTGTTATTTAAAAATTGCAAATAAAAGTGAAAATCCTTTCGCTTTTTGCAAATGATAGATCATGGCGAAGAAGCGATGAAAATAATGGTCAATAGTAAATTATTTACAAATACGAAAATTAAAGAAATGAAAAGAAAAAAAGAAACACAAAAAAAAAAAATTAAAACAAGTATCCATAATAGGCTGGGGCTTGCCAAAGTTGGATATTTTATGTTTTCAGTTGAGATATCTCATTAATATTTTTGGTGTGCACATTTTGCAGAGAGTCTTAACTAACGTCTGCATTAAATCAATCATGGACTATAAAAACTCAAAACGGTATTGTGTTACTGATTTCTTTCTTTGTGCTATTTAAATTTATTGTTGCGCAATTTGAATATGTAAATATAGAAATAAATAGAATAATAAAAATCTGAAATAGTTAAAAGTAAGAGTAACAAAATCAATAAAATCACTTTCGAAAATTTTGGAAAAAAAAAGTTTTGAAAGCAGAAATCATCTCATCACATCTTTTATTCTTAAATATTGAAATATGAATAAAAATAATTTGCTATTGTTTTCTATACAATCGTTTGAATTTCGTATAAGGAAAATGCATACTTCCGAATTTAGTTATTATTGATTGATTTTATCTAACTTTCATACAATAGTAATAATATACAAAAACCGATAAACGAAGGAAAAGTAAACAAGAAATTTTTCTTAATAATTTTTTTTTTTTTTTTAACCTTTTTTTATTATTTTAACAATCTATTTTTTTTTTTTTTTTAAGCTTTAAGGTTTTTTTTTTCTCTTTTTATTTATTCTCTCTTTTTATTTATTATTTTTTAAT
Source organism: Dexiosoma caninum (assembly GCA_963924685.1). Taxonomy (NCBI): domain Eukaryota; kingdom Metazoa; phylum Arthropoda; class Insecta; order Diptera; family Tachinidae; genus Dexiosoma; species Dexiosoma caninum. The sequence goes on along the minus strand of OZ004726.1, from coordinate 9,997,738 downwards.
TAATATCGAAAATAAATATAAAAATAATAAATAAAGAGAGAAAAAAAACCTTAAAGCTTAAAAAAATAGATTGTTAAAGTAAATAAGAAAGTTTAATATTATAAATTTAAAAGCTGCCTTTATTGTATAAAGTAAAAATCATTTGTCAAAGTAGTTTATACATCATACGAGTATATCATTAAGGGGTACTACTGTGAATTGTAAATTTTGGCGCTACTATTATTGCACATGTAAGGGCTTCAAGAACTAATAATTTTATGCTTTAATTTAATGAGTTAATAATTGAGTTATCGTCGTGGTTTACCGCAAGAGTTGAGCATTATGTTTTCATCATTATATCAACAATATTGTAGCACGAGCCAAAAACCTAATTGAACTTAAAAACAATAATAACAGTATAAAAAATCTATGTCAAAGAAGAATTTTAAAATTATTGAAAAAAAAATTTGTTATTTGTTTCTATTTTACCACATTTATTTTGTAGCTTCGGTAATAGATCGAAGACAATGCCGTGCCGTTATCAAATGAGAAATACAAGTTAGTTCACTCAGTTCATTCCAGTTTATGTGACATAAAATAACTTTTTAGAAGCCGTATGAATGAATTATACGATCATTGCACTTTCCCCTTGAATCTGCGGTCACAGAAGAAACTTGTATTTTTTTTTTTATTGTAATTCAAATAGAATTTAATTTTGAAATTTATATAGTGGAAACTATAATCACAATTATATGTTATGTTGAAAAATAATCTTATTTCCCGTAAATCATACGTTAAGTCTTCACTTCCAAAAATGTTTTTAAAAAGCTAAAAATAACTGGCGATTCAAAATAAAAAAAAAACGTCCTTTGCAATGCAAATGTATTTTTTAATTGATTTCCATGTACTCAGAAAAATAAAAGAAATTATTTGCAAATGAAAATTAAGTAAATAAGTACAATACGAAAAAACATAAATTGACATCACTGCTTACGTATCTTCACTTTTTCTGTATCTGTCTTTCTATAGCCATACTCCCGAATTCATAAAATTTTGTTTTAAAGGTTTATTAGATAAATTTCCATACAAAATTCAATCAATATACCTTTTATAAATCCAAAAAATTTTTTGAAAAATTTTTGAAAAATTGTTCTTATTTGCGAATGGCATCTAATTTATCTTTAAAAACGTTTTGTCCATAGAAATAAAAGTTCATATGACAAATTTTTTATTTGTTTTTTATTACATTTATTTTATTATTAATATAAATTATTCAACCTTTCTTATTTTGTATAATTATTTTTATTTGAAAATATTATATTTATTTCCTGTATAAGCTCCACAAAGTTGCAGCGAAATAAATAAAAAAAAAATAAATAAAAAAAAAATAAATAAAAAAAAAATAAATAAAAAAAAAAATATATTAGACCTAAAGCTGAAACAAATTTTTCAATAAAAATATTTATGGTATATTAACTGAATTTATTTTGGGAATATCTCTTTATATATGATTTTAATTGTTTTTTTTTTTTTTTTTTTTTTTTTTTTTTTTTTTTTTTTAGTGTAGATAAAAAGAATAATCTAAAAATAGAAATGTGTGTGTGTTATAAAAGTAAACTCATGGATTATTATGTTTTTGTTTATAGATTTTTTGGTTTTTATGTTTGATATTCAACTTCAATTCTCGATTGATTAGTTGAATTTTAAACATATAGATCTTGGGTTTGTATTCAAAAATTAAGAAAAATCCATGGATGAGCTTAGTAAGCATTAGCGAAATAGTACTATATGGATATGCTTTCCTCCTCAGTTATTGAGTTTGCTTTTGTAAAAAAATACTTTATTAGAATATCATAAAGTATGTAATAATAAATTTCACATATATTTTTTGAGGGAAAAAGCACAATTAAAATCATATAAAAATATTAATTTTTTTAGTTATGTTTGGTACTGTATATTTATTTTGTAATTTCTGTAAGACAGTACACTTTAATTTTATATATTTATTTTTTAAATGTGTGTTTGTAGTGCAATAATGTTAAAAAAAGATCAGTTTATTTAAAAAAAAAATACTTTAAATTTTTAGCAATAAATTCTGTGATTTTCTTTAGCTAATTTTATAGTGTGTGTGTAACAAATTTGGACTGCTAGATGAAAGGAATTTAATATAGGAAATAGCTGGTAAATCCTCGAATTATTTTGCAGTTTCATCAAAGTTTCACCGGTCCCTATTGTTGCAGCTTTCAATACCGTGTAGATAAAATCGGTTAAAAAAATACGCTGTTCATAGTCAAAAAAACACAAAAGAAGACAAAAAGCATTCATATTTTATATTAAAATTACTATTTGATTTTAGAATAAAGGAAAAAGAATAATTAATCGTCAACACCACACACAAGATTTTAAAATATAGGGCCTGATAGTCAGTGGTGCCAACTTAAATATTTTAACATTAGAGAGTTTCTGAAACGTAGTTTTATTATTGTCAAAGGAATATAAGAATTAAATGTATTTATTTTGGGAATATCTTTATATACATATATATATATATATAATTCTCATTTCAAAATTGCGCTTTTTTCCGAAAAATTTAATAAAATATAAACAGCCTAATGTAGAGGCGAAGAATAGAAATATGTATGCATAGATGTATAAAAAGTACACTTATGGATTGCTGTGTTTTTGTAAGAAAATTTTCGGTTTTGTTTTCGGTATTCAACTATTAATAGTCGATTGATTAGTTGAATTTCAATATAAGCACCTTTAGTTTGTAGTCAGAAATTAGAAAAAATCCCCTGATGGACATACTTTCCTCCTCTATAATCAATTTTAATGAGTTTATTTAAAAAAAAAATACTTTATGAGAATATCATAAGGTATTTTATAATACATTTCATATAATTGTTTCGCGAAACATCACAATTTTGAAATTAGAAATCATATAGAATATACATAAGAATTGAAATGCTTCTCGTTCGTTCCTATGCTGATATTTATCTTGTTATCATCAGTGACGTGTTTTTCGTAAAAAATTTTGTTTTTTTTTTTTCTAATGATATTGTGGATTAAAATGTGAAAAATTTTTCTTACCCCATCATACATGAATAAAAACAGGCTTGGAAACGCTGCATTGATTGATTACATTTACATTATTGAAGTCTAAAATATCTAGATGTCGAATAAACATCTATCTTTGAAGTGTAATTTAAGCAGCCCACTAACTAAAAGCAACAAACAAACAATTTTACTAAATACTGAAATACTGGAGGTGTGCGCTGGTTGCTTTTTACCGTCTGCAATTTGTGCTCTTTTCACACAAAATGTTTCATTTTTTTTTCTTCGCTTAAAAGAAAATACAACATGTAAACTAAACTTTCTTTGACAACAAATCCTCAAAGTAATTGCATGTTAATAAACTTATTAAATAAAATGCAACAGAAAAATGGTTAGTTACAACAACTCAACTTGCTAGGCAGGCATAAATGGTAGAGCAAAAAAAAACCAGACATTCCAGAGATAATTTACACTTATTTTGGTTTACAATGCTGCAAAAATTATTTAATAGATGCATACATACTTATATGTATAAAAAAAAAAGAAAATATTTACAAATTAATAGCTAAGGAGGTCCTTTATGTTTGAAATGCTTTGGAATGGAAGACAAATTAAAACATCGTTTGTGCTGGTGAAGTGAATGAACTTCTTTAGGCAAAGGAAAAGTTTGAATTAAAGAGTAATGATTTTGACATTTATACATATGTATGGATGTGTGTAGGAGTATATTAAATTTGTAATCAGTACTGTGGTTATTATTAGCTTTTTACCGGATTTGAACTTGACCTATTGCATGACATAAAAGTTACTCTATTATTAACACATAACTATCTTGCAGTGATTTATCTCAGTTGTTTGCTTATGTTTTTAACTTTTGTCAAATTTATGCTGAAAATTTAATACCTTTAATTCACTTGGCTGGTATATGCATGTACATATGTATGTACATATTCTGTAGGTGCTTTTACATTTCTCTTATAATAAAAGCAAATGTTTTTATTAAGTTGTGTGAACTTTTTCTCTACAATCTTGCATTCGTTTGCTGACTTATTTTATAAAACAAAACTTCGTATATGTTTGTTAATATGGCCATGGCAAAAAATGTTAATTGTTCAATGAATATGTAGCTGACGCTGTTGTCTAGATTGTTGTTTCTTAAGTTTGTCTTTTTATCTTGAAGAGTTACTGACATACTTTCACACCGACTTCAGTGTTGTTTTTTTTTTTTTGCTGCTTCTTTATCAACCATTTTTATATTTTGAAATGCTTATTATCATTATTTTCCACTTGTTTGCCAAAACAAATTATTGTTTACGCAGACTTAATTTCAATCTTGTTTTTTTTTATTTATTCATAACAAATTATAAAAGATATGAAAGAAAAAAAAAGATTCGTCAGTTCTACGCAAGGAATTTTTAAATTAATTATAAAAACAATTTTTGAATGAATTAATAATATTTGTATTTTTTCAATTTTCAACTTTCATAATTGTCATCACTTTTACTTTTCTTTTTAAAAAGTTCGTTTATTAAAATTAACTAAAAAAAACATTTCGTTTGTATTACTTAATTTATAAGTTACAACAATTATTTAAATTTAATTTAATTAAAATTTTATTCAATTTCTAATTATGTACTTGTGTTTGTTTAATATGCGTAAGAAAGTGTGTGTATGTGCATACGTTTAATTTTTATGCTGTTGGTGTTTATATCTTAAGTCTTTCGTTTGAAGAAATAGTTTAATTTGTTATAAAGACCCCCATAAAATTATTTACTTTTTGAATGTCATGTAAAATTATATTTAATGTTTTCTTAATTCTTTGAATAAAGGGGCAATTTTATATGCAACAAGAGCTAAAGAGCACACCTTTTGAGCATTTTTGTATATTTAGAATTGTTCCATGGGTTAAATAAATAATGTTTATAATTCATATACTCGTACTTTAGAATTCATTACATCCAGCTTGGGTTTGTTAAGTCATAAAAGTCATAAGAGGGGGATAAAGGAAAACTTATAGTAATGCAATATTTATTTTCAACATTTTGGCTATTGATATATATGTAAGTATATGGTTATTATTAAATCCAAATCAGGCTAAAGTTCGTAACGTTTTTAGGCAGAAAGTATTAGACATGTGACATCACTTTGAGCGAACATTTATTTATTGTATCTTAAATTTGAAATTCAAGTACTAATAAGTAAACATATCTAGGGTTAGCAACATATTAAGATCTTTATATAATTACAATTGCTATCTGCCGATGAAGATTAGATCAAATCTGGCCCACTCTCTAATTAAGACGCATTCTATTCTATCCCTAACGCTGGGTAGAAGGAAACTGTTATGCGCTTTCTCTGTGAATGCCCAAGTCTGGCTAGATCTAAGCTGAAATTCTTTCGGTGTCTTTCTTGGACTACTTGAAGCTCTGCTCTCAGTTGGACCTGACAGAGTTATTGAGGTTCGTGAACCGCACAGAGTGGCTGTGACGTCTTCTGGTTTCTACGAGGCTAAGATGACAAAACTTGGCTCGACTCATATTAGTCGACTGCCTTTTAGCATAACCTAACCTAATATATTTAATAGTAAATTAAAACATTTATTTATTCGTAGTCGTATTTAATTGTAAATAATGCTCGTATGAGATAATTTAAAGTGAATTTGCATTTACAAAAAAAACCATTACGGGTTCTAAAAAATATTACGGGTGTTACAAGGTTAATTTCCTTTCATGTACAAACTAAAAGAGCTTCAGGCAATAATAATCTCTGGAAATTAAAAATCAACCACCACAAAATACGGGCTGAAAAAATTCTGCATAAATTTATAACAAAATTTGACAATTTTTCTACAGTTGGGTGATTTGTATAAAATACCCCCCCATTAAAATACGTGTATTAACAAAATAATGATAATGTGAATTATTTTTAGTGGAAATATCGTGTTCGATTGCACAGCGATATAATAAGTAATTTATGCTGGTTTCTTTGTTTAAAAAATAAAATTTAATGTTTAACTGCCATATTCATAAGAATTTTTTTTTGGATTTATAGAACGTATATTGATTGAATTGTATGAAATTTGACTGACAAAAAAAAATTTTATGAATACTGCAGTAAAATATTTAAGTTTTCCTAAAAATCCTATTGCCACAACTTTGTTCTGCATCAATGGTTTTGACAAGTTTAAACATTCTTTGTTATTTTTTTCAATTATTTTTTTTTAGTTATATTTTTTATGAATCTTTGTTTGCTCAATGTGCTGTGAAAATATTAATTTGCTTACAAGGTGATGGTTAATGTCAATATGTCACCTGTCTTCAATGAACTTGTCTTCAATGTCAATGTCTTGTATTGTTAGTGATTTTAGTTTCAAATTGTCATTCTTAAGCATGCTGCCACTGTATTAATGTAGCTGAATATTTATTATAACTTGAAGTAAATTGGCAAGCACTCTTGCTGAAGTAAAAAATTATATAAATATTCACCATTGACCGTCACGACTTTTAAGCATCAATTTTCCAAACAAAAATTAATTTTATTAAGTGCTTTTGCGCTTTAGATAATTTGACAAAATGACACCGGTTTCATAATGCATATTTTAGAATTTCTTGAATAAATGTATATTTTTGCATTTATTTTTACAAATTAAAATTTTGACCGTATGTTGCTGGTGGTCTGCTAGGAACAATAAATAGGCTTTAGCTTTACTACATATTCCAAAAGAGCTGGTAGGTGCAACAGAAAAATATAAAACAAAATATTAATTAAAAATTTTATAATATCAATTAAAAAATTAATAGTATCAATTAAATTTTTAATAATATTAAGTAAAAATTTAATTAAATATTTTGAAAATTTCAAACAAATTTCTAATAGAAAAAAAAATATTTAAATTCAATTCGAATGATTTTTGGGTATTAATTTCTATTTGTGTAAAGAGTATCCCACAGAAAATTATGTAAATTTTTTATTATGTAAAATATAAAATCTCCATTTACAACAACATTTTTCCAAGTGTTGTTTTTGTAATAGTAGTAGTATAATTTTATACGGAAGATTTAATTTTCTACCAATCAATTTCATACAAATCTGATGTGGTATCGGCAAAAGTTGACGATAATTTTTGAATTAATTTTTTTTTGTTATTTCCAATAAGAGAAATGCAATTTAAAATAAGAAAGAAGTTTAGCCTTTGTTGGTTGGTATATATTGACTTTGATTTTTCCTTTGTTCCCTTGTAATGCTGTCTCATCTCCAATTCTTTCGCACTAAAAACGTTACGAACTTTAGCCTAATTTGGATGTAATAATAACCAAAGTATACTAAAGTAAGAAAATTTTAATAATTTTGTATTACATTTTATTATTTAGCAAGCGAATATTATTATAAAATACGGTGTAATTGTGCGTGATAAATACAGGTGCCACCCTGTAGGGAGGAGTTAGAATTCCTTATAACTTTTTTATTATAATTTTTTTTTTTCAGTATTTTGTAAAGAACACTTGGGGAATTTAAAGTGGAATAGTACACAATTGAACAACGTGCCAAAATCATTGAACTTTATTTCAGAAAAAAATCGAGATTTTATTCATAATTTAATTATGAGCAACGAAGCCCCTTTCCTATGGAATGGGTTCGTTAATAGGCAAAAAGGGCTACGAAAAATCCCAGAGTAAGTGTACCGTTTGGTGCGGTCTTTCGTCGGAAAGAATTATTAGCCCATATTTTTTTTTAAAAAGAATACGATGACGCCATTTCCATCACATATATCGGACAATGTTGCAAAATAAAAATAAAATAATTAAAAATTTAATTGAATTGATTAAACTTTTTATTGCAAAAAATATATCATTCCTATTAAAAGTGTTAATTAAAAAGTAAAATTTTTGCGTCCAAATTATAAAATTTCTGTTCTTCCTAAAATTTGCAGAGCGTATTACAATATGTACGGTAGATGTAATGGACCACCCATACAAATACAGTATAAATTTCTGTATATACGTACATATGTATTTTTTTCTTGTGTCAGTGCCTAGGAGGTGTCCCTTACGTATGCAATGCATGCAGCCGAACTACTTGCAAAGGGATAGTGCAGTGAAGAGATAGAAAGATAGAGAGCTTAATGTGAGCAGTTGCCTGTTTTTGTAGAATTTGTAAATCAGAGTTGCAGAGTGGGCTGAATTGGATAAGTGGCTGTCGGGGGTAACTAAGTGCAGCAGGTAAAAGAGTTAGTATAGTATAGGCTTTGTATAATCAAGGGGTATCCGGTCGGAAGGCTATGGCGCATGCTTACCAAGTGTAGATAAAACGAACTTAGGGTTATAGTTATAGTTTGTCGACTTACTTTCTCTCTCTCGCTCTCTCTATCCCTCTCTCATATAAATTTAAGAAAGGTTTTAAGGAATTATAATATATTTGTATATAACATACATGCATGTATCTTAATATTATATAAAATTTACGACATAAGTTAAAAACCACAAAAAATTAAGAAAATTTTCAATGTTTTTTTAATAATTACAACTTAAAAATAGTATAATAATTACATAGTCAGCGGTAATCATCGAAGTGTAGGTAGGTGCACGACCTTTAAACAGTAACCACGAGCGAGCACTAACTTCTGCCAGTTTTCCAACAAATAATTGGAAAATTTTTAATTAAATTTAATATTAGTAATCGTTTGCTAAAACTATGTAGTTAATATTTTTTTTCTTTTCGCAACTTCTATTTGTTGTGTCATGAATCCGATGGCTCAGAACAAAAGATTTTTCGTTTGGTAATAATTTTAAAAACTCGTAATACAGAAAACAATACAAATAGAGGAAAAGTGAATGATCGTGTTGATGGCGCGTGCGCAACCAACTGAAACGCATTTAAAAATTTTTTTATATACCATGATTTTTTTGTGTGGAACTGAACGCAGGTGGGAGATAGAGAGAGAAAAAGAATTTTGTATAGAAATGGCGAAACGACCCGATATAACTTTTTGTTATTATTTTTTAATGATTTGTCAAGTATTCATACATTCTAAAAGACTTGTACATAAAAATTATTTTCGATTTACAAAAGGTTTTTAAATGCAATTCTTATATACAATATATATTTTTTAAAACTTTGGTAAATCACAAATATTTGTTATGAATAAAAGAGTAATGTTTAATTTTATTTTTTTAATTTTCTCTCAGTTTGGAATAAAAATATTTTGAAATCTGTGAGTAATCGTTTGCAGCATTTTGAAATGTATTGTTTTTCCTTCATAAGTAACATTTTTTTACAACTTTTACATAAGCATTCAGCGTTTTGGGTTGAAATTCCACTGATAAGTAAACCATAAGCACAAGTAAAATAAAATATTTAGCAAAAAAAAAAAAAAACTACTGCTAAATGTGTTACACACTTTGGAATCGTTATATCAAATTGATACGATAAGTTCGACACTACCTACCATTTTTATTAAGTGTTTAAATAAAAAATTCAAGTTGATATACATGCAGATATTATATTTGCAACTGCCGTATTCACAAAACTAATATTGTTTTATAAATGGTTTATAAAATGAATTTTGTATGGAAATTTGTTTGAAAATCCCTTTGTAAATCAAAGACACTTTTAGCCCTACAAATTTTAGTTTTTTATGAACTTCTTTGTTTGCAAACTGTTAATTTTTTTTTTTGTTATTAAAATGCAATCATAATGCATTTTTCTCTTAACGTTGGATAACCTTGGATAAGATGTTTTGTTTGTTTTAATGTTGGTGTTTGGAAGTCATCTGGTAGTCTTTTTTGAAATCAAATATTAAAGTAAAATCCAGTCCAAATAAAAATTAAATTTAAATGATTTATATGGGAATGTTTTAGGGAATGTTTTATCAGTGAGAAAAATTTTAAATGTATTTTTCACCGATTTTCTGTATGGTGGGGAAATAGCGAAGCAAAATCGCCAAAAAGCCGTAAGCGTCCGATTATCGATGATTTTGTTATTTGTATAAAGATTCTCGATCAGTCGCCTCATCTCACAAAATACTAGAGCTCTGAAATCTGCTGTTACGAATTGGACGCCCATATGTATAAATAAGGCATGTATGTCACGATTAAAAGAAAACAATTTCCCCGGTAAAATTTGTTTGGCGCTTACGGCTTTTTGGCGGTTGTGGCTCGATATTAGTTACCAAATAATGGCATGCCAAGGATTCATCTGTTTTCCATTGAGATGCTTTAGGAAAAATATAAAATTTTAGTCACTGTTTCCAAATGATGTATCATTTTCCCAAATGCTAATTTTTCCATTGCTGTAAAGTTTTAAAATTAATTTTTTATTACACATTTTCTTTTTTTTATCTTGGACCAGCACTCAGGAGATGACACCTACACATGCGATGCATTGTGCTGGAACTATAGGAAAGGGTAGTAGGAGAAATGATAGGAGGTGAAGCTTCACTATCTTACAACACTGCTTTTTGCACGTTATTTGTTTTTATAGCAGTGTTGTAGTGTCTTGGATGCCAAGGAGACGTATTAAATTTTGAAGCTTCGTTTTTAGTAGCCATTTTTAGTACTTATTTTACTTCGCCGATGCTACACAATACCGAGGAAGGAGGGCGTTCTGATGTGCCTGTGGATTGGATACAGCTGAAGCCGTCACTGTTCAGTGACCATTGACTATGCCTTCGCCACTGAAACCTTCCGACAACAACTGATACAAACACACAGAAATGCACATCAGAAAAAATGCGAGATGTTTTTATGAGTCTGAAACTGGGGTTGAACCCAGGAAAATTTTTCGTTTTGTAGACTACTTCGACCATCGCCACCCTTTGTCGGCCCTTTTCGTAAATTAATTGCGGCTGCAACGTTAGGTTATGTTTACGTAGGGTTGTGAAGGAAAACAATACAGCTACGGCTATACCATAACCATAACAATAATAAGAAAACGTGGCATTTGACTGTTGGCTTTCTAAAATTTTTTTTTTTTTCGGGGAACTTATAATTATATGAATTCTTCTTATACAGGGTGGCCCAAAAAGAGCGAAGGTGTTTGCATTCCTTATAAATTTTTTATTAGAATTTTTTTTTGTTTTGAGTTTTTTGTAAAGAAGATTTCGGGAATTTAAAATGGAACAGTACACAATTGAACAGCGTGCCAAAATCGTTGAAGTTTATTTCAGAATGGGTTCATTAATAGGCAAAAAGGGCTACGAAATATCCAAGAGTAGTTCAACAACGAGAATTATACCCTCTTAAATGTACCGTTTGGTGCGGTTTTTCGTCGGAAAGGATAATTGGCCCATATTTTTTTTTAAAATGAACACGGTATCGCCGTTTCGATTACTGGTGTCAGATATCGGACAATGTTGAAAAATATTTAAAGCCAGCCGGGGAAAGCCATCCGCAAGAGAGACACAATGCCATCTTGAACGCAAACCGATTCGGTTATTTTGGGCCACCCTGTAGTGCGCCAATATCTTTTCAGCCGAGTTGAACGATCTGAACGTGAACATTCTGTGGTTGTTGCAGAGCAGCGCTTTGTGTTGCACAGTTGCACTATTTTAGGGATTGATAATTTCTAGCTGATTTGAGGCGACTTTTTCTTGCTTGGTTTTGAAATTTTCTCTTATGGCTGTGTTTTCTATTGTGGAATTCTGCGAGTATTCATTCGTCGATAATTAATACTAAGACATTACAAATCAATAGTGCTATTGTTAATATAAGGTATAGCAATGCCTTGTGCCACAATCAAAATTATAAAAAATTTTCGTACTTTGTACTATGTGTATTAAGTTTTCGAAATAGTTTTCGCATTTAATAATCTGTCGAATTAGTTACTAAACAAACACTACAGTCTTATTGTAAAATTTTAAACTCATGTTATTATTAATTGCTTCTTACGAATAGTATTACAAGTTTTACTAAATATTTTTAATAAATGCTTTATTACTCATTAGAAATATACCCTTCGGCTAAATGACTCTGATTAAACTTTTTATATGATATTACTAATTTCAAAGTGTTACAAAGCTCTCTAAAATAAATTTAAAATATAAGTGTTTGAGAAACGATATGTGCAGTAGAAAGAAAATAAGAAAGAGAAACTTCAATTAAAAAATCTTTTAGCAGCAGCAGAAAACAAAGTAAACAAAACTAAATAAAGGGGGACTTAATGAGCAAATGGCTGACTAAAACGACAAAACATTCTACTCGTACAAACAATCACGGGCAACTAGTCAAAGAGCAAAAATTATACTTCCAAAAATAAAAGCATATTTAAGTATTAAAAAACATTTTAATCGGAAAACAAAAGAAAAAATCAGCATAAAACCTTAACAGCTGAATTAAACGTACATTTAAGGTTTTATTAATCTGGCTGAGGGGTTTTGCATACCTTTTCGAAAGCATTTGTCATCATTTTTTAAAAACACGTTACAACGAACGGACGTGTCCGCTCTGTTCGCTCGGGCAAAAAAATAAAAAATAAATATATAAATAAAAGAAGCAAATGAACTAGTGCGCGTATCACTGATCAAGCTACTTTAACGATAAACAAATAAACATACACACACATACATATATTAATAAAACGGAAACCTAAAATTCATAGACCGGAAACTAATAATGAGTTTAGAATGAAAATTATTAGTAGAAAAAAACGCGCAGAAGAAAGATTTAAAACCCTAAAAAAAAGAGCTCATCCAAAGAAGTGTATTTAGAAATTATTTCACAAAGTTGATTTTAATTGGATTATGTCCCGCCGTGAGAGTTTTCTATCCAGCAATACAACATTAACAAATATATCTACGGCTCCGGTAACATTGTGGCATGGGGCACAGTATGCAGCGTCTACAAAAGAAGTGGAATTATTGCGCACCGAATACGGTTTAGATACACGCATGTTAGAAAAGAAATTAGTGCCGCGATACAAATTGTACCATAAACCACAAGTCAGTTGTAAAAATAAACTAGTCAATTCACCATTGACACGCAAGAAAGACAATATTCATAAACCGTTATCTGGTAAATTAACAGCATCATCATCTTCCTCGAGAGGTTCCTCTTCAGACTGGATTTTGTGCTTTAACGAATCCAAGGAAAATTTTCATCCTTGGTCTTCTTTGGGTGAAAATTGCAAAAAACGTTTTGGCCAATTTGATTTAGTGCCCTGGAGAAAACATCGTTCTAATTTGGACTTGCATGGCTTAAACGATTACAGTACTTCACCGCTTAATATCAGCACAAAATCGTTAACACGTTTAGAAAATCTTGAATTGAAACAAAATCGCCGTCAAATAAAACGGGCCAATTTAAAAGCATCTCAAGCGCGTTTAAAACGTTTTGTGCGCGTACGTCTAATATTTTCCCTAGAATTGCGTCACAAAAGCATGGAACTACTTAAGCAAACGGCCTTAAAACCACGGGTCTTTGAACAAAAAGTGTCCTTAAGTGAATGTGATGTGGCTGAATATGAACGTATTTTATTCAATGCCCACTCTAGTGTTGAAGATCATTTGGGCTATTTTAGCAAACGCGGTTTAGGCGGGTCAGAAGATTGCACAACAGATCTTAACTTAAAACCAGTACATCACATGAATTTTACAACAAGTGAAACGGATTCGTCATATGACTCTCTGAATATGCCAACACCGGTGGAATTGCTATTAATAAATAAGCAAGTGCCATGTGTTAAATGCCGTCATATTGCATTAAAATTGAGGTAAAGAAAACATTAAAAAAAATTTAACTTGATGAAATTAAGAAAAAAAAAAAAATAAAACATAAAATTTACTTTAGAAAAAACATGAAGAAAAGCAAAAATTTTTACAATTAAAGGGAAGCTATGCCAAATAAAATTATATATTTATAATATTTAAAATAATTTATTGTAGCCTTAAATGAAGACAATAAAAAATGTTTTAATGAAACATGTGATTTATATTGCACCTCTTTTGTGTCTTACGCAGCCGAAAACCGCTTAAGTGATTTGAAATGAAATTATGCAAGAACTTTTATAAATTGAAGGGCTTTTATTAAGGCAGCTAATAAATAATTTTAAAATAAATGCTCGTACAGTCGTATGCAAATATCTCAAAAATAATATGAGTATACAGAAAAGTTTTAATTCAACATACAAATTTCAATATATACATATGTTTATATGTAAAACTAAAAAAGAGAAATGAACAAATTTTAATTTTCAATGAAAAATACATAAAACAATTCAAGTGTTTAGTTTAAGTGGAACCACGGATTAAGCTAAAGTCTTGAGACTCTTGAAATGTTGCTTCCGCCGATAGATTTAAACGAAAGTAAATATAATTATATTATATTAATAACACTAATTATTTTAAGCCTAAGGTCTTTTTATACATTTTATATTTATTTCAATATTTCGCTACTCCTTTGTAGCTTCTTCAGGAAAATTGGTTTTTGTTTATAATTATTATAAATTTAAAATTATTTTATATTATTATAAACAAAAACCAATTTTCCTGAAGAAGCTACACAAAGGAGTAGCGAAATATTGAAATAAATATAAAATATATAAAAAGACTTTAGGCTTAAAATAATTAGTGTTATTAATATATAAAAAAAAAAAAAAAAAAAAAAAAAACTAGAAAAATTAAAATTATATTAATTGATTTTTTTTTAAAGAATTTAATAAAAAATTAATTAATAAAATTATTAATTGATCAAAAAAAAAAAAAAAAAAATAAATATATTTATTATTTTTGTGAAACAATTTTTTAGTAAAATTCAATTCAATGTGCACTTGCACAACGTTAAGAAAACAACTTTCTATGATATATATATGTATATATGTAAAAATAGAAGTACATTTGGCAAAAAGTACATTTCCAAGGAGAACTCTTTGAAAAAATTATCCGAAGAGCAAGTTTGCAATTTTTTACTTACTTTTCAAACAATTATTGCAAGAAGTATTTTCCCAAAAAGTGCGTTTAAGAAAACCACCTTTTTAATTTTTATGAAATTTTTATACTCGAAAAAGCGTGACTTGAGAAGAAATACCGCTTCATAAAAATCATTTAAAAAACTCTTCTTAAAAAAATAACTTCTTAAAAAGGAATACAAATCCAAAAACAGACCTGGGTTCAACCCCAGTTTCAGACAAAAATTTTAAAATAAAAATAAACATCTCGCATTTTTCTGATGTACATTAGTGTGTCTTTGTGTGTCAGTTGTTGTCGGAAGGTTTCAGTGGCGAAGGCATAGTCACTGGTTACTGAACAAACCGGCTTCAGCTGATAGCAATCCACAATCACATCATAACGCCCTCCTTCGTCTGTATTGCGTAGCATCGGCGAAGTAAAATAATAATAAAAATGGCTACTAAACCGAAGCTTCAGCACTGCTACGAGTATAAACAAAGAACGTCCAAAAGCAGAGCTGTAAAATAATTAATTAAGCTTCACCTCCTGTCGTTTCTCCGACTATCAATTTCCTATAGTTCCAGCACAATGCTTCGCATGTGTAGGAGTCATCTCCTGAGTGCTGGTGCCAGATAAAAAAGAAAAATTGTGTCCCTCGCAGTGTGAATTTTGTATGGAAATCTCTGCAGCGACCTTCGTGAGATTCCAAGTTGTGTCGAACGTCTCCTGGTTGATGTTTCCTCATCTTCCCGAATACGCTCCTGTACCTGTTCAATATTGTCATCCGTGTTCACCGTTCGTCGTCTGCCGGTACCAGGAAAATCCCTTACTGCCCCTTGTTGTCGAAAATTTGCACCAGACGGTTTATTGTTGACTCTGAGGGTCCAACCCGCACATTAAAATAACGAGGATATGTTAAAAAAAATGGATCGCTGATTTGAGAAATAAAGTGCAACGACTTTGGCACGTTGTTCAATTGTGTACTGTTACATTTTAAATTCACCATATTTTCTTTACAAAATACTGAAAACAAGAAAAAAGAAATTACAATAAAAAAGTTCAGAGGAATTCAAACACCTGCACTCATTTTGACCACCCTGTATTAATAATCAAATCTCAATCAAGCCTATTACGAAGCGGTGTATAAATAAGCCTCGCACCACTCAATATTCGCAGAAAAAGGTCGTAATTTTCCTCATTTACTTTTCACCATGTCAGTGGGTCGACGGCGTTTGCCATCCGGTTTATCCGCTAAATATTCCTCAATATTTTTCGAATTTATGGCTCAGCAGAAGCCGAGAAATGTTAATCACTAAATATGGGACGAATAAAAGTGTCACATTTTTCTTTTTAATTTTTTGAACAATCTATTTTTTTTAAGCTTAAGGTTTTTTTTTTTCTTTATATTTATTATTTTTATATATATTCTCGATATTTCGTTAACCTTCGGTTAACATCTTGAGGAAATTTTTTTTTTTTTTTTTTAACTAATTAAAATTAAAAAAAAATATTACTTTTTGAATGATGTGTTTCAATTAAAGTTATTTTTCTAGTACACAATCGTCTGAGCAAGTATTGAATTTTGCAATCATGTCACATGAAAATAAAAACTATTCACAAATAAAAAAGTTCATTTCATTTACAATAGAAACAATACTTGCTCATTTATTCACACAATAAACAAACAACCAACAATTTCATCATGAAAAAGATTTATTAACGTGTTTCTGTTTAGTATCAGTATTTAATATTTTGCTTTTTATTGTGTTAACATTTTACGCATACAATTATTTGAGTATCTTTGATTGTCGTTTATACAAAATTTTAAATTTCCAAATAAGCACATACGCTAAAATATTTGAAAAATGAAAACAATCAAGTCCATTTCTTTTCAATTTTAATGTTTTAGTGTATTTTTCTTCTTTTTTTTTTTTTTAATTTGACAAATGCGAAAAGTGAAATGTTTCTAAAATTTTGCATTCAAATATTTCGTAAAATGAATATTGATTTTTGGAGAAACTAAACGTAATTTAAATTTATATACAGCTCATTAAAATGTATGTAATATTGCTTGGTTTATTAAAGGTTGATTTGTTTGGATGTACTTTATTATTTTAGCCGTTTGCGATTTTATTTTTGAATAAATAAATTGTTTGACTTATAATTTCTCCCGGAATGAGAGTATTTTGCGTAAAAAATTCAAAGAAAAGAAAAAGGTAATAAATAAAGCACGAGATGCTTACCAGTTCAAAAGATTTCTCAAGAATGTTTTATTCTTCCATTCAATAGTGCCGCAAAGGCTATTAGCACAAAATTATTGGTCTCGCTCCATATTGTTTCACAAACTTAGCGAATTAGCAATAATTATAATTGCCATAGACTTTTAAATTCAACTATAAATAGGATTATGTAAATAGATAAACAAATGCCCAATAATTTGTGCAAATGGGCATATATTTATATATATATGTATATGAATTTTGTATATTTAAATTCAATAAAGTATTAAATATAGAAAAAAGTCAAAAAAAAAGAGAAAGTTTTTATGATAATTTAAACAATTATTATTATTCAACTAGTTAAAATTTTTGAATTCCAAATGGACTGTGATCGATAACATACGGCAATAAAAATTACATGTGATAGTTACTAAAACAAAAAACTAAATCAAAGACAAAATTAAAGTAACGGCTTCAGCTGTAAGCAATCCACAGGCATATCAGAACGCCCTCCTTCGTCGAAATTGTCTGTAGCACCGGCGAAATTAACTACTAAAAATGGCTACTAAAACAAAACTTAAAAATTTAATACGTTTCCCTGGCATCACAGACGCTAAAACACTGCTATACAAACAAATAACGTATAAAAAGCATTGTTGGCGCACCACTAATATTGCTGTCCCTGTGAACAGGCTGTCATATGTCAAAAGTTTTTTATGACGTGTTGTCGCTCTGCAGCAAATTTTGCCTTCAGTTAATTTTCTGATGCAATAACTTTCCACATACAAGTTTCAATTTCAATTGTGAGCCATTTTTTTATTTTATTGGAAGTGGAAGAGGAAGTAGAATGAATCTAAACATTTTTTTTGTAAAAAATTATAAAGAAATATCAGTTTTAATACGCAGATGGCGATGGTCGAAGTAGTCTGCACGTTGACTACAAAACGAAAAATTTGTCCTGGGTTCAACCCCAGTTTCAGACTCATAAAAACATCTCGCATTTTTTTCTGGTGTGCATTTGTGTGGCTTTGTGTCAGTTGTTGTCGGAAGGTTTCAGTGGCGAAGGCATAGTCTCCTTGACATGAGGGACGCTACAACACTGCTATAAAACCAAATAACGTGCAAGAAGCAGTGTTGTCCTACTATCCCTTTCCTCTAGTTCCAGCACAATGCACCGCATGTGTGTGTAGGGATCATCTCCTGACTACTGGTTTTTTCTAGTGATATCAAAAAAAAAATATATTTATTCTTGGGGCTTGAAAATCACATAAAAAATAGTTATTTCAACTATGGGTACGTAGTTACACGCGGTTGAAAAAATTTAAATTCCAAAATGTACAACGTATAGAAGAACTTTGTGGGCAATATCTTTCCACAGTAAAGAAGTATGCGATGCCAAATGAGAAAATTAAAAGAATTCTGCAATGCAATATGTATTTACTAAAGAGCTGTACAAAATGTATTGAAAGTTCTGTATTCTAAAGCACACTACTTCCAAGCCGTGTATTGCAGTGTAAACATTATCAACAAAACAAGCATAACAAAATATGACTCTCACTGAAACAAAACTAGCACCATTCGAAAAGTTTCTCTCTATAGTTTTGTTTGTGCTTGTGTGTTCAAATAAAGCAGAACATCAAAACAAAAACAGACAATGAAATAAAAAAAAACGGTAAATTACACCAAAAGCATCGAGTACACAAGAACAAACACAAAAAAGCGTAAAAATGTAAACATGAGTGTTATTAAATAATATCATTTAGGAGGGAAAACACCTTGCAGGTATATAATTTTTTTTCATAATTTCAACTTTGTGATTTTCGTGATTTTTCTAAATTTTAGTAATCTTAAATATATATTGAAATGGATGCATTAAATGTAAGTGAAATTATAAATTTTTAAAATTTTTTGCGAAATTTTAAATATTTTTCTATAAAGAACCTTACAAACGAACCTCAAACCTAATATGAATTGTGATATTTTTATTTTATTTGTTTTTCCAAATGTGAATTAAAAAAAACTGTTATTTTTGCATACATACATTCGATTTTTTATGTTCATAAAAAATGCAAAAGTTTCTTTGCAAGTTTGTCTACGAGTTATTCAAACATGTTTTGAATGTTCCTAAATAGTTTTGATGTTCTACTTCATTTCTCTTCTACTTCAGCCTTGATATATTTTAACATTGTTTTGTTGTACTTGTATTCTCTTCTTCAATGTTTTGATCGTGGAACAAAAGAAATATTTTCGGAAGTATGTGTTTTGCAATGAGCAAGTAATACATACACACTAATTGCAATTTCATGAAATGCTTGTAAGACATTTTTGTTGTGTTTGTGTCACACTTTAGTATTTACTGAAAAACAAAACATTCATCTGTCATAGAAGATTATCAGGTACATTTTCGTTAATTTTCCAGCAGACGTACATATATATGCGGAAACGGTTGATGTATAAAAAAAATTTTACCGCTGTTGCATCCACTCCCTACCAAAAACTTTTCCATAAAAAGTTGCCCCATATTTCGCTTTGCATAAAGATATTTTAATTTGGGGATAAATACTGAAATCTAACAACATGACTATTTCCAATTTGTAAGCTGGCGAATTGTTTAAAAAACAGAAATATTTTCTATTGTTATGCGCCATGCTTTATGAATGCATGTTGGAAATAAAATAGGCTGTTGCGAAATGACGGTTAAAGTTCAATTAAGGCATTTAACTAAGCCAAAAGCTAATTATTTCATCTACTCTACGCAATAATACGACAATATATATTTTTAAAAAATTAAATAAATTTTTTTGTGATTATTTATTAAGAAATCATTTAATTTCGGTTGTGAGCCACAAGTCAAGGGTATTTGGAAAATACAAACTATTTTATAAAGTAACTTTTAAAACTAAAATAAAAGCAAATAAAGTGAATAGAGTTATGTTTAACACTCTGTAGAAGGATAATCTTAATTGAACAGCTTTGTTGAGCTTTTTAACATGAGTTACGAATGTCTAGAATTTAATTTCTGCACATTTCTTACAAATGGTTAAGAAAATTACATTTCCCACTAATTAAAAGTCACTATAAAGCAAAAATATATATTCGTATATACAATGATGTATAAGCGTGCAACTAAAAGAAGAGTGTAAATAAACAACTTTTACTTTTTTTTTCTAACAATTTTTCTTTGACTTGTTTTTCAAGGCAATAGAACAAGACACCTTTAGCGATATTTTACTTCACTCTAAATAACAAAACTAACTAGAAAATAAAATGTTATTAGTAGAGCATGTAAATGTAACTTTTTATTTATTTATTTTTCTTTTTATAAAATAAAGAAATTGTTTATATTTTTGTTGCTTTTGTGTAACATTCATTAGTGTTAATTAAATATTTGGAGAATGGAAATGTATGAACTTGTATAATAAGTGCCTAATTGGATGTAGACTTATACCGTATATTTTCTGCTCTTATGATATACATATACATATGTATGTACATAAGTGCATACATAATTGACGTGGGGTGGTAAAAGGGCTATAGGAAATTTAAATTAGTTTTTCTTATAAGCATTCAAATTTTTAATTTAAGTAGACCAAATGTGAAATTAAAGATGATAAATAAGGAAATTAATTTTCAAAATACGTAACACAGTGAGCGTACCATATAATAACTTTTAAAAAACTACAGTCGAAAAAATATGGTTTAAAATGCATCTATAGCCTAACCAGGCAAACCGCAGCACAAAGCATATGTGTTCTTCCGGAGCAAATATCAATTTCTAACATTTACCTTTTTAAATTACCAAAAGAAACTTTTTAACAAATGATACGTCTATCGAATTTTTGAACTAGAGTGGAGTTCTGTTATAACGAACTCCTCTGAAGCGGGAAATTTTGTTCTTTATAACCGGAGTAAATCATTTTTTATTGGTAGTCTTCACAATATTTGCTTTAATAATGTCTTCTTTTTTTTAATTGTTGACAATTCACTTTGGATTTTCATATACAGGGTGGCCCAAAATGACCGAAGCTCATTGTGTCCCTCGCAGTGTGCGCTATGGGTTCATCCTGTTGGAACCATACTTGCGGATGGCTTCCTCACAGAATTCCTCAATAGAAAAGACCGCCATAAGAGAAAATTTCAAAACCAAGGAAGAAAAAGACGCCTCAAATCAGTTAGAAATTATCAATCCCTAAAATAGTGCATGCAAAATGTCGTGTGAGACTTTCACTATGCAACACAAAGCGCTGCTCTGCTACAACCACAGAACGTTCACGTCCACATCGTTCAACTCGGCTTAAAAGATATTGGCAAACTACTGGATCGGTTTGAGTTCAAGAAGCCATTGTGTCTCTCGCTGTGGCTCCATCCTGTTGGAACCATACTTGCGGATGGTTTTCCTCTGCTGGCTTTAACAATTTTTCAACATTGTCCGATATCTGACACCAGTAATGAAAACGGCAACACCGTATTCATTTGCAAAAAAATATGGGCCAATTATCCTTTCCGACGAAACACCGCACCAAACGGTACACTTAAGTGGGTGTAATTCTCGCTGTAAACCTACTCTTGGATTTTCCTGAGCCCTTTTTGCCTATTAAAGAACCCATTTAATTGGAAATGGGCTTTGTCACTCATAATTAAGTTGTGAATAAAATCATGATTTCCTTCTGAAATAGAGTTCAATGATTTTGGCACGTTGTTCAATTGTACACTGTTCCATTTTAAATTCCCCAAGTCTTCTTTACAAAATACTATTTCTATTTGTCTTCGTTATAACCGTATACATTTCCATCCAATTTTTTTTATTGGCATTAAGAAACAGTTCTTTAGAAGCTAAAATTCGCTATCACCGGAGTTTGCTATAACCGTACTAATTTGTATGAAGTATTAATGCAAAACTGTTGATAGCGCAGTATTTGTTATATCGGCTGTTCGTTATAACCCAACTTCACTTTTAATAGAAGACTTTGCTTTGGCTTAAGGGTTATTGCTTTTTATTTCCAAATCATATAATTATGTAATTACGATTATTATAATTATTTTTGTTATATGGTTTTGCTGGTCTATATGTATATTCCATATGTTAATACAAGAACTACCAAAAACTGTCTGAGAATTACGAACTATACAAACAAAATAAACTAAATAGTTTCTTAAAAAAAATTAATTTTTTTTTATACAACAAAACATTTTATTATTCGATTTAAATCTGTTTAATTTTCATAAACCTTTTTAAAATTTTCTGTTTACGGTTGATAGTGGGCACAATGAAAAATTAAATTTTTCAAGACAATTATGTAAATATTGTTTCATTTTATTTATTAAATATTTCTTAAATATTTCTTCTATAAACATATGGAATTTGCTGAGCTTTTTTCAAAAATTTAGTTAAAGGTCTACTGACGATATTGCTATTAGCACCAAATGAAATCTACATATTGACTCATATAATTTTAGAAGTTTTTTTCTTCGTTTATTGCAAAATTTTTTTCGTAAAAAAAATATGCATTTACGTTGTTGATTGATATTAGTCACGTTTTTTGCTTAAATCTTTCGTTTACAATAAATGTGTCTACCTAAAATGCTGCAGTGTTTCCATACATTTAATAAACGGTAATTTTTAAATTCATAGAAATATTTATAATTATATTTTGTGAAAAAATGAAGCATACTTTAGCGCTTCCATGTTGAAAGCAAAAGACAAGTGTTGTTAGAGTACATTTTTTTAACCAACACTTCTGCAATAAAAAAAATCTTGCTTTTCTATTTGCAGAACAACCAATGATTACGCGCCACCACAATTAAATGCCAGCAATCTTCAAAACTTTAATCAGCTAAATAATAATAGCAACAACAACAGCAAAAACAACAACAAAGTCAATAGTAGTATTAATAAAAAGAACAACATCAGTAGCAGTAATAAGAGTATGAAAATGCATTCTCATCAATTGGATACTTATTCCGATTCAATGCACTCGGGCAGTATTTCATCTGTTGAAAGGCCCAATGGAGGCGCATTAGCGCTGCACTATGCAGCAGCGAGAGGTTGTTTAGATTGTGTGCAACTTTTGGTGGCAGCATCGCAAGATATTTGGTAAGTAACCTACATTTTTTTATTCAAATTTTACCAACTTAATTATGTTGTTAAGAGCAAAACGACCAGACAAATTTAAAACTTATAAGTGATCAGGAAGGAAAGTTTACAATTATAGGTTTATTTTCTTTACGAAAAGTGAAATTCACTAGCCCATTAATTTATTTTGATTTCACAGAGAACAATTTAATTTGAATAATTGATTTTAAATAATTGAAAGCTTTCAGTTGTGCTTTATATTATTGTTAATATTATGACCAACATAGTATGTGTGTTGTTTGCTAATCATTCTTCGTTACTACCCATTATTTTATGTTGTGATAAATTGTCTCGTTGTTATTAAAAATTATTTATGTTAACAAGTGTTCCACTTATTGCTCTTTAATTAAAATATTAGAATAGTTTTGTCGTCAACTAAAAACATTTTTATATTTAAATTAATGATTTTTTTATTTTCTTGACTAGATTCGGTTATTATGTGGAAAACTTTGTAATTTGTGTTAAGCAAGTTTCCTGCTTAAATCTTTCGTTATATTTTTAATTTTTAATCGACAGAAATACTCGTAATTTAGTTCACTTACTATTGTCATTGATTAATTTCAATTATGTATATTGACAACAATTTTTCTAACGATATTTTCAATTATATTGTGACATTGTTATTTTTCAATAGAAAAAGTAATTTAAGAATTATCATTAATCATTTTACAATATAAAAAGCGTTTTAATTGTAGTTGTATCCGTTTTTTATTAAATTATATGTGACAGGAAAAGTTAAAAGGGACATATGGGTCGAAAAAATCGGTTTTTACTTTTTTGTTGATTCTTATAGAGCGTGTTGTCTGCTCTTTGTAATGCAACAAACCTCAACTTTCTAACTGCACTATTTTTGTCTTTAACATACACTTTTGATAAAAAAAAAAAAAAATTAGCAGATGTAGCAATGAAAAGAAGAAATGCTAGTTCATATGCAAAAGTGAAATCGAAAAAAAGAATATGTAAAAAGCAGAATTAGTTTTAGTTCAGTTCTTTTAAATTATCGTGTTCAATTTTAGTTTTTTAAGTTATTGTGTTGTTTTGATTTTTAAAATAAGTAGTTAAGTTATAAATCTGCTGTTCGTATCATTTAAAACATCGGATATATATGTCTATTATAATCCTCCATCTTAAATTTTCAAACGCTATCCCGATAAATTTTTAAAAACACTAGTCCGACAAATTGAATCAGTCTTTTTGAATTTTAAAAAGCAGCGACCCCGAAAACCCTCAGGTAACGAGTTTCAAGCCATGAAAGCGTTCATGCGCATCAAAATCACTTTGTTAACTTCCAAATCATTTTTCTCCAAAACTTATTTTCTGACCATGCATCCTTTTTAACTTTTCGTGTCACATATATCGCACCCTAAATACAAAAGCGGCACAACTCAAAATTCTCAAATTTTCAGGAGAGGCAAAAAACTGTTTATGCAAAAATGATTGTAATATTTAAAATAAAATTGGTTCCATTATGAAAGAAGTCTATTTCGAAGAAGGTTTTGCTAAAATTTAATATTATGTGTAACAAAAGTAATCAGCACTTCTTGAGAACATTGACGCAACTAAAAATAGGTCTTTTTAGTCGATCGTGCGTAAGCAATGCAATTAACATAAAAAAGTTAAAGAAAACAGTGATGAGAAAGAAATTTTTGAAGTAGTTAGAGATGTGTACTGTGAATTATTTTACGGAAAAAAGTACATTTTGGAAAATTTTGAGTTGTGTCACTTTTGTATTTAGGGTGCGATATGTACAAGTATGTATGTATGTCTAGTTATGAAAAAGGCTGAAATTTTTATTTGAATTTTCTTTAACAACCCTTTTTTTAACTCTGCTTGTGTAAAATATTCTTGAAGCAAAGATGTAAAATTCTTTCTGCCATGTGCATGTTTCAATATGAGATGCTCATTTTACACATTTTTTTTTATACTTTTATACGATTATCAACATAAACAAATCAAGCACTAGTTTGATGCAAGACACATTAATATTGTATATCATGAATTTAACAAAAAAGTCATCTGTATGGTTAAAGAGATAAAATTTTCGAAAGAAGAAATTTCCGATAATAAAGTTTTAAAGTGTCTTGAATTAATTTTTTTTCTTCGTTTCAAATAAGAGAAATAAAATAAAAATAAGCTTAGGCTGTGTAGGTTGGTATTGATTGACGTTGACTTTTCATTTGTTCCTTTGGAATCCTGTCTCTTGACCAATTCGTCTGACTAAAAATGTTACTTGGATTTAATAATAACCAAAAAAATATACTAAATGATTCTAAATTTAAAATTGTAATTTTTCCCGAAAAAAAATATATGAAATGTATTATTGCATACTTTATGATATTCTCATAAAGTATATTTTTATAAAAGCAAACTGAAAAAAATTGATTATTGATATATGCTTTCCTCCTCAATAATCAATTTTATTTATTTTTCTTTTATAAAACAAATATTTTATGAGAATATCATAAAGTACATAATAATAAGACACAACAGAAGTCGGTTTAGATGATATTGAAATTTCAATTTATAAGTCACGGGTAAAAGCTAGTGTATTATAAAAAAAACACGGTGTAATTGTGCATGACAAATGTAACATGTACGTGACGATCTTAAAATTTTTTTTTTTCAGACAACATAACTATTTCTATAATTCCCAAAAACTTCTAATAATAATTGTAAAAAAAATGCGAAAATCCTATGGGAAGTAAATTCGCTCAAATTGTTTAAAATAATTTAAACAGCGAAAAAATTGTAGCTTAAGAAAAATCAATTATTATTAATTTGCACTGAATTTATATTGTGAAACTTATTCCCACCTCTGTGGTACTTTATTGTGAATTGTAGCTTAATGATTTGTCGCAAACGCCAAATCACTTATCAATGTGAGAATTGTCTTCGCTGTACATCAGCAATATTCTCTCGGTACGCACATTTTTTTCTTGTTGATGGTTTTGAGTCGAGAAGAGTAAAATTAGTGCGAATACGATCAATAACTGCGCGAATTGCTTGCTCAGTAGGCCGATTATGTTGACAAAGTGTTCTATGAACTTCACGAACAGACTTATTATTTTCAATGTATTTTTCCACAATTTTGCAGCGTTCTTCTGGCGTTAAACGATTCATAACGGCAACAGAAATGTCACCATAGTTTGACATTCTCAGCTATGAAATCATAGTTATAGATATCGAGCCTTTGGTGCAATACAGTAGTAATTCAAAAAATCGTGAACTGAGAAAAATGCATTTGAAGTTTTGAGCCATCTTTTTGATACAATTTTCGTTTACTAAAGTTCTTTTTTTACAAGTTTTTAAATAAAGAGACATATTTTGTAATGTTTTCTGTTTGTAAATTTCTTGTCATAACGGAAATATTTCATTATTGCAAATAAATATTGTTAGAAATAGCTGGAGGCAATAATAACATTTGTAGCTGTAGAATCTGAACAGTTAGAGATAGCACCATAATGTTTTTTCTATTAGATATATATTTCCCCAAAGATCATTTCTGCATACCCAGCTCAAAAAATTCAAATTTTGAGTTACGACGGTATTGCACCAAAGGCTCGATATGCATATCTGTATAGCTTTTACATCCTCTAGTAATGGTCTAGTTAAAAGTTGGTTAAAAAATTTTTGGAAATATTTTGTATTCTTTACCCAGGACTGCCGGGACTCCCAAAAACCGTAAATTTTTGGAAATGAAATCGTCAAAATAGAGAGAATTTAAAACAAAAATTTTCACACAAATAATTAACTGTTTTTTTTTAACCCAATAGTATTTTATATAAATAAAAATATATATAAATAAAGAAAAAAACCAAAACTAAGAAATTTCAAATAAAACTCCAAAAAATTTTTTGAGAATTACCTAATACACAAACAGAAATCAACTAGGTAGGGATTGCAAAAACTTAGGTGAAGGTCTATTTTTTTATGTAATCTGCTATTTGCCTTCGCTTTCTTTTTTATCTTGGACCAGCACTCAGGGGATGACCCCTACACATGGGATGCATTGTGCGGAACTAGGAAATGAGGTTATGGGAATTAGAATAAAAGGAGTGTTTATGGACATTTGATTTAAATTTTCCCGCGTCAAAGGTGACATCAAAGACCTCCGCAGAGAGTTTATTCCACAAACGCGCTGTTCGGCCGAAAAATTAGTTCTCTTTGTAATGCGTGGGACGATTTGCTGGCAAATCGACCACAAATGGATGCGTCCGTGCGCAGGAATGAATTTTAGTGAAGGTGTGCTTATTTACAAATCTCATAGCTAGAAGATTAAAGGGAATAACTTCTCTCTGGGGTATTCCATAATAATTTCTCTAATTTAATATTCTTTTCCTATTTAATTATATATTGCATTTTACATTTTACTACAGTTTCGTTGCAGCCAAATCTAAGTTTCTTTCCCATTGTGCAATATATGTATATATATTTGGCCAGCGTGAAACTCAATTAAAAAATTCAATCTGAACTAATTTGATCATGAACAAACTATGATCATGATAATCTTGCAAATGCTTTTTAAATATCTACTCGATGTCATTGGTAATATTGTATTTGCTAAGAAAAATCTAGAAGCAAAATAGAGAAGAAGAAAACTATAAATGTGGCATGTACGCACACTCAAATTACTGCTAAAATATCCTCGTTAGCGTTAGTAAACGTTCTGCTCAAATGTACTAAAAAATCAACTTCTTTCTATTGGTGTCCAATAAGTGCAAGAGTGTGAGCAGCAGATTCTATTAAAACACGCACATATTATACAGTTTATAATTTAATGCTCCACAAATTTGCACTTGTAAGTCGGCATAATAAAACGGGAATGATAGTGGTTAAAGTAGCTTTTATCGCTTTTATGTTTCCAAAGTATTTCAAATGAAATACTCTATTTTTCACAATATTTTATATTTTAAATTAAAGTAAAATCAACTCCACTTACATAAACAGCAATACAACATAAACAACAATGAGGGAAATTTTATTATGTGCTCTTTCTCTATAACAAGTAGCAGTTTTCGGTGCAAAATTTATATGATAAACACTAACAAATTTAGTGGTTTTCATATAAATTTTGTACAGACAAATACTAATTGTTATACAGAAACAGCTTGCTAGTCTTTTTACTCAATTGCCAGTATGAGAATCGTACTCACTTTGAGTTTTTTTTTTTTCTTTGATTTCATGTTGAACAAACATACTAAGATGTTGTTTCTCTAATACTTGTAATGTGCAAAATTGATATGAAAAACAGTAACAATATCGAGTGGTTTTCATATAAATCTTTCACAAACAACTACTACTTGTGTTAGAGAAACATCACCTAAATGTACATATGTGTAATCCATACATATGGGAGTATGCATGTGTGCATATGTATGTGCGAAATGATTTCTAACAACATCACGTTTGTCTGCTAGCCAACAACGCAGTTAGATGGCCAACTAGTTGATGCTTGTAAATACAAGTTAGAAAAATGTAGAATTTTGCACAATGTTTTGAATTATAAATATCGTTTGGACTTTGGTGGCTTCGTAGTTGTTATTTCTTTCTTCCTTTGCCTCTCTCTCTCTCTCACTAAATGTATTTATTTGTATCTTTTCCTTTTATTGCTCCAATTGTTGATAGATATTATTCCGTTCTTTCTTAACCCACTGCCCCTGTTATTGCGATACTTAACAGCAGATTAATTTGTCTACGGTCAGCAATATTTAATAAATTTTAATGAATACAAATTAACATTGTTGTTGTTGCTTTTTTATTTCTTAAAACTTTTTTATGAAAAAAAACATCTTGTTTTTCCTAAAATTAATGATTTGTATTGCCCACGAGGAAGAAGATACTTAAGACGCATTGAATAAATAAAAAATAGTTTAAAAAAAATTTTAAAGAAGCTGTTTAGTTTATTTTTTTTTTTTGCCTATTTCGTTATTCTCAAAAGTTTTTAAGAGTTCTTGTATAAACATTTGCCATTTCTTAGCATTTAAAAAAAAATTTTTTTTGTCAAAAGTCTACTGACGATTTTAGTATATGAAATGTATTTACGAGTACATTAGGGCGGGTCAAATTGTATGGATGAAAAAAAAACTGAAAAGTTGTATAGCAAAACTAAAATCTACAGAGGAGAGGATCCTAAGAAACTTTTCAGAAGAAACCATAAGTCTAAAATCACATAATACACATAAAGATTTGAATGGAGACACTAATGAAATAGTTTGCATTAGAAATAAAAAATTCGGTCAGTATATGAGTAAAAAGTACCATAACTTTGTTAACTTTGGAACGATTTTAACAAATGAAATCTCATTTTAGTCAAAAAATCACTTTTTTTTTTAAGAATAATGTAGTTTTTGGAAGATTTGATAATGTTTTCTAATACAGCTGTACATTTTATAGAATAAAAATAATTTACGCAGGATAGTATTTGTTAACAGACCTATGGTTTCTTGGGAAATTTTTCGTTTTTTTTTATCTTGGATCAGCACTCAGCAGATGACCCCTACACATGCGGTGCATTGTGCTGGAACTAGTGGAAAGGGATAGTAGGAGAAATGATAGGATGTGAAGTTTCACTATGTTACAACAATGCTTTTTGCACGTTATTTGTTTATATACAGGGTGGCTGATGAATATTGCTACATCAAGAAACTCAAATAAGTTTTTTTTTCAGTGTATGGAATTAATTTTTCTTTTATATATGTCAAAGCTCATTCAATTTTATTAAATATGCTTAATTAGTTTGAAAAATAATGGAATTTTGAAGCTTCGTTTAATAGCCATTTTTAGTAATTATTTTACTTATGTGATGTGCCTGTGTATTGGATACAGCTGAAGCCGTTACTGTTCTTACTGTGACTGAAACCTTCCGACAACAACTGACATAAAGCCAAAAGTAGATTACTTTTTTGTTCTACGATTTTTGCCGAAAGAAAATTGAGTAGATAATTAATCGTAATTAATTTTTTCAAAAATTGATAACAAAAATTTCGAATTTGACAAATTTCATATTTTAATGAAATTATGATTATTTATCTATGTTTGTTATAAGGTTTAGCTGGTCTCTATGCGCATTTCATTTGGTGCAAATACCAAAATCTTTAGTAAGCATATTCTTGCAAAAAAAAAAGCTAAGAAATTTCACATGTTTATACAAGAACTCCAAAAAAATCTTTGAGAATTACCAAATATACCATATACAAATATATTATAGACTAACTAACGTTGAATAAATGAATGAATAATTACATTAATGAAACTATCTTCGACTGTCATAAACAACATATATTTGGAATTCTAAACACATTCTTTTTCTTAAAAGAAAAGCTCCTCGTGATTTATGGGATAATTAATGAAAAAAAGAAAAATAAATAAATAAATGACCAATAACCAGTTGGCCAAAGTAGCCAGCAATTGCTTTAAGAATTAAAGTGGGTAAATATTGAGGAAAAAAATTAAAAAACTGTCAATCTAGTAAGAAAACCAAGAAGCTGTTACATTAAATATCAAAGAAAGAGAAACATGAAGTGAATTTCGTAAAAAGAAAAACAAGTCAATAAGCTGATTAAAAACGTGTTCACTACCTAGAAGATGCTGCACATTTTCAGACAAGAAGATGCAGAACTACTAGAGCAGCTGAAAAAAGCCACTACTGCTAACATGCAGTGACAATCGCAGACAATCGCGAATACAAGAGCCGAAAGAAAAATTTGAATTCGATTTGCAACTGCCGTTGTTTTGCGCAAGTGTGCAGTGCGGGGCGTGAAATATGAGTCAAATTGATTGTGTTGTTGTATTTGTATTCGTATTGTGTTGAGTTGAGTGGAACACCAAACTCATTGGCATTAGATTGGTCTCCAGTTGTGTTGTAATTGTTATTATTATTGTTGTTGTTGTTTTTAGTTTTTCTATGTTGGGCTTTCTGAATGAAGCAGATTATTTGGTGTTGTTGGATAGTAACTTTTGCTTGAGCTTACCACGGCCAGCTTAAGCTGATCTATTCATGTGCGGTTGGTAGAAGCGAATGGTGGTGTATTCAAACATAAAGTCAAATCAAAAAGTTTATTTTGCAAACAAAATAAAACAATACTTTTGTTTAAATCGATTTGAATAGAAGTTGAATAATTAATCCAGTCTAAATATCTTTTCAAATTAAAAACTTAAAATAAATGTCCGTTATTCTAAAAATAAATAATTAAAAAAAAAACATATCATAACAGATTATTTGTTATACACAGAAAGAAAAAACAAAATAAAACACCTTTAGGAGGGGATTTAGCAAAGTAACTTTAAGTTTTAAACAGTGTTTTCAATGTTTTCTTGAGTTAGTTGAAACACGCAGTGTTTGAGAATTCGATTGGCATAAATTGTGTTGCTACTTGAATGTAAAAAATATAATAAATGCATTCGACCATTTCATTAAGCGTGTTAAAATATTTACCACAATGAGCATTGGACACCAACAGCGATAGCAAAATAATCTTAATACCGCAATAAGCTTGAAGAGTGTGATTTAACTTAAAAAAGTTGCAAAAAGTTAACCAAACGTAACGAAAATATAGAAAGAAGAAAATAAAAAAAAAATTGCAAATTAAATCAAAAACATAAAAACCACAACAATATATTGTGTTACCATTTTCAAATTCGCTAATTACTGGAAAAGTCTTATTACAACAAATCATATTAATTAAAAATAAATACAACAGCGATAAAAAACCAGCAAATATTTATAACAAATAACGAAAACCATCTCAACTCCATAAAATTATAACTTCGTCCAACTTTTTCTCTTGTTTGTTTATATTTGAAGATAAAGAGATCGTTTTTATGAAACCGACATTATGAAAAGGTAGTCAGTCAGTCATGAAGTATTCGATTTATTCATATGCTGGGGAAGTATACTTAGCAACACATTTGGATTATAACAAAGTTTGTATAACCAATTTAGTGTTTCAAAACTTAATAAATTCCATTTAAATTGATTTTATGGCACTCTGTATGGCGACTATATATTACACAACTTTACTCCTACGATTAAATTCTGATATTCTCTGTATTATTACGTTTTCATCAATAACTTTTCCGATAGTGTTCGATGTCCGAACTGTCAGTAACTTCACAATTCACCACTAATGCCAATAAGTGTCACCGTAGTATGTTGCTTGCAACACAACGGAAATACTGTTTAAAAATTCGGTATAAAATATGTATGTGTTGTTATATTAACATTAGACCAACTGGTATGGTATGTGCAAAAGTGCTATTTTTCAGCTCGCTGTTCATTTGCAGATATGTTGGGGGTAAAAAAATAATTTTTGAATAAAAATTATGTTTCTGGAGTATAAACCATGAAGGCGGTTCGCATTTAATGGGTCAAAACAGATCTAAATCGGGGTTGCGACTTTATTTGTCTACCTATAACTCTTAAACTAAAAGGTTTACGTGTTTAATCTATTTAAGTTTTTCTCTGTACAATAAGGAGAGGGACATGTTAACACACTAGAGATCGCTAGTGGCGTTTTTATCGGTGAAATTTAAAATTTGCGTCAATCTTGAATTTTGAATGGCTTCAATTTCTTTTGTCAAGAAATGTAGACATACATATATACTCCTCACCTATAATATGAAACTCATGTCGCTTTCATATTTATAAGTCTATTCAGCAGTCAGATGAACATTAATTTTTCCCGATTAATCGAGCAAGAGTATATACAATTATTCGATTAATCGGCAAATAGTTCAATTTGCATATACGAGTATAAAGCCTGTAACACACTTGTTGAGGAAATAATAGGCTGATGAAGTGAAAAAGTTGGATATTTTTTGTTAGTGCTGACATGTAAGATTTATGTTATATGTTCATAACTGAAGTTAATGTGTTCTAAATCATATCTCAAAAGCCGATAAAGATACGTCTATTCAATTATGTGATTTCGTTACAAGTAACACATATTTATATTTGGATACTATTTTTTGCTATCTGATCCTCTTACTTGGGGAAAAGACAAATCTTCTCTGAAGCCAAAATAATTGTTGGCTGTATATTAGTTGTTAACGATATAGCGGAAAGAGAAATTGTGCTTTTAACTCGTTTTAATACAGTTTTATCGCATTAAGAGAAACAAAAGCAATATATGTACATATATTGCATGCAATGAAGCAGCACTATTAAAAAATGTCTTCATCAAATTAAAAAAAAAAAAGTTTTAGTATTTTTTTAAATAAATAAAAAAATTAAAATACAGTATTAAATAATAATCAAGTTATTATATATCTAAAAGTGTGCAATGTTATTGCTATTTTTTGCAACTTTTATATATTTTGATTTCAACGATAATAAATGAAAATTCGATCCCCGGTCAAAGTAAAATATATCTTACTTTTCTATCCCAGAAGAAAAATAATAAATAAAATGGCTCACATTAGATTAAATATTAATGAGCCACAATAACGGCCATTTTCACAATGTCTGGTTAAAACTTAATTGGAACTTTAACAGTCGGTTAACTAAAAATATATTTCACAACGTATGATTAACTTTTAACTGACACCATTTAACGAAAAAGTGTCTGTTAAATTTAACCGAACAAAATGTGGCGGTTAAGAATATAATCGACACCTATGCATATCTAATTTTAATTGATAAATAGAAAAAATGTGTACCCATGTAAAAAATTGAATAGCAACACTTCTATTTTTTCCATGTTTATAATTTTAAAACTTTGAAACCAAAAAAAGAAATCTTGCTGCGATATTAGAGGCTCTACAAAAAACTTTTGAACATGTGTAAATCTTAATATTTTTATAGACCAATATTTTACCTGTCTCACTTGTTTTTTCGAATGTTCCAAGCTGGAACAATTTGTTGCTTATGAATATTCCGCCATTTCCTTTCAGTATACTTCAATGTTTTTTTTCTGTCATTATAGTATTTTTCGTAAATAAACACAAACAATATTGCCATACTTTTTAGCGAATTCTTTTGTTAAGTAACTGAAGGATGGCGAAACTGAAATCGATTAAATAGTGCCTGTTAAGCAAACCGCCAGTTATTTAATTTTATGTTAAAAGTAAAATAATTAGACATTGTGAAAATGGCCGTAAGTTGTACAAGAATTATCATTTTTAATACTCTACTAACCGTCTCTTTTATACACTATTCCTTTCTAACTTAGTTCCAGCCCAATGCAGAAAAAGCATTTTAATAACGGGACAAATTAATCTTCGTCGGCCTTCTGAATCGACTTATTAATAAGGAAATTTTTGCTCATAAGATGGTTAGAATACTATACCAAAAAATATTTACATATATACATGGTGAAGAGTTTCCATGTGTTTAAAATCAAATTAAAGACATTCAAAATTCGATATTGACACAAATTTTGACTTTGACCGATGAAAACGTCACTAGTGATCTCCCGTTTATTGAAAATTTGGAGAGAAAAATGTTGGTCTGTTTATTGTACAAAAAACATTTATATATGTAAATTAATCACGTAAACCTTTTAGTTTAAGAGTTATAGGTAGACAAATAAAGTTGCAACCCCGATTTAGGTCTTTCCAACACATTAACTGTGAACCACCTCCTGGCCGGTTTCTAGTCTAGAAACTTAATTTTTGTTCACAACTTATTTTTCATACCCAACATATCTGAAAATAAACGGCGATCTGGAAAAATAACATTTTTGCAAAAAAAGATGGTGCATTAAATAGGTAATCGATTCAGTAAAAAAATTTAAGTGTTTCAATGAAACTCGGCAACATCGAATAAAGTCTGTGAAATTCTACATTTTATACAATAAAAAATTTCCATTTCAGTGGCTACAAGGGCTATCATATTTCGCGACCTCAAATCTTCATTCATTGTGGAAGAAAAATTACCAACTAAGAAAATAAGAGATGTTCGACTTTTCTCAGAGAAAGTGAGAAAATGCCTGGTCGTAGAGCGTGTAAATCCGATTGTAGATAATTTATATTTTTCTTCACTTGTTTCAAAGTTCATAATGACATACATATGTAGATAAAGTATTCATAACACATGGACACATGACGATACAAAATTTTGTTCTTACAGAAAAAATAACAAAATTTCTCTAGTTGAGATTTTCTGAGTTGAGATAGCGTAAATACTGCAAATTCGTGTAACGTTGCGAAAGTTTTGCCATGTTTTGCAACGTCTACACCTCAAATTTCAGTTAAAAAGGGATTTTTAATACGTTATTCCAGTAATAATAATTATAATTCAAATAGCGAGAACTATGTATACTTCCCAGTCATACTGTTGCTTTACTTTGTTTTCATATCAGACGCCGTTTGCATTTATTTTAATAATTTCAACAGCTTTGATTTTTTTTTCTATGAATTTTCTGGAAAATACAACAGAAAATGTAAAACAATTGTACACCGTTACGATATTTTCTTTGAAATTGATTATTTTGAAAACAGTGTTGTATATTTTCCTTAAAAAATACTCCTACCAGCTGTTATTTTGGCATTTTCTGACATCCATCTCACATAATCTAATTCGTCTTATTGTGAACATACACACATACATACATATAGTATATACATACAATACACGTATGCAATACAATTGGTGGAAAAGAGTGTTTAATTGCAGATAATTAACTTTATTGATGTGCATCCATATGACTGTTACAAAATAACCGCAAAAAACTTATTAAAAAAATAAAAATTATAAAAAATGTAATAATCTAACATTGGTGTTTATTAGTAAATTAAAAATAATAACGTGAATAAATAATAAGAAATATTAATTAATATAATAATTATCGGCTGAAAAGAAAAATTCAAATTATCTTACGTATGGACTTTTAAAAGTTCGCAAGTGTGACATGTTAGCGAAAAATAAATGCTTTAATTAACAGAAACTATAATACAATATAATTAAATTTTTATTATTTGTTTACTTTAAATGAGTGTTTAACTTTGTTTTGTTGTAATGGCATGAAAACGTTATGCTTTTACATTTTAAATAGTTTATTTTCTCTATACTTTCAAACAAATGTTTGTTGACTTGTGTTGAAAATTAACTATGATGAATATAATGAATTAATTAATTTTGACATTTCACATTTATTAATAATTTTGCTTCAATTCAGGTTAATTTTTCTTTGAAAAGGAGTGACTATTAGACACTCAACTCATATTCAATTTAAACTTTGTATAATTGGTTTTTAATATGTTTGTGAAAGTTAGAATTATTATTAAATACATATATTAAAAATTTAATAAGAAACTAATCACAGTAGTGAAAAGGTTAAAGAAAATATTAACTCCATGACAGTACTTTGCAGAATTTTTTACGGCGTCCAAAAGCTGTATAAAGATTAAAGGAGAATCATTTGCTCAATATACAAGCAAACTATAAAGCATACTTTCGATAGTTTAATTGTAGTTGAGACTAACTCACATGTAATTTGAATATAGTATAGTGTTTTCACACCAAAAGTTAAAATCTGATTTTAACTTTAAAACCACAAACAGCTGATTAGCGTTCTCACTATAAGTTTAATTAAATCAGGTTTTAACGTTTTTTAACTTGGTAGCACTACCTTTAGTACTTGAAAATCAAGGTTGTAATTCATTAAAGCAACATAAAACCATTTCAAAAAAAGTTTTAATATAGTTTTAAGAAAATATTTCTATGGGGGTGGCGATGGTTGAAGTAGTCTGCACGTTGACTACAAAATGAAAAATTTTCCTGGGTTCAACTCCAGTTTCAGACTCATAAAAACATCTCGCATTTTTTTCTGATGTGCATTTCTGTATCTTTGTGTCAGTTGTTGTCGGTAGGTTTCAGTGGCGAAGGCATAGTCACTGGTCACTGAACAGTGACGGCTGAAGATGTGTTAAATTTTTATTTAAACTATTATTATTTAAGTTGCGTGGAAATGCTAAAATCAAATATTGCAAGCCTATTATTTTTATTGGAGACGCGGCGTTATTTTTTTCTTTAATAAACGAAAGTATACAATATTTAGTGGTTACGTTTATTTCCTTATTTCTATACGAATATGTATATGGCCATTGTGAAAGTATCTTTAGTAATTTATTATCAAAATTCTTGCTGTGTGGAAAATGTGTTTCGTAAATTACGTTCATTTTAAGTCGTCATAATCGTCTCACCGAACAGGCTATTTCGTGACCAAATTTCAGATCAGTTTCACTTTAATCCATCAATCCATATACCAAGAGTGAACTTGCACCGTGCGATGATTACCGACTTTTTTTTCCCCAAAATGGAAGAATTGGACTTTGTTGACATGTGGTTTTTTACTAGACAATGCTACATGCCACACGGCACACGGCACCCAACACGCGATACCATGCACTTATTGAGAATTTGTGAACAATTAATTTCACGTTTTGAAGCAGTTTATTAAATTTCAAATAAATCAGCTGACAGCTGTTGTAGTCTCTGCTATCGTAAAATATCAACCTCAAATGTCAATAGACATTTCGATTTGGATCATTCGACAGCATATTCAGCTCTCCGAACCGTTATTTTTCAAACCACATGATCAAGCGATTTTAGTCCATTACACTATTTTTTGTATACGTGAAGTTTCTCGTATACAGGGGCAAAGCAGCCACCGGCCGAAATTGTGGAAAAAGTATGCCAAAAATTGTAGATCATAGATCATGGCCAAAATATATATTTCATTCGCACGCACTTTTGTTTTTCATTTTTAAAACTTAAACGAAACCATTACGAAAAATCACTCCTTCATATTTACATGATTATCAAATTCGAACCAAATTAATATTCCAATATTGAAACGTTTACAATTGAAAGTTAAAAAAGTGTTATCTCGCCACAAGCAGCTCCCCGTTTCGAATCGGCGATCAGACCACAAATATTTCAATTGTATCTGCCCTAACAAGGCCATCCTGCGTCGGTATTTCAGCAATAAAACGTCGGCGAAATAATATAATAAATAAATTGGCTCTCTTCAGCTTAAAAATTAATGCGTCACCACAGCAATTAAGCTCCCTATCCCTCCCTATCACATCAACACATGTCTTTCTTTCTTTCTTTCATCACATGTCTGTCCATTTTCAATTAGTTCCGTTGCATAAATTGCAGAGGTAGGAGCAACTCCCGAGCACTTATCCAAGAAAAAATGTTAAAATATAATATTCATGAATAATAAATATTAAAAAAGGTTTTTTTTCAGAAAAATTAATTGTCTATTCTAAAAAGTTAAAAGAAATCTTTATTTAAGGAAAGAGTGAATATTATTGTTGTTTTAAATTTGCCTCTCATTTTTAGGCCAATTAAAGCATCCGTTTCCTGTTTGCCTATAACACAGGCGTAATTAATACACTTTCCAATGTATAACAGAAGTAAATACTTATATTAAAAAGCTTCCTATTTCATAATTCATAGCTTTATTTATTTTTTTATTTATATGTTTTTTTGCAAAACAATCAAAAACTTATTACAAATTCGGGTAAATCAATTGCACACTTTTCGGTCTACCTACCAAATCACTTCACACTCCAAATGTATTTTTTATTTGTCGGCGTTTATATGTTAATTAAAGCATTTCATTACTAGAAAATAGAAAATATTTGGTTCAAAAACCTCGTGATGTTAACAAAACAAAGAAAATTAAGGAAAATAAAAGAAACGTAGAGGAAGGAAAATTAAAATTAAAATAAGTAATTATTTAATAAGAAAACAAGTCAAAAAACTATTGATTGAATAATTGCTGTGATTTCATTATTACAATTTAATATAAAAAAAAAATTGTCCAGTGCAATGAATAATAATCCTCGCTTTTTTTTACAAAGAAATAAAATTGACGTGACTAGTACACACAGTTGTACATACTTAGATATTTTCCAAAATCTATCAGCCACTTTCTTAAAACACGCGAACAGGTACGGCATTTCATTGTGTATTCGTAAGGCCAGAGAGATTTCTCGAAATAGTTTTCAAAATGCAAGGTTTCGCACAAATGCAAGTAAAAACGAGCCAAAAATAAACTCTTTAACGTGAATGATGATGATCATGATCCATATTCAATTTATTTAGTCTTGAGCGGGTTGCTCAATGCCACTGCTGCGTTAAAGATGAAAAAACAGTTACATATTGACTGGCCAAGACCGAATAAACGATACTCTACATATAAAATATATAAATTGAGTAACTTATGGTGGCGAAATTAACAATTTATTTAACGGGTTTCTAAGAGAAATCTATTACAATTTTTTTCTTTCATTTGTGATAATTTATTTTCTGCACGTCTTCCTTTTTTTTAATTATTTTGCACTCACATAATTTACTTAAGTATTATGAAATATTATTTTTTTATGGAAAATGTTATTCGACTTTTTCTAGATTTCTCTTGCAAAAGTTTTGTTTTCACAGAACAATTTTTATTGATTTCTGATGAAAATTGTACAATTACTTTTTGAAGTTTTAGCCAAAATATGTCTTATGGTACAGACATTTTTTTATTAGAATTACACAGAAAGAAAAACCTAGTACTAAATTTAAATTTTTTCTACTTAATATTAGTACAAGTCGTACATAAAAATTCAAGTTTGAATACTACTGATCTGTACTTAAAACAAGCTGAAAGTGATATTTCATGAGTTATACAATCCTGGATATTCTTAAAATTAGTACAAAATTATTAAATGAAGAAAAAATCCTAAATTAAGGACGGAATTCTATTTTGAAATTTTAGAATTCTCAAAGATTTTTTGCGAGTTTTTGTATAAACATGAAATATATTTTAGATGTTTAAAAAATTTGGTTGGAGGTCTCCTAATGTTATCAACTAATGTTATTAGCAGAAAGGAGATGTATATATATACCAGTTTAACAATACAACACATATATGTGTTTAAAAAATTAAATACAGTCATCTAATCCTTAATACAAGTTAGAAATTCTTGAATCGCGCAAATTTAAGCTTCATACGATCTCTGTTTTACTTAAATCAATCTCGTTTTCGGCTTATTTCAATTACAGATTCAGCTAAAAGTAAATCTTTAGCGCTTGAAGATTCCGTACTTGAATTAAGCCTTCTGTGATGTAAAATCCGTACTTACCGTACTTTTGACACCGCTTGAGATTGATTTTAGTACGGATGGATTGATTTTTATTTTGAGTGTAACATTTAGGCAATTATATAGATGACTGCAAACAATTGTTATACTGAGTTATGTTAATTTATAAAGCGGAATTGCTGCGTCACTTGTGTTGAGTGAACGCATCAGTTGTTTTTCAAGCTGAAGGAGAGCCATCATTGCTAAACTACCGACAAAGTAGGGCGCTGGAACGGGCATTAAGCAGAAACATTTTTTCTGATTTGAACCCACGACTGGGAGGTGTAAAGTCGAGGGGCTAACTTCACTACCTCAGTCAACAGTATCATTAAATTTTCCAAACATTTAACTTTTCCTAACGAAATGAAATAAACAAAACCTTTGAAGCAACTAAGCTTTTTGTTTTTGATTTCATGATATTTATCCGAAGTTAGGTGGTTCGACTTTCCCTAATAACGAAAGTTAATTATTACAATATATGTATGTAAAACCTCTAACTTAGAGAAAGCCGCTAACTATGGAAAATTCAGTTAAAGAACATTTGTATATTTTCAGATTTACCACTTTTTTGCCCCGTACGTTTCACGGTTATTTTTATTTTTAATTATTTCTTTAAAGATATTATTTAAATGCATTCCTTTTATCTGCTTGCTTTCATTTTTTTTTTTACAAAAATATTTCTCAATTAATTTTGATTATATTTAGTTTTCTTTTAAAAGTCTTTTATATGAGAAATTGTGGCTTTAATTAAGAATGGTATGAATAGTCCCTTTGCTAAGCAAAATAATAAAAATTCCTTATCGTAGGGTGCAACAAATACCAAACAAGAATTATGTACGCGCATCGATATTTGAAAAGATACTTGTGAAAAGTGTACACAATGTTAAAAAAAAGTATTCAATTGCACCAAGCATCAAATGGAATGAAATATATTAAGGAAAAGCAAGCTGCAAATTAAAAAATATACTACGAGTATATAAAGCTAAACTTGATATTTTACGTGTTTAACTAGATTTGCTCAACAACATTTCAAACAACAACTGCAGTGGAAAACAAAAACTAACGTAAAAATTCATCATCAAAAAAAAAAGAGAAAAGTGTTTTCAGCACGATGCAGACCAAATGCACAATTTAAGTCTTTTTAATAACAAAAAGATTTAATAAATTTATTTAAAAAAAAAAAAAAAAACTAACGAAACGTTAGACTATTTTAAAGTTTTTATGATGTATCATTGAAAGCAACCGTTCACCGCTATATTTTCACCGAAACCGAAAAAGAAAATACATAGATACAAAAATATTGAACAATAAGAAAAAAATAAGATCCAGATCATGGCAGTCAAACAATTCGATCAGTTGGTAGCAGTTCTTTCTTTCACTCGCTTGTTGTCTTCAAGTGGATTTTTTCTTTTTAATTTCTGCATTCGATATGTTCGATAAAAGAAGCAAAATATGAAATAGTAAAATAAAATGCATCTGCATATTTCTGTTGTGAATTAAATAATAAAAATATTAATAAAGTTGCAAAAACAAAATACTATCAGTGTCATTAACATTTAATGTCTCGTATTAAATCGTATTATGACAGACTATCCGTGTAACTAAATTGAAAAAGAAAATGAGTTTGTTGATATTTTATTTGTGTAGCAAATAAGTGGACAATAATTATTATTTTTTCTCTATAACAATTAGAAATCAAAATTAATAAATTTTAAAATAAATTTTGTTGCTAACAAAAAATAAGTAAAAAATAAATAAACTCGGGGTAAAAAAGTGATTGTCGAAGTTTGAAGGAAATCAAGAAAAAAATGCATGTGCGAATCCTGTGAATCAGTAAGGGAATAGTTTAATGTAGACTTGAATTTAAAAACAAAAAATTATCATTTGACACAAGCGAGCAATTAAACTGCAATTTCGGTACGACTTTGCTGTTACGAAATTACGAAATTATAATCTCGGCCGCAATTTTCTGGCCAGCACTCAGCTCGGAATTACTAAGAGGTCGAACAGAATCTCCTACTTTTGCTGCAAAACTTTAAAATTTGCTAATTCAAGAGAGCAGACGAATTCACCCCAATTGGATCTCTTGCTGCAACGACTTTATTCGGATTTAAACGCCTTTTATCATCAAGCTGAAAAGCTTTCCAACAGAAGTTTTATAATCCGAACGAGGTGTAAATAACTTTCAGCCATTTAGTAATTTATATTGAACTTTTTCACAATTATTTGTCAACATTCTATAGAATTGCATTAATTATTTCACTTGCAACTGCGCTGCCTTAAATCATTTTTATAGTTGATCCGTACAATTC
The DNA here is from genome assembly GCA_963924685.1 of Dexiosoma caninum. Classification (NCBI taxonomy): domain Eukaryota; kingdom Metazoa; phylum Arthropoda; class Insecta; order Diptera; family Tachinidae; genus Dexiosoma; species Dexiosoma caninum. The sequence goes on along the minus strand of OZ004726.1, from coordinate 9,955,084 downwards.
TTTCTTTTTTTTACTATATTAGTTATTTTCAAATGGAATAATTTTCTTTTAAAATTTCAATAAAATGAAAACTAATAAAAATTTCCATGTTCGGGTCCCCAAAAGCATACTCGTATATAGTCAATAGTATGACTCGAACCCAACACCATTTTTTGTAACGGTCACATTTTTCTGAAATCTATCTAACCTTCTATACGCGAGCTACCTGTATGTTCACATATACACCCGTCACAAAGAATTTCTATGGCGAAAAACATATTCCGTTAGCAAGTCAAGTGTCAACTAATTGTAAAAGATTTCTTGCTACGTTGCATTTAACACCGCTGCACACAGAAAAATTTGAATCAAACTTGTATAAAAATAAAAGAAAATGATTTTGATACTGAATCAATATGTTTTTTTGTTAATTTAACATAAATTAATTTATAAATTCAACGCGAGTCAGAATGAGTTACGATTATTTATTTATGTTTGTTGTATGGTTAAGCTAGTCTACTCTTCAGTAAGCAATCAATCAAATTCTTGAAAAAGCTAAGGAATCACACATGAGTGTATAAAAACTCCCAAAAAGTCTTTGAGAATTACTCAGTATACAAACTGAAAAAACTTTTGAAAGTAGTTTCAAGCTGATTTAAGTTATATTTCATTTGTTTATTTAACATTGCCTAATGTTCTATTTACCTGTTAATTTTACATTACTCTACCTTGGTCCGAAAATCTGTATTGATTGAATTTTACTATATTGATTTTGTAGGTTGCAACGTTGATTTAAAGTGATAAAATGATAATTTTAATACAAAACGAGATTTTATGTATTTAACGTTATTTTTACTACGAAAAATTTAGAATCAATTTCTTTTAAGATAATTTTGAAATTTGTGCGTTTCAAATCAATGTTAAATTTAAATCAGGGCATTAGTTTTGCAGAAATTTAACATGATTTTAATCAACATTTCGTCATGTTAATTTTACATTGGTATTTTTTTTTTGTGTGTATGAATTAGTTTAAAACTTACTTTTGAATATAGGTTTTGTAAGATCGAGAATGCTAATAGATTTACTTCGAAAGGTTATATGTACATAAGTACGTACATATTTCACACGAGATGCTCCGACAGAAAAGCGGCACAATAATTTAAAAATTTAAACAATTTTTTTGCTTCCAATTTGATAATCATCGTAAAATGACACCCATTATTTTAACCACATTGTATGTGACTGCTTCTGTTTCCGAAAATCACAATATTTTTCAATTAGTGATTGAAAATAAATAAGTTTCATAACAAAAGAATGTGGATGTATTGTATTTAATATTGGTAGCTATCTAGAAACATGTTATTTAGAAATAAATATAAATAAAAATAAAATTTAATTGCAATAAAAAACGAAAACTAAAAGTAAATAAATATGATTTAGAAAATAAACGAATAAATTAATTTGTAAAGAAATTCACTTAAAAAAAATAAAACGTTAATTCCCAACAAATTTTAATAATAATGAATGAATGAAGTCATGGTTTAGAGTGTTTTACACTAAAAGATGGAAAGTGAAATTTTCGCATAGTGAACAAAATTAAATTAACATGACAACAAACAAAACGAACCAAAAGAAAGAATAACACCAGTGACAAAAGAATTTTAATAAAACAGCAACACAAACAACAAAGAAAAAATAATTTTACAAAATAAAAAAGAGCCTCATTGTTGAAGGTAATTTTGTTACAAAATTTATTGAAAGTGAAGTTTATTATTTTATATATTTTTCTTCAAAGTTTCAAAATTGAACTCTGACTATAATCACCAACTAAACAAATGATGCACATACAAATAATAAAGAAGCAAACTATTTGAATCTTTTGCTGCACTACTACCAATAATCTTCTTATGGCTTAAACCTCAGTTCACCAATTGTATTTTCTGTCAATGTCACTCATAAAAGAACCTTAAAAGGAAGAATTTTAAGAACCACTGTTTCTTTCTTACCAAGCGATATAGTTTGTCTAGTAAATTCTACAATATATAGTAAACTCACAATTCTTTTAATTATTTCAATACAAAATTTTCTAGACCAAGTTATCGCTGGAACTGCATGCACTGTATGTACTCGTACAAGGAACAATAAAATGTTCAAATTATCTTTGATTGCTGTCGTTTATCAGTTCTATCCTTTCCTTCTTATGATTTCTCTCTCTATTGATGGATCTTTTGTTGGAATGGTACGGTTCGTTTACTTGTAATTTTCCCCTCCTTTAGTTACTTTTCTAACATCAACGTCAAGAAGGGATTTCTGGGCAGAATGACCACAAGTCTGGCTTCGTATCGGCGAGCAAAAAGCAAAAGTAAATCAAACAACGACGTTTGTTCAATAGCCAGTGATATAAATGGCAATTCGAGAAATGTCAACGGTATTGGCAGCAATAATTTGCGTCGCATTTCAAGTGATGACTTGTCGGATTTAGAAGAAATCCTGGATGATCCAAATGACCTCGAGGACGATGTTAATGACTTTGCGAATGATGCAAGTGGCCATAACATTACCAGTGTACGTAAGGAACATAATAATCGCCGTAATATTGTTAGGTGAGAAAAAGCTTATAAATTGTTTTTTTTTTTTTTTTTTTTTTTTGTTTCACTTTCTAACCATTAAGATTTACAGAAAAAAAAAAAATATATGCATGTGCGTATGTGTGCATAATTTATGTCTACTACACTTTACAAAAGTTGATTTGTTAGTAAGTTATCTCTACAATCGTGTTGTTAAATACTGGAAGATAGTGTGTGTGCATGAGTAGAATTTATACATGAATTTAAGTAAAAGAATATTTTCTATTTTTTAAACTTTCAAAAATTAACTGTGCTGCGAAATAAAAGCCCAGGAAATAAGGCTCCAAAATGTGAAATGAAATAAAGCCTCAAAGTCAACACAGAAAACAAAAACACAAAATTTTGGGGCTTTTTTAATTTTTTTTTTTTTCCAAAATGAAATATAGCCCCAAAATAAAGAAATTAAAAAATATTAATAATACTTTTTTCACTTTTTCTCATTATAAAACTCTGAAATTATTCAAATAAATGAAATAACTCCCAAAGAAATTAATGAAATAACTCCCAAAGTAATTAATGAAATAACTCCCAAAAGTAATCCGCTGAACAGAAATGAAATGAGGCAAAAAAAAATAAGAATGCCCAAAGAAAAAATATTTTATTTATTTTTTTTTTTTCAAGACAATACAAACTCAAGCTTGTCTGTAGAAACACCCAGGTTCTAAGCGGGAATAGAACCCGCACCTCCATATTGATAAGACTAATGCTAATTTACTAGACTACGGAGGCACCCGTAATATATATATATAAGAATATATGTTTCACTTTTCCCATATGTTCCATCAATATTGATCAAAAGCTCCAATTCTCGTCCTTTGCTAAACTATTCATTTTGTAGTATTTTGAAAAGCTTTGCATGACCGGCCTTTGGCCGGCCCCAGCAATTTACTCCTCTATGCTATAATGAAGACCGGCGTAGCTAACTGAAACTGCCGCTACTTATAAATTATATAAGAATAAAAAATGTTTCTTAATACTTGTTTTTTTAACCTTTTTTATTATTTGAACAATCTATTTAATTAAGCTTTAAGGTTTTTTTATTATTTTTATATAATCTCGATATTTCGTTAACCTTCGGTTAACATCGTCAGGAAATTTTTATTTTTTAATTTTTTTTTTTTTTTTAATTTTTTTTTTCAAAAAGAAAAAATTTTAAAAATAAAAATTTTCTGAAGATGTTAACCGAACGTTAACGAAATATCGAGATTATATAAAAATAATAAACAAAAATAAAAAAACCTTAAAGCTTAATTAAATAGATTGTTCAAATAATAAAAAAGGTTAAAAAAACAAGTATTAAGAAACATTTTTTATTTTTATTATTCACATTAAATTACATTATTTACTTTAAATTACATTTTTATAATTAAAAAAAGAAAGAAAAAACCACAATATCTGATGATATGAAGTGACCAAATTTTTTTAATATAACTTATCTGGCTGGCACCCACTTAATCTTTATCCACTAGCCGCCATCTAAAAAATTATTCAGCTCATATCACTTGCAACAGCTGTTTTCTATTATATTTGTATCAAAAATTTTGTGTGCCAAAAGAACAATTTTATAATTTTAATTAAAAATTGGATTTTACAAAATTTACATGTAAGTTCTTATTTACTATATAAAGAAATCGAATTATTTTAGTTTCTTTAGTTGTTTTTAGAATTTTGATATTAAACATTAATAAATGTTTTTTTCTTATCAGCTGAATAAATTTTTTTCAAATAGCACACTAAATTATGACGGGTTGTTGATAGCAATCATATTTGTTCGTGTTATTATTTTAAAACATATGACTTATGACTACCTTGTGAATACCACAATTGTATATTAGAGGAAAATAAAATAGGTTCTGTTTTCAACTGAGCTTAGACGAAAAATTTAAAATTTGATATTAGACACGATATTCCACTTTTACTTATTAAAACCAGACAAAAACTAAGACAGTGTAATTTTAAGTATTTTTAAAAATTAATATCTTTCACATTCAGTTTAATCTTTCTTCCTTAATGATTGTATGCATACAAAATTTTAATTCAACATTTTTCATAAATATTATACATTTTCCATTTTATCCTGCCAAAAAGTTTTAAAACAATTAAAACAATGCGTCAATTAAAATAAACAATCTTTTGACTATTTTTAAATAGGAGAACAAGAGCAACAACTAAACCAAATAAAATTGAATAAATTAAATGCATCAAAATAGCAACTAAAGCAAATATACAACAAATTATGGCAAATTTACGTGCATTTTTAGTATTTTTAGTCGCGCAATGTACTTGAAATCAAAAATGAATGAAATAAAATCGACAACTTTAACTTGAATTTAAAACTCGTATTTTTTCAGTTTTAATTACACAGGCAACAACACAAGTTTTTCTTTTTTAATTGTTTCTTTATTTTTTTTTCGCTTTCTGTTTGTTGCACTTTAGCGCCAATACGCAAATGGACAATGATGTCACACCAGTCTATTTGGCAGCACAAGAGGGACATTTGGAGGTATTGAAATTTTTAGTGCTTGAAGCTGGCGGCTCATTGTATGTACGAGCACGAGATGGGATGGCTCCGATACATGCCGCTTCACAAATGGGATGTTTGGATTGTGTCAAATGGATGGTAAGTTTAATATCTAAATTCCCAATGTTTATTTTCTGGTTGTGCTTTGGTCTGAATTAAATTCCAACGGCGAATATTAAATATTCGAACTTCACTTTGGAAGCATTTCCAGCAATTGAATAGCAACGCATACAAAACTGAAATTTAAAATTTTAGACGACTTAGGTATGTACATATGTATATTATTAAACGTCAATTACGTGCCTTATTTTGTTTATCTTTAATTTAATTGTTAATGTAGCAGACACACATTCAAGTGAATGTAGAGTGGGCTTTTTGTCATTCCATCCAATGTGTAGTACCTCGTGTTTGAAATATGGAAGCATATTTTATAATAATAAAAACTAAACAAACAAAAATCATAAATCTTATTATCATAGGGAGATACGTACATATACTACATATATGTACATATGTCCATTTGTGTCAGTTATTCAATTAAATTCTGAATTTTTGCTCAGATTTGTACAACACATTCTTGCATGTTTTCATTTCCAAAGCATATTTCTGTTAAAAATTTTTCTATTTGAAAGCTTCAGAAAGCACAAAGCAATTAATTGTCCATAAATTATTTGATATTTAAACACATGGGGGTTATTGGTTCCAGCGATCTGCATATGAAGATATTCAAACAATTTAAGGATTTTTGCAGCCTGATTTTTCCAAATGTATTATTATTTATCCAAAGTTGGCGGAATATGGCTATAGTAAACAAACTAAGGATGGTAAACATCGAGAAGTTTCTTAATTTTCACCACAATAAATTTGCAATTGTTGCTTTATCAACACGGCATATTTGGGATGAATTGCCCACTAACAGTTCTCAACATAAAAATAGAAAACAACAACAATGAATTGCAACCGATATTTAGATTTGTGGGTTTTTGTATTTAATTTTTCATTTTTATTTTCTTTTTGTCAACTAACGTGTACAATTGGACGTTAGCAGACAAAAACCGTTGGCTCAATATACTGCTGAAAGAAAAACCAAACTGTATTCGTTTTGTTAATTCTGCACTTGAGCTTTTTTTTTATTGTTTTTCGTTGAATTTGAATGGCATTAAGATTTTAAATAACTTTTACCACAATCTTGTTAACGGCTGCTTGCATGTGCATATAACGGCTGTTTGTTATAAATTCCGAAACACTGGTTATTGGAACGAACTTCTTATTGGCCAATCAAATAAAAAATTGTTTTTGTAATAAAAAGAAGTTGGTCGATTGGTTGGTTTCTACGCTACTTTTACTTTATCTTAATTAATTTTTTACATATCAATAGAATTTAATAAATACAAATATTTCCTCTCATTTAGCAAACAAAGAGATAAAAAGAGTTGAGCAAAAAAATTTGGCAACATTTTTAATAATTATGTAATTATTTGTTAAATGGCACAGAAATAGTCCCATTTAAATCCGTATAAAATATTTGTATGTATGTAAAAAGATTAATGGAACAGTGGAAACAATCGATGATGAAATTATAGAGGAATCAGATAAACGTTAATTGTTTTTTTTTATTAGAATTTTCTAAGCTGTGCACAACTAAGCAAATTGAAATAATAAAAATAAAAATATTCGGTATTGCTGGTTTCCTTCAAAATTAAATGTAAGTATATTTTAACATATTTGAAAAGAAATGCATATTAAATCATTAAGTCATAAATGATCATTTTAAGTGCATATTTCGGAATAGAATTTTTTTTTTAATAATATATACATATAGTACATACATATTATTGTTTTGCAATATTATTATTACTTGAAATTTCCCTTTAATACTTGTTTCATCATATACTGTATGTATTTGAAAGTGCCTTAAAATGCAGCTTTTTGGAGTACAAACGATCGAGAAAAGGTAACTAAATTACTATTGTATGATTTTTGCGATAAAACGACTTTCAGACATTTCTATAATAGAGTAGAAACCCGTTAATTCGTAACTGAAGAGACGAGCTAATTTGTACGAATTACAGGACTGCGTAAACCATAAAATAAGGAACTGCTCTATTACTGGATATCCAGTTTCCTTTTGTCGTTTTATTTTTCCACCTGAAAACGTTTGAAACGTTGAATTCTCTTTTTTTCAAAATTTGTGAAAGCGTTAAAGAACCGACGGCAAATTTTTAAACAATTTTAATTCTCTTTTCTCCATTATGAATTGCAAAAATTATGTTCTTTTATACCAATAACGGTAATATTCTATGCGTGATTTTTCTTAGCATTCTACATTAAAGCTGTAAATAAACGAATATAAAGAAACTCAAAATATTCTATCAGAAAAACTAATGGTTACTGGTAAAAAAATGTGAAAATGTGCTTTAGTAAATTTTTTTTTTCAAAACATTTGAAATTATTACGAATTATATGAGGATTTTAATTAACAATTAAGTACGATTTGTATGAGTTTCCTCACACTTTTAACTGTTAAAAAGAAATACGAATTAACGAGGGGACAAAAATGTAGAGAATTCTTACGAATTAAAGAATTTTTCCCAAGGGACCAGCCATTTATATCGAATTGCTGAGGTTTTCAAATCAACAGGGTACGAATCATTGCGTTTTGACTGTATTTGAAAACTTTCTACATACATATATATTTTAGAACTTCAACCGCATATCACAGCTTTACTTTTTTTTAAGAGAACTAACACTCAGGCAATGATTGTCTACTGTGAGGTGTTGCCTTCTGTAAGAAAGGAATAGTCATAGAGATAACAGGTGGTCAAAGGATAGCCAGATTAAAGTGTTCAGTAGCCATTTTTATTAATTATTTTACTTCGCCGATGATGCTACACAAAACATGCGAGAGGGCGCTATGATGTTACTTGTGGATTAAGATCAGCTGAAGCCGGTACTGTTCAGTGACTTGTGACTATGGCTTCCACCACAACTGCCACCCAAACGGCCAGTTTTTCGAAAACAAATAAAAAACAATTGTTCGGGTATTTATATTCAAAACAGAATTTATTATACGAAACACATAATTTAGAAAAAATACAACATATGTTTCTAATCGTCACACTAATCGCGTGGTAACTCAATCTGAAATTTTTTATACTCACATTCGTTCATTTATTGAAATGATTGGAAAACTAAGTTACTCAGAACCATGCGTTATCAAAAAGATCATGCAAGAATCACTTAATGACTAGCCATCTTCAGTAATTGCTGAAAGATAGAAAAACAAATATGAATAATAGAAGAAGTGGATTTCTTTTCGCGCAAATATAGATATGCAAATTTTCTTTAAAAACAAACAAAAAAAACAAATTAATGAAAAAAAAACAGAACAGATTTGCATTGAAAACAAAATCTGTGTGCTGAAGTTGCTCATCTACTTTTGTATGTTCATTTTAATCTCATTTCAAATATCATTTGAATTATTTCCGTATATTGAGGACAACATCTAGATTGCAATTTTTTCAGCAAATGGTCAAGGTTGTAACAACAAGCTAAAAATTAACAAAATAAAAGAACCATTTCAACATGAAACTGGATTTAGCAACTTTCGAAAATGGTCTCGTGCCATAAATTTAAATTACAAATGCGAAATAGAAAATACAAATAACAAAATCTGTGGACTTTTGACAAAACATCATAAGTGAAATTTTAAAATTTTTCAGGAGAGCGAAAAAAAACTATTTAAGTAATCGTTTTTGTATCGTCTTTTTAACGTTATTATTTGCCTTTTAAAAAATTACATAAATTTAAGGTGACGAAGGCTGAAGTAGTCTGCACGTTGACTACAAAACAAAAACAGACCTGGGTTCAACCCCAGTTTCAAACTAAAATAAAAAAAAAACCACTCGCATGTTTCTGATGTGCATTAGTGTGTCTTTGTGTGTCAGTTGCTGTCGGAAGGTTTCAGTGGCGAAGGCGTAGGCACTGGTCACTGAACAATACCGGCTTCAGCTGATAGCAATCCACAACCACATCAGAACGCCCTCCTTCGTCGGTATTGTGTAGCACCGGAGAAATAAAATAATAATAAAAATTGGCTACTAAACGGAAGCTCCAACACTGCTATAAACAAAGAACGTGCAAAAGCAGAGCTGTAAAATAATTAATTAAGCTTCACCTCCTGTCGTTTCTCTAACTATCTCTTTCCTATAGTCCCAGCACAATGCATCGCATGTGTAGGGGTCATCTCCTGATTGCTGGTCCCAGATAAAAAAAAAAAATTAAGATAATTGTTCAGTAATTTTACTTTCTACTAAAATATATATGTATATGTATATATATGTATATGTATATTAAAATCAAGCTTACAAATGAAATCAACAAAAAGTTCAGATAAGTTGATTACTTTCTTCTGAACTGAACTTCATTGACGCTGATTAGTGTAAACAAAGCGTCTTGTGAAGATTCCTTTACGATTAAAGTACTAAGAAACTTTCTTATTTGGGCTTATGATCATTTGTCTTTTTTATAAAAAAGTTTTTTAATTTATTTATTTTTTCGATATCTCTCTAACCCTTGGTTAGCATCTTCAGCAAAAATTGTTTTTTTTTTAGAATAAAATTATTTAACAAACATAAAATAAAAATCTATATATACAATATATATAAAACAGGATGTGTGTATGTATGTAACGTATGGACTCCAAAACGGCTGGGCCAATTTTGATGAAATTTTCAGGGAATCTTCAGAATATTCAAGCGGGTGACACTGTGAAATCTGATTTTTGATTTTCGGTCTGCGGTCGGAGGGGCGTGTCAAAATCCGAATTTCATATTGCACCACCAATGACATATACATTTATTTATTTTTTTTTTGCTTTTTTTTATTTTAAATAAATAAATCGTGTGGTATTACAACACTAATGTTTGCTTAGGACCAGCAATGCGGACCGGGTCAGCTAGTATTTTATATTATGTATTTAAAAAGAAATAATTTTTTGTCAATTATTTTTTATGATTTTTGATTTAAATTTAAATAATATAAAATATTTTGATTTTATGTTTGTTAAATAATTTTATTCTAAAAAACTTTAATTTTTCCTGAAAATGCTAACCACGGGTTAGCGAAATATCGAAAAAATAAATAAATTAAAAAACTTTTTTATTAAAAAGACCTACATTGCTAATTAATATTATTACATATGTACAATAAAAATAGAAGGTCAAATAAAAAGAAGAATTAATTTAAATTATATTGTTAATACGAACTTCATGTAGAATGATAAATTTTATATTAATTTTTAGTATTTTGTTTTTGTATTATTCCTATTAAAAATTATGCCGAATCTTAGAAATTGATTCCTAATAAAGTATGTTCAGGCAAATTATCTGAAAATTATTTGTTTACAGCTTTTCGCAAGCAATAAAATCACTTCCTGCATGAGATTAAGTTTGCAATTTTATTGTGTTTTAAATTTTTCCAATAAATCGATTATAATAGGAAAAAAATGTTCGCTTGCGAATAATAATAGAGTGTAGAATTATAAGCTTCACGCCATGGGACATGTATGTCATTGCTTTATGAATAATAAGAGGGTACATTTGCATATCTTAGAACTTTTAATTTTTATTTAGTTTTTCTTTGCTGCAGAATATGTTTGAAAAAAAGAAATTCAGAAATTTGGCATATTAAATCACTGTTATTTAAATAAATTCATTTAAGTTTAAAAGCTTTGCAATTGCAATTGCACTAATCACTGGATGACTATAATTTAGCAATTTTAGACTCCAATATCCATACCAAACCAATACACAGTATATATACATACATACATACATTTGTATATGTATGTAATGCTAAAAATTAAGATAATTTATTCCCAAAGCTTACAATTTCTTAAACTGAATATAAATTTAAATTTGGCACGCACCACGCTATTAGTTGAAAGACTCCTTTCTAAATTGTACTAAATTAGCGCCATCGCTTTTCCAGTTTGTTTTTCTAGCACAATATAAACGAACGTTGCAATTTATAAAAAAAAATATTTCTTTTAGAAAATAGGTTCCTTGCTTAACAATTCTTTAAGGCAATAAATACACTTTTGTTTATGTTTAAACAAAGCCACAAAAGAGGATATTATTTCTTTTGCGAAAAAAAAATTTGGTAAACATACATACATATGTATTTTCTCGTGTTTGTCATTTGTAATTTTACGTTTAGTTGCGATACGTTACACTATTTCATGATAGATGATGGTGGTGGCGATGGCTAAAGTAATCTGCACGTTGACTACAAAAGTCCTGGGTTCGACCCCAGTTTCAGACGAAGTCATAAAAATATTTGGCATTTTTTCTGAAGTGCATTAGTGTGTCTTTGTGTCAGTTGTTTAGGAAGGCATAGTCACTGGTCATTGAACAGTACTAGCTTCAGCTGTAAGCTATCCGCAGGCACATCAGAGCACCCTCCATCGTCGGCATAGTGTAGCACCAGCGAAGTAAAATAATTACAAAAAATGCCTACGAAAACAAAGCTTCAAAATTTAATACGTCTCCTTTACTTTAGAGGCGTTGCAGCACCGCGACTAACAAAAAAACGTTAAAAAGCAGAGTTGTAAGACAGTAAATAGTGCCGCCAGAGTTTTACACCAACAAAAAATTGTTTTGATTTTGTTATTTTTATTGTTGTAAATACGGCTTGTCTACCCATCAAAAAAAGTGAATACGTTCACTATGAATTGGTCTTTAGCACTTCTTCTTCTTCTTTTTTAATGTCATCTTAAATGTTAACAAGATTATCACTTTTGAAGTCATGGAAAACATATTTAACTTTGCCGATGAATTCATATGAATATATTCGCAATTACAATTATAATTTAAATAAATTTTTAAATATGTTACAAGAACTATGTTGAAACGTAACCAAATCATCGAGCTCTTTTGTTAAATGCGAACACATGCTCGGCAATGACACCTCAGTGTTAAAATCATGCGTTCTTCAGCTAAGTTGAACCAGTTCATTTGCAATAGAACCCATATTTCTTTTACATGCTTTTTTTATTAATACCGAATTTTCTAAGCATTATTTTTATTCGGTAGGTTTTACTCGTCTTCGTATTTTTTTAAGCGTATTTAATTTAAGAAACAAAAAATAGGCTGACTTCCTAAACGCATGTTGCTTTATAGTAATACAATGTAGTGTGTTCCTTAATGCAACCCTGAAAATTTTGACAATGCATTTTGTTCGTATTTGCAACACTGTTGTAATTAATACGCAAGAAAAGCATCCAAATAAGTTTAGATGCAAAATAATTACAACACGCAGCACAATGGCGAAGCAGTAAAATAAGTAAACGGGCCTTTATATAATTTGACATACATATGTATTTCTACATTCACTTATTTATATTTTTATTACACTAAAAAATGGACAAAAAGTATTAGTACTATGCGTATTAAAAAAGTAACTACACAATAGTTCATACATTGTGTAGTCTTAATACTGTATTGATACATTGTAAATATACGTTTAGGAAGTCAGCCATACTTCGTTCTCTTGTGTGGTATTTTTGTTTTGTTCATGTGGGATTCGTCCGCAACTCTGTAAAACTATTAATTAAGAATCTTTGCTTGCTACACATTGAACACTTTCAAAAAAAAAAACATATTTTCCCATTTCACAGACGTTAAAACACGCACATAATCGCATTAAATCTTATTCGTTCACACTTATTGTAAATATTCGTATTCATGTAGAATATTTTCCCCCAAAAGAGCGTCTTTTACCGATCGTTAAATTGTTTTACATTGTCTACTTACATATTGCATTTATTCACCTTGATTCCTCTTTTTTCTCTTTGTTAAGAAATATTTTATATTAAACAAATCATTTCAGGTACAAGATCAAGCGGTTGATCCAAATTTACGTGATGGTGATGGTGCTACACCGCTACACTTTGCAGCATCACGTGGCCATCTCTCTGTAGTGCGTTGGCTGTTAAATCATGGAGCTAAATTATCACTAGACAAATATGGCAAATCTCCTATAAATGATGCAGCAGAAAATCAACAAGTTGAGGTAAATAAACTGGACTGAGATTCCAAGCATTGAGTTTTAGCTCATCGTAATTTAATAAACCAAAACTTATGAAACGAGAGATAAAAACTAGTTTTAATTTCTCATTGCTTTATATTTTTTTAGTGCCTTAACGTATTGGTGCAACATGGAACATCTGTGGATTACAATGGTAAAGAAAAGAATGCTGCACCAAGACATGGTAAATCAACCATAACAAATAGACAGCATCATCAGCAACAGCCGCAACAGATGCCACAACAGCACCATAATGGGAACAATGCTGGAATGGGCCACCATGGCAGTTGCAATAATTCCATGAGCAGCAAACAGACCAGTCGCAGTAACACCATCAAATCGAAAACATCGTCATCCATGAGCTCAGATCAAGAACCATTTTATTTACATCCGCCATCCTCAGTGGAAGCTCACAGTAAAACAAACGACTCTCTCTACACGCCCCAATCACAACATTCACGAAGTTCTTCAGAAAAAGTTTACCATGGTCCGTTGGTGCCAAATAACGATGGTCTTTACATAAACCCAATGCGAATGAATGGCATTTACACTCCCCCATCTCCGAATGGCAGTATGTCGGGAGATTCGTTTTTCCTGCATGATCCCCAGGAAGTAGTATACAATCGTGTACGCGACATATTCGATTCCGATTCGAGCAGTGTAAAGCATTCCAATCCACACAAACAACATCATCATCAGAAACCATCATGCTCCAACCACTCACTACCCAGTTCTAATGCCATGATCATACAAGCTGACGTACATTCTAGTTCCAGTGGTGCTGGCAGTGGCTCTGATGAATCCGTTTCCATACCATCAAGCATGAATTCGCCGAAAGTTCAGCCACATAGAAACCACAGTTTCAATCGCCACACGTCGAATAATACACCATCGCAGTTAGTACAACGAGAGTCATCACAACAACAGGTATCAAATCATCACAACAATAATAACAACAACAACAACAACACCAATGGACAGAAAAAAAACAGTAGTCAGCCGCATATTTTGAATAACAAAGCAAGTGCCACTTCAACAAACAGTTCCAGTAATTTGATAATCCATCAAAACAACCAAAAAAACAATAAAAATAATTCATCAAATCAAAAGACCCCAACTATTACAAGTAGCCACGATCACGACTACGAAGACATATATTTGGTACGGGAAGATGCCAAAAAGAATCAACAAAAATACATGATTGGTCGCTCTCGATCACGGGACAGTGGTTCACATTCACGTTCTGCTAGTGCTTCGTCCACAAGAAGTACAGATGTTGTTCTTCAATACAGCAATCATGTAAGTATAGGAAATTAACTAGAGAAACTGCAACAAAACCCTTAATATAAATTTCTTCCCTCATAAAGCATCTCAACAACAAACGTGAAAACGCGCTACTCAATCGCAACAAATCCCAGTCTGTCATTGGTCTACATGGCAAATATGATACATCATTATCGCAACGCTCCAAGGATAATTACAGTGCAAAGAATGTCAATTTAAAAAATCAACACAATAGCGGCATTAAAAGTGATACATACGAGAGTGTGTGTCCACCAGAAGATGTAGCAGAGCGCACAAAACAGACCAATAAGAATTCCGTAATACGCAACAATCTCGACAATAGCAACAGCAATGCTAATGGCAGCAACAATGCCCAACATTATGGCAGCAATACAAAGTTAGCAGGAGCTAATTCCAATTTGGCAAAGACTGCACATAATAGCAATCAAAATATTTACAATAGTACACAGAGTGTTAACAGTAATACATCCAGCAATATGAATAATACGAGCAGCAACAGCAATAATAATAATCGACATTTGAAACGAGTTTCCTCAGCGCCACCAATGCAAAATACCCAAATTGGTAAGTAGACTCGTGTGCCTTCTTATTTTTTTATTAATGCATTCTTGTACGAGTAGAATGTTGCATTTAGAAAACTAAAAAGTAAACCACTTCTTTTCATTGGTGCTGCTCTAAATCTAAATATCAAAACGTTTATGTTTTTCTTATTTTGTTTAGTAAATGGTCCACCACCTCCTCCTTTACCGCCACCATTGCGGGCTCCTTTCAACCAACAGCTGCATCAGCAACAACAACAACATAGTCAATATCAACAGCATCAGTCCCTTTTATGCAATAACAACAATCAAAAAATAAATATAAATTCAGAACATTCTAATTCATTAAATTCATTTGATCGTGGTTCAAGTAATAATTTGCAGAATGAAAATAATTTTGATTCAGATTCTGGCCTAGAAGTTGTTGAAGAGCCATCGCTGAGGCCATCTGAGCTGGTACGTGGCAATCACAATCGCACAATGTCAACAATATCAGGTGAGTTGTAGAGAAAATAATAAAGAAAAATGAGGTTTGTAAATGTGATCTATTTAAAAAAGGTAAACGTATCCACCAAAAATAATTATTTGTAGTGCACGTCATTCAAAGGAAAAATGCAGCATTCGACACACTTTTCAAATCCAAAAAAGCGAATACATAAAGAAAATCGATTTGGCAAAAAATTAAATTTTTCGCGAATTTACGACAACAAAATCTTTCTAAAATCGATTTGAAAATAAAAGCGTTAACAGAGCTCTGTTAAGTGGTAAGGTTTGTGTCTAGGGTTATATATTTTAAAATTTATCTTCACAGCCATACTTTCCCATTTGATTTAAATTTTTGACATGTCGTATTACTCAGCATTACAATGTAAAACGACCTTTAACCCTTAAATGCATATATCCTCAGATCTTTGCCAAAATAATATATAATATGTTAGCCGGTAAAAAAATAATAACTGCGGTTAAATTTAAGTTGTTGATGTTGTTTACTTAAAATTGTTTGTGTTCTTGCCAGTTATTATTTTTAATACCAGGCGCACAGAATGCTAACAAATGCAGTAGGTAGATTTTATCTTTAATATATTCCCACATGGCAACTCTATATTTGTAAATTTTTTTTGGCGCTTTATTCATGATACTGACAGTGACGTCACTATTTATTTCATATCATTTTAGTTGAAAAAAAACAACTTTCTATACAATGCTGTGCGCCTGGTATTTTCTGAGCAGATTTTGTATAAGATGTTGTTGTTGTTTACTTAAAATTGTTTGTGTTCTTGCCAGTTATTATTATTTTTAATACCAGGCGCACAGAATGCTAAGAAATGCAATAGGTAGATTTTATTTTTGATATATTCTCGCATGGCATTTCTGTTGTTGTAAATTTTTTTGCCGCCATATTCATGTTACTGCTAGTGACGTCACTATTTATTTCATATCATTTTAGTTCAAAAGAGAGCAACTTTCTATACAATGCTGTGCGCCTGGTATTTTCTGAGAAGATTTTGTATCAGATGTTGTTGTTGTTTACTTAAAATTGTTTGTGTTCTTGCCAGTTATTATTATTTTTAATACCAGGCGCACAGAATGCTAAGAAATGCAATAGGTAGATTTTATTTTTGATATATTCTCGCATGGCATTTCTGTTGTTGTAAATTTTTTTTGGCGCTTTATTCATGTTACTGCCAGTGACGTCACTATTTATTTCCTATCATTTTAGTTGAAAAAAAAAACAACTTTCTATACAATGCTGTGCGCCTGGTATTTTCTGAGCAGATTTTGTATCAGATGTTGTTGTTGTTTACTTAAAATTGTTTGTGTTCTTGCCAGTTATTATTATTTTTAATACCAGGCGCACAGAATGCTAAGAAATGCAATAGGTAGATTTTATTTTTGTTATATTCCCACATGGCAACTCTATATTTGTAAATTTTTTTTGGCGCTTTATTCATGATACTGACAGTGACGTCACTATTTATTTCATATCATTTTAGTTGAAAAAAAACAACTTTCTATACAATGCTGTGCGCCTGGTATTTTCTGAGCAGATTTTGTATCAGATGTTGTTGTTGTTTACTTAAAATTGTTTGTGTTCTTGCCAGTTAATATTATTTTTAATACCAGGCGCACAGAATGCTAAGAAATGCAATAGGTAGATTTTATTTTTAATATATTCCCACATGGCAACTCTATATTTGTAAATTTTTTTTGGCGCTTTATTCATGATACTGACAGTGACGTCACTATTTATTTCATATCATTTTAGTTGAAAAAAAACAACTTTCTATACAATGCTGTGCGCCTGGTATTTTCTGAGCAGATTTTGTATCAGATGTTGTTGTTGTTTACTTAAAATTGTTTGTGTTCTTGCCAGTTAATATTATTTTTAATACCAGGCGCACAGAATGCTAAGAAATGCAATAGGTAGATTTTATTTTTGTTATATTCCCACATGGCAACTCTATATTTGTAAATTTTTTTTGGCGCTTTATTCATGATACTGACAGTGACGTCACTATTTATTTCATATCATTTTAGTTGAAAAAAAACAACTTTCTATACAATGCTGTGCGCCTGGTATTTTCTGAGCAGATTTTGTATCAGATGTTGTTGTTGTTTACTTAAAATTGTTTGTGTTCTTGCCAGTTATTATTATTTTTAATACCAGGCGCACAGAATGCTAAGAAATGCAATAGGTAGATTTTATTTTTGATATATTCTCGCATGGCATTTCTGTTGTTGTAAATTTTTTTGCCGCCATATTCATGTTACTGCTAGTGACGTCACTATTTATTTCATATCATTTTAGTTCAAAAGAGAGCAACTTTCTATACAATGCTGTGCGCCTGGTATTTTCTGAGCAGATTTTGTATCAGATGTTGTTGTTGTTTACTTAAAATTGTTTGTGTTCTTGCCAGTTATTATTATTTTTAATACCAGGCGCACAGAATGCTAAGAAATGCAGTAGGTAGATTTTATTTTTGATATATTCTCGCATGGCATTTCTGTTGTTGTAAATTTTTTTTGGGGCTTTATTCATGTTACTGCCAGTGACGTCACTATTTATTTCATATTATTTTAGTTGAAAAAAAAACAACTTTCTATACAATGCTGTGCGCCTGGTATTTTCTGAGCAGATTTTGTATCAGATGTTGTTGTTGTTTACTTAAAATTGTTTGTGTTCTTGCCAGTTATTATTATTTTTAATACCAGGCGCACAGAATGCTAAGAAATGCAATAGGTATATTTTATTTTTGATATATTCTCGCATGTCATTTCTGTTGTTGTAAATTTTTTTTGGCGCTTTATTCATGTTACTGCCAGTGACGTCACTATTTATTTCATATCATTTTAGTTGAAAAAAAAACAACTTTCTATACAATGCTGTGCGCCTGGTATTTTCTGAGCAGATTTTGTATCAGATGTTGTTGTTGTTTACTTAAAATTGTTTGTGTTCTTGCCAGTTATTATTATTTTTAATACCAGGCGCACAGAATGCTAAGAAATGCAATAGGTAGATTTTATTTTTGATATATTCTCGCATGGCATTTCTGTTGTTGTAAATTTTTTTGCCGCCATATTCATGTTACTGCTAGTGACGTCACTATTTATTTCATATCATTTTAGTTCAAAAGAGAGCAACTTTCTATACAATGCTGTGCGCCTGGTATTTTCTGAGCAGATTTTGTATCAGATGTTGTTGTTGTTTACTTAAAATTGTTTGTGTTCTTGCCAGTTATTATTATTTTTAATACCAGGCGCACAGAATGCTAAGAAATGCAATAGGTAGATTTTATTTTTGATATATTCTCGCATGGCATTTCTGTTGTTGTAAATTTTTTTGTCCCTTATTCATGTTACTGCCAGTGACGTCACTATTTATTTCATATTATTTTAGTTGAAAAAAAAACAACTTTCTATACAATGCTGTGCGCCTGGTATTTTCTGAGCAGATTTTGTATCAGATGTTGTTGTTGTTTACTTAAAATTGTTTGTGTTCTTGCCAGTTATTATTTTTAATACCAGGCGCACAGAATGCTAACAAATGCAGTAGGTAGATTTTATTTTTAATATATTCCAACATGGCAACTCTATATTTGTAAATTTTTTTTGGCGCTTTATTCATGAAACTGACAGTGACGTCACTATTTATTTCATATCATTTTAGTTGAAAAAAAACAACTTTCTATACAATGCTGTGCGCCTGGTATTTTCTGAGCAGATTTTGTATCAGATGTTGTTGTTGTTTACTTAAAATTGTTTGTGTTCTTGCCTGTTATTATTATTTTTAATACCAGGCGCACAGAATGCTAAGAAATGCAATAGGTAGATTTTATTTTTGATATATTCTCGCATGGCATTTCTGTTGTTGGAAATTTTTTTGTCCCTTATTCATGTTACTGCCAGTGACGTCACTATTTATTTCATATCATTTTAGTTGAAAAAAAAACAACTTTCTATACAATGCTGTGCGCCTGGTATTTTCTGAGCAGATTTTGTATCAGATGTTGTTGTTGTTTACTTAAAATTGTTTGTGTTTTTGCCAGTTATTATTTTTAATACCAGGCGCACAGAATGCTAAGAAATGCAATAGGTAGATTTTATTTTTGATATATTCTCGCATGGGATTTCTGTTGTTGTAAATTTTTTTGCCGCCATATTCATGTTACTGCTAGTGACGTCACTATTTATTTCATATCATTTTAGTTCAAAAGAGAGCAACTTTCTATACAATGCTGTGCGCCTGGTATTTTCTGAGAAGATTTTGTATAAGATGTTGTTGTTGTTTACTTAAAATTGTTTGTGTTCTTGCCTGTTATTATTATTTTTAATACCAGGCGCACAGAATGCTAAGAAATGCAATAGGTAGATTTTATTTTTGATATATTCTCGCATGGCATTTCTGTTGTTGTAAATTTTTTTGTCCCTTATTCATGTTACTGCCAGTGACGTCACTATTTATTTCATATCATTTTAGTTGAAAAAAAAACAACTTTCTATACAATGCTGTGCGCCTGGTATTTTCTGAGCAGATTTTGTATCAGATGTTGTTGTTGTTTACTTAAAATTGTTTGTGTTCTTGCCAGTTATTATTATTTTTAATACCAGGCGCACAGAATGCTAAGAAATGCAATAGGTAGATTTTATTTTTGATATATTCTCGCATGGCATTTCTGTTGTTGTAAATTTTTTTGCCGCCATATTCATGTTACTGCTAGTGACGTCACTATTTATTTCATATCATTTTAGTTCAAAAGAGAGCAACTTTCTATACAATGCTGTGCGCCTGGTATTTTCTGAGCAGATTTTGTATCAGATGTTGTTGTTGTTTACTTAAAATTGTTTGTGTTCTTGCCAGTTATTATTATTTTTAATACCAGGCGCACAGAATGCTAAGAAATGCAATAGGTAGATTTTATTTTTGATATATTCTCGCATGGCATTTCTGTTGTTGTAAATTTTTTTGTCCCTTATTCATGTTACTGCCAGTGACGTCACTATTTATTTCATATTATTTTAGTTGAAAAAAAAACAACTTTCTATACAATGCTGTGCGCCTGGTATTTTCTGAGCAGATTTTGTATCAGATGTTGTTGTTGTTTACTTAAAATTGTTTGTGTTCTTGCCAGTTATTATTATTTTTAATACCAGGCGCACAGAATGCTAAGAAATGCAATAGGTATATTTTATTTTTGATATATTCTCGCATGTCATTTCTGTTGTTGTAAATTTTTTTGTCCGTAATTCATGTTACTGCTAGTGACGTCACTATTTATTTCATATCATTTTAGTTCAAAAGAGAGCAACTTTCTATACAATGCTGTGCGCCTGGTATTTTCTGAGAAGATTTTGTATCAGATGTTGTTGTTGTTTACTTAAAATTGTTTGTGTTCTTGCCAGTTATTATTATTTTTAATACCAGGCGCACAGAATGCTAAGAAATGCAATAGGTAGATTTTATTTTTGATATATTCTCGCATGGCATTTCTGTTGTTGTAAATTTTTTTGTCCCTTATTCATGTTACTGCCAGTGACGTCACTATTTATTTCATATCATTTTAGTTGAAAAAAAACAACTTTCTATACAATGCTGTGCGCCTGGTATTTTCTGAGCAGATTTTGTATCAGATGTTGTTGTTGTTTACTTAAAATTGTTTGTGTTCTTGCCAGTTAATATTATTTTTAATACCAGGCGCACAGAATGCTAAGAAATGCAATAGGTAGATTTTATTTTTGATATATTCTCGCATGGCATTTCTGTTGTTGTAAATTTTTTTGCCGCCATATTCATGTTACTGCTAGTGACGTCACTATTTATTTCATATCATTTTAGTTCAAAAGACAGCAACTTTCTATACAATGCTGTGCGCCTGGTATTTTCTGAGAAGATTTTGTATCAGATGTTGTTGTTGTTTACTTAAAATTGTTTGTGTTCTTGCCAGTTATTATTATTTTTAATACCAGGCGCACAGAATGCTAAGAAATGCAATAGGTAGATTTTATTTTTTTTATATTCCCACATGGCAACTCTATATTTGTAAATTTTTTTTGGCGCTTTATTCATGATACTGACAGTGACGTCACTATTTATTTCATATCATTTTAGTTGAAAAAAAACAACTTTCTATACAATGCTGTGCGCCTGGTATTTTCTGAGCAGATTTTGTATCAGATGTTGTTGTTGTTTACTTAAAATTGTTTGTGTTCTTGCCAGTTAATATTATTTTTAATACCAGGCGCACAGAATGCTAAGAAATGCAATAGGTAGATTTTATTTTTAATATATTCCCACATGGCAACTCTATATTTGTAAATTTTTTTTGGCGCTTTATTCATGATACTGACAGTGACGTCACTATTTATTTCATATCATTTTAGTTGAAAAAAAACAACTTTCTATACAATGCTGTGCGCCTGGTATTTTCTGAGCAGATTTTGTATCAGATGTTGTTGTTGTTTACTTAAAATTGTTTGTGTTCTTGCCAGTTAATATTAATTTTAATACCAGGCGCACAGAATGCTAAGAAATGCAATAGGTAGATTTTATTTTTGATATATTCTCGCATGGCATTTCTGTTGTTGTAAATTTTTTTTGGCGCTTTATTCATGATACTGACAGTGACGTCACTATTTATTTCATATCATTTTAGTTGAAAAAAAACAACTTTCTATACAATGCTGTGCGCCTGGTATTTTCTGAGCAGATTTTGTATCAGATGTTGTTGTTGTTTACTTAAAATTGTTTGTGTTCTTGCCAGTTATTATTTTTAATACCAGGCGCACAGAATGCTAACAAATGCAGTAGGTAGATTTTATTTTTAATATATTCCCACATGGCAACTCTATATTTGTAAATTTTTTTTGGCGCTTTATTCATGATACTGACAGTGACGTCACTATTTATTTCATATCATTTTAGTTGAAAAAAAACAACTTTCTATACAATGCTGTGCGCCTGGTATTTTCTGAGCAGATTTTGTATCAGATGTTGTTGTTGTTTACTTAAAATTGTTTGTGTTCTTGCCTGTTATTATTATTTTTAATACCAGGCACACAGAATGCTAAGAAATGCAATAGGTAGATTTTATTTTTGATATATTCTCGCATGGCATTTCTGTTGTTGTAAATTTTTTTGTCCCTTATTCATGTTACTGCTAGTGACGTCACTATTTATTTCATATCATTTTAGTTGAAAAAAAAAACAACTTTCTATACAATGCTGTGCGCCTGGTATTTTCTGAGCAGATTTTGTATCAGATGTTGTTGTTGTTTACTTAAAATTGTTTGTGTTCTTGCCTGTTATTATTATTTTTAATACCAGGCACACAGAATGCTAAGAAATGCAATAGGTAGATTTTATTTTTGATATATTCTCGCATGGCATTTCTGTTGTTGTAAATTTTTTTGTCCCTTATTCATGTTACTGCCAGTGACGTCACTATTTATTTCATATCATTTTAGTTCAAAAGAGAGCAACTTTCTATACAATGCTGTGCGCCTGGTATTTTCTGAGCAGATTTTGTATCAGATGTTGTTGTTGTTTACTTAAAATTGTTTGTGTTCTTGCCTGTTATTATTATTTTTAATACCAGGCGCACAGAATGCTAAGAAATGCAATAGGTAGATTTTATTTTTGATATATTCTCGCATGGCATTTCTGTTGTTGTAAATTTTTTTGCCGCCATATTCATGTTACTGCTAGTGACGTCACTATTTATTTCATATCATTTTAGTTCAAAAGAGAGCAACTTTCTATACAATGCTGTGCGCCTGGTATTTTCTGAGCAGATTTTGTATCAGATGTTGTTGTTGTTTACTTAAAATTGTTTGTGTTCTTGCCTGTTATTATTATTTTTAATACCAGGCGCACAGAATGCTAAGAAATGCAATAGGTAGATTTTATTTTTGATATATTCTCGCATGGCATTTCTGTTGTTGTAAATTTTTTTGTCCCTTATTCATGTTACTGCTAGTGACGTCACTATTTATTTCATATCATTTTAGTTGAAAAAAAAAACAACTTTCTATACAATGCTGTGCGCCTGGTATTTTCTGAGAAGATTTTGTATCAGATGTTGTTGTTGTTTACTTAAAATTGTTTGTGTTCTTGCCAGTTATTATTATTTTTAATACCAGGCGCACAGAATGCTAACAAATGCAGTAGGTATATTTTATTTTTGATATATTCTCGCATGGCATTTCTGTTGTTGTAAATTTTTTTGCCGCCATATTCATGTTACTGCTAGTGACGTCACTATTTATTTCATATCATTTTAGTTGAAAAAAAAACAACTTTCTATACAATGCTGTGCGCCTGGTATTTTCTGAGCAGATTTTGTATCAGATGTTGTTGTTGTTTACTTAAAATTGTTTGTGTTCTTGCCTGTTATTATTATTTTTAATACCAGGCGCACAGAATGCTAAGAAATGCAATAGGTAGATTTTATTTTTGATATATTCTCGCATGGCATTTCTGTTGTTGTAAATTTTTTTGGCGCTTTATTCATGATACTGACAGTGACGTCACTATTTATTTCATATCATTTTAGTTCAAAAGAGAGCAACTTTCTATACAATGCTGTGCGCCTGGTATTTTCTGAGAAGATTTTGTATCAGATGTTGTTGTTGTTTACTTAAAATTGTTTGTGTTCTTGCCAGTTATTATTATTTTTAATACCAGGCGCACAGAATGCTAAGAAATGCAATAGGTAGATTTTATTTTTGTTATATTCCCACATGGCAACTCTATATTTGTAAATTTTTTTTGGCGCTTTATTCATGATACTGACAGTGACGTCACTATTTATTTCATATCATTTTAGTTGAAAAAAAACAACTTTCTATACAATGCTGTGCGCCTGGTATTTTCTGAGCAGATTTTGTATCAGATGTTGTTGTTGTTTACTTAAAATTGTTTGTGTTCTTGCCAGTTAATATTATTTTTAATACCAGGCGCACAGAATGCTAAGAAATGCAATAGGTAGATTTTATTTTTGATATATTCTCGCATGGCATTTCTGTTGTTGTAAATTTTTTTTGGCGCTTTATTCATGATACTGACAGTGACGTCACTATTTATTTCATATCATTTTAGTTGAAAAAAAACAACTTTCTATACAATGCTGTGCGCCTGGTATTTTCTGAGCAGATTTTGTATCAGATGTTGTTGTTGTTTACTTAAAATTGTTTGTGTTCTTGCCAGTTATTATTTTTAATACCAGGCGCACAGAATGCTAACAAATGCAGTAGGTAGATTTTATTTTTAATATATTCCCACATGGCAACTCTATATTTGTAAATTTTTTTTGGCGCTTTATTCATGATACTGACAGTGACGTCACTATTTATTTCATATCATTTTAGTTGAAAAAAAACAACTTTCTATACAATGCTGTGCGCCTGGTATTTTCTGAGCAGATTTTGTATCAGATGTTGTTGTTGTTTACTTAAAATTGTTTGTGTTCTTGCCTGTTATTATTATTTTTAATACCAGGCGCACAGAATGCTAAGAAATGCAATAGGTAGATTTTATTTTTGATATATTCTCGCATGGCATTTCTGTTGTTGTAAATTTTTTTGTCCCTTATTCATGTTACTGCCAGTGACGTCACTATTTATTTCATATCATTTTAGTTGAAAAAAAAACAACTTTCTATACAATGCTGTGCGCCTGGTATTTTCTGAGCAGATTTTGTATCAGATGTTGTTGTTGTTTACTTAAAATTGTTTGTGTTTTTGCCAGTTATTATTTTTAATACCAGGCGCACAGAATGCTAAGAAATGCAATAGGTAGATTTTATTTTTGATATATTCTCGCATGGCATTTCTGTTGTTGTAAATTTTTTTGCCGCCATATTCATGTTACTGCTAGTGACGTCACTATTTATTTCATATCATTTTAGTTCAAAAGAGAGCAACTTTCAATACAATGCTGTGCGCCTGGTATTTTCTGAGAAGATTTTGTATAAGATGTTGTTGTTGTTTACTTAAAATTGTTTGTGTTCTTGCCTGTTATTATTATTTTTAATACCAGGCGCACAGAATGCTAAGAAATGCAATACGTAGATTTTATTTTTGATATATTCTCGCATGGCATTTCTGTTGTTGTAAATTTTTTTGTCCCTTATTCATGTTACTGCCAGTGACGTCACTATTTATTTCATATCATTTTAGTTGAAAAAAAAACAACTTTCTATACAATGCTGTGCGCCTGGTATTTTCTGAGCAGATTTTGTATCAGATGTTGTTGTTGTTTACTTAAAATTGTTTGTGTTCTTGCCAGTTATTATTATTTTTAATACCAGGCGCACAGAATGCTAAGAAATGCAGTAGGTAGATTTTATTTTTGATATATTCTCGCATGGCATTTCTGTTGTTGTAAATTTTTTTGCCGCCATATTCATGTTACTGCTAGTGACGTCACTATTTATTTCATATCATTTTAGTTCAAAAGAGAGCAACTTTCTATACAATGCTGTGCGCCTGGTATTTTCTGAGAAGATTTTGTATAAGATGTTGTTGTTGTTTACTTAAAATTGTTTGTGTTCTTGCCTGTTATTATTATTTTTAATACCAGGCGCACAGAATGCTAAGAAATGCAATAGGTAGATTTTATTTTTGATATATTCTCGCATGGCATTTCTGTTGTTGTAAATTTTTTTGTCCCTTATTCATGTTACTGCCAGTGACGTCACTATTTATTTCATATCATTTTAGTTGAAAAAAAAACAACTTTCTATACAATGCTGTGCGCCTGGTATTTTCTGAGCAGATTTTGTATCAGATGTTGTTGTTGTTTACTTAAAATTGTTTGTGTTCTTGCCAGTTATTATTATTTTTAATACCAGGCGCACAGAATGCTAAGAAATGCAATAGGTAGATTTTATTTTTGATATATTCTCGCATGGCATTTCTGTTGTTGTAAATTTTTTTGCCGCCATATTCATGTTACTGCTAGTGACGTCACTATTTATTTCATATCATTTTAGTTGAAAAAAAACAACTTTCTATACAATGCTGTGCGCCTGGTATTTTCTGAGCAGATTTTGTATCAGATGTTGTTGTTGTTTACTTAAAATTGTTTGTGTTCTTGCCAGTTATTATTATTTTTAATACCAGGCGCACAGAATGCTAACAAATGCAGTAGGT
The DNA here is from genome assembly GCA_963924685.1 of Dexiosoma caninum. Classification (NCBI taxonomy): domain Eukaryota; kingdom Metazoa; phylum Arthropoda; class Insecta; order Diptera; family Tachinidae; genus Dexiosoma; species Dexiosoma caninum. The sequence goes on along the minus strand of OZ004726.1, from coordinate 9,928,379 downwards.
AGATTTTATTTTTGATATATTCTCGCATGGCATTTCTGTTGTTGTAAATTTTTTTTGGCGCTTTATTCATGATACTGACAGTGACGTCACTATTTATTTCATATCATTTTAGTTGAAAAAAAACAACTTTCTATACAATGCTGTGCGCCTGGTATTTTCTGAGAAGATTTTGTATCAGATGTTGTTGTTGTTTACTTAAAATTGTTTGTGTTCTTGCCAGTTATTATTATTTTTAATACCAGGCGCACAGAATGCTAACAAATGCAGTAGGTAGATTTTATTTTTAATATATTCCCACATGGCAACTCTATATTTGTAAATTTTTTTTGGCGCTTTATTCATGATACTGACAGTGACGTCACTATTTATTTCATATCATTTTAGTTGAAAAAAAAAACAACTTTCTATACAATGCTGTGCGCCTGGTATTTTCTGAGAAGATTTTGTATCAGATGTTGTTGTTGTTTACTTAAAATTGTTTGTGTTCTTGCCAGTTATTATTATTTTTAATACCAGGCGCACAGAATGCTAAGAAATGCAATAGGTAGATTTTATTTATGATATATTCTCGCATGGCATTTCTGTTGTTGTAAATTTTTTTGCCGCCATATTCATGTTACTGCTAGTGACGTCACTATTTATTTCATATCATTTTAGTTCAAAAGAGAGCAACTTTCTATACAATGCTGTGCGCCTGGTATTTTCTGAGCAGATTTTGTATCAGATGTTGTTGTTGTTTACTTAAAATTGTTTGTGTTCTTGCCTGTTATTATTATTTTTAATACCAGGCACACAGAATGCTAAGAAATGCAATAGGTAGATTTTATTTTTGATATATTCTCGCATGGCATTTCTGTTGTTGTAAATTTTTTTGTCCCTTATTCATGTTACTGCCAGTGACGTCACTATTTATTTCATATCATTTTAGTTCAAAAGAGAGCAACTTTCTATACAATGCTGTGCGCCTGGTATTTTCTGAGCAGATTTTGTATCAGATGTTGTTGTTGTTTACTTAAAATTGTTTGTGTTCTTGCCTGTTATTATTATTTTTAATACCAGGCGCACAGAATGCTAAGAAATGCAATAGGTAGATTTTATTTTTGATATATTCTCGCATGGCATTTCTGTTGTTGTAAATTTTTTTGTCCCTTATTCATGTTACTGCCAGTGACGTCACTATTTATTTCATATCATTTTAGTTGAAAAAAAACAACTTTCTATACAATGCTGTGCGCCTGGTATTTTCTGAGCAGATTTTGTATCAGATGTTGTTGTTGTTTACTTAAAATTGTTTGTGTTCTTGCCAGTTAATATTATTTTTAATACCAGGCGCACAGAATGCTAAGAAATGCAATAGGTAGATTTTATTTTTGATATATTCTCGCATGGCATTTCTGTTGTTGTAAATTTTTTTGCCGCCATATTCATGTTACTGCTAGTGACGTCACTATTTATTTCATATCATTTTAGTTCAAAAGAGAGCAACTTTCTATACAATGCTGTGCGCCTGGTATTTTCTGAGAAGATTTTGTATCAGATGTTGTTGTTGTTTACTTAAAATTGTTTGTGTTCTTGCCAGTTATTAGTATTTTTAATACCAGGCGCACAGAATGCTAAGAAATGCAATAGGTAGATTTTATTTTTGTTATATTCCCACATGGCAACTCTATATTTGTAAATTTTTTTTGGCGCTTTATTCATGATACTGACAGTGACGTCACTATTTATTTCATATCATTTTAGTTGAAAAAAAACAACTTTCTATACAATGCTGTGCGCCTGGTATTTTCTGAGCAGATTTTGTATCAGATGTTGTTGTTGTTTACTTAAAATTGTTTGTGTTCTTGCCAGTTAATATTATTTTTAATACCAGGCGCACAGAATGCTAACAAATGCAGTAGGTTGATTTTATTTTTAATATATTCCCACATGGCAACTCTATATTTGTAAATTTTTTTTGGCGCTTTATTCATGATACTGACAGTGACGTCACTATTTATTTCATATCATTTTAGTTGAAAAAAAAAACAACTTTCTATACAATGCTGTGCGCCTGGTATTTTCTGAGAAGATTTTGTATCAGATGTTGTTGTTGTTTACTTAAAATTGTTTGTGTTCTTGCCAGTTATTATTATTTTTAATACCAGGCGCACAGAATGCTAAGAAATGCAATAGGTAGATTTTATTTTTGATATATTCTCGCATGGCATTTCTGTTGTTGTAAATTTTTTTGCCGCCATATTCATGTTACTGCTAGTGACGTCACTATTTATTTCATATCATTTTAGTTGAAAAAAAAACAACTTTCTATACAATGCTGTGCGCCTGGTATTTTCTGAGCAGATTTTGTATCAGATGTTGTTGTTGTTTACTTAAAATTGTTTGTGTTCTTGCCTGTTATTATTATTTTTAATACCAGGCGCACAGAATGCTAAGAAATGCAATAGGTAGATTTTATTTTTGATATATTCTCGCATGGCATTTCTGTTGTTGTAAATTTTTTTGGCGCTTTATTCATGATACTGACAGTGACGTCACTATTTATTTCATATCATTTTAGTTCAAAAGAGAGCAACTTTCTATACAATGCTGTGCGCCTGGTATTTTCTGAGAAGATTTTGTATCAGATGTTGTTGTTGTTTACTTAAAATTGTTTGTGTTCTTGCCAGTTATTATTATTTTTAATACCAGGCGCACAGAATGCTAAGAAATGCAATAGGTAGATTTTATTTTTGTTATATTCCCACATGGCAACTCTATATTTGTAAATTTTTTTTGGCGCTTTATTCATGATACTGACAGTGACGTCACTATTTATTTCATATCATTTTAGTTGAAAAAAAACAACTTTCTATACAATGCTGTGCGCCTGGTATTTTCTGAGCAGATTTTGTATCAGATGTTGTTGTTGTTTACTTAAAATTGTTTGTGTTCTTGCCAGTTAATATTATTTTTAATACCAGGCGCACAGAATGCTAAGAAATGCAATAGGTAGATTTTATTTTTGATATATTCTCGCATGGCATTTCTGTTGTTGTAAATTTTTTTTGGCGCTTTATTCATGATACTGACAGTGACGTCACTATTTATTTCATATCATTTTAGTTGAAAAAAAACAACTTTCTATACAATGCTGTGCGCCTGGTATTTTCTGAGCAGATTTTGTATCAGATGTTGTTGTTGTTTACTTAAAATTGTTTGTGTTCTTGCCAGTTATTATTTTTAATACCAGGCGCACAGAATGCTAACAAATGCAGTAGGTAGATTTTATTTTTAATATATTCCCACATGGCAACTCTATATTTGTAAATTTTTTTTGGCGCTTTATTCATGATACTGACAGTGACGTCACTATTTATTTCATATCATTTTAGTTGAAAAAAAACAACTTTCTATACAATGCTGTGCGCCTGGTATTTTCTGAGCAGATTTTGTATCAGATGTTGTTGTTGTTTACTTAAAATTGTTTGTGTTCTTGCCTGTTATTATTATTTTTAATACCAGGCGCACAGAATGCTAAGAAATGCAATAGGTAGATTTTATTTTTGATATATTCTCGCATGGCATTTCTGTTGTTGTAAATTTTTTTGTCCCTTATTCATGTTACTGCCAGTGACGTCACTATTTATTTCATATCATTTTAGTTGAAAAAAAAACAACTTTCTATACAATGCTGTGCGCCTGGTATTTTCTGAGCAGATTTTGTATCAGATGTTGTTGTTGTTTACTTAAAATTGTTTGTGTTTTTGCCAGTTATTATTTTTAATACCAGGCGCACAGAATGCTAAGAAATGCAATAGGTAGATTTTATTTTTGATATATTCTCGCATGGCATTTCTGTTGTTGTAAATTTTTTTGCCGCCATATTCATGTTACTGCTAGTGACGTCACTATTTATTTCATATCATTTTAGTTCAAAAGAGAGCAACTTTCAATACAATGCTGTGCGCCTGGTATTTTCTGAGAAGATTTTGTATAAGATGTTGTTGTTGTTTACTTAAAATTGTTTGTGTTCTTGCCTGTTATTATTATTTTTAATACCAGGCGCACAGAATGCTAAGAAATGCAATAGGTAGATTTTATTTTTGATATATTCTCGCATGGCATTTCTGTTGTTGTAAATTTTTTTGTCCCTTATTCATGTTACTGCCAGTGACGTCACTATTTATTTCATATCATTTTAGTTGAAAAAAAAACAACTTTCTATACAATGCTGTGCGCCTGGTATTTTCTGAGCAGATTTTGTATCAGATGTTGTTGTTGTTTACTTAAAATTGTTTGTGTTCTTGCCAGTTATTATTATTTTTAATACCAGGCGCACAGAATGCTAAGAAATGCAGTAGGTAGATTTTATTTTTGATATATTCTCGCATGGCATTTCTGTTGTTGTAAATTTTTTTGCCGCCATATTCATGTTACTGCTAGTGACGTCACTATTTATTTCATATCATTTTAGTTCAAAAGAGAGCAACTTTCTATACAATGCTGTGCGCCTGGTATTTTCTGAGAAGATTTTGTATAAGATGTTGTTGTTGTTTACTTAAAATTGTTTGTGTTCTTGCCTGTTATTATTATTTTTAATACCAGGCGCACAGAATGCTAAGAAATGCAATAGGTAGATTTTATTTTTGATATATTCTCGCATGGCATTTCTGTTGTTGTAAATTTTTTTGTCCCTTATTCATGTTACTGCCAGTGACGTCACTATTTATTTCATATCATTTTAGTTGAAAAAAAAACAACTTTCTATACAATGCTGTGCGCCTGGTATTTTCTGAGCAGATTTTGTATCAGATGTTGTTGTTGTTTACTTAAAATTGTTTGTGTTCTTGCCAGTTATTATTATTTTTAATACCAGGCGCACAGAATGCTAAGAAATGCAATAGGTAGATTTTATTTTTGATATATTCTCGCATGGCATTTCTGTTGTTGTAAATTTTTTTGCCGCCATATTCATGTTACTGCTAGTGACGTCACTATTTATTTCATATCATTTTAGTTGAAAAAAAACAACTTTCTATACAATGCTGTGCGCCTGGTATTTTCTGAGCAGATTTTGTATCAGATGTTGTTGTTGTTTACTTAAAATTGTTTGTGTTCTTGCCAGTTATTATTATTTTTAATACCAGGCGCACAGAATGCTAACAAATGCAGTAGGTAGATTTTATTTTTGATATATTCTCGCATGGCATTTCTGTTGTTGTAAATTTTTTTTGGCGCTTTATTCATGATACTGACAGTGACGTCACTATTTATTTCATATCATTTTAGTTGAAAAAAAACAACTTTCTATACAATGCTGTGCGCCTGGTATTTTCTGAGAAGATTTTGTATCAGATGTTGTTGTTGTTTACTTAAAATTGTTTGTGTTCTTGCCAGTTATTATTATTTTTAATACCAGGCGCACAGAATGCTAACAAATGCAGTAGGTAGATTTTATTTTTAATATATTCCCACATGGCAACTCTATATTTGTAAATTTTTTTTGGCGCTTTATTCATGATACTGACAGTGACGTCACTATTTATTTCATATCATTTTAGTTGAAAAAAAAAACAACTTTCTATACAATGCTGTGCGCCTGGTATTTTCTGAGAAGATTTTGTATCAGATGTTGTTGTTGTTTACTTAAAATTGTTTGTGTTCTTGCCAGTTATTATTATTTTTAATACCAGGCGCACAGAATGCTAAGAAATGCAATAGGTAGATTTTATTTATGATATATTCTCGCATGGCATTTCTGTTGTTGTAAATTTTTTTGCCGCCATATTCATGTTACTGCTAGTGACGTCACTATTTATTTCATATCATTTTAGTTCAAAAGAGAGCAACTTTCTATACAATGCTGTGCGCCTGGTATTTTCTGAGCAGATTTTGTATCAGATGTTGTTGTTGTTTACTTAAAATTGTTTGTGTTCTTGCCTGTTATTATTATTTTTAATACCAGGCACACAGAATGCTAAGAAATGCAATAGGTAGATTTTATTTTTGATATATTCTCGCATGGCATTTCTGTTGTTGTAAATTTTTTTGTCCCTTATTCATGTTACTGCCAGTGACGTCACTATTTATTTCATATCATTTTAGTTCAAAAGAGAGCAACTTTCTATACAATGCTGTGCGCCTGGTATTTTCTGAGCAGATTTTGTATCAGATGTTGTTGTTGTTTACTTAAAATTGTTTGTGTTCTTGCCTGTTATTATTATTTTTAATACCAGGCGCACAGAATGCTAAGAAATGCAATAGGTAGATTTTATTTTTGATATATTCTCGCATGGCATTTCTGTTGTTGTAAATTTTTTTGTCCCTTATTCATGTTACTGCCAGTGACGTCACTATTTATTTCATATCATTTTAGTTGAAAAAAAACAACTTTCTATACAATGCTGTGCGCCTGGTATTTTCTGAGCAGATTTTGTATCAGATGTTGTTGTTGTTTACTTAAAATTGTTTGTGTTCTTGCCAGTTAATATTATTTTTAATACCAGGCGCACAGAATGCTAAGAAATGCAATAGGTAGATTTTATTTTTGATATATTCTCGCATGGCATTTCTGTTGTTGTAAATTTTTTTGCCGCCATATTCATGTTACTGCTAGTGACGTCACTATTTATTTCATATCATTTTAGTTCAAAAGAGAGCAACTTTCTATACAATGCTGTGCGCCTGGTATTTTCTGAGAAGATTTTGTATCAGATGTTGTTGTTGTTTACTTAAAATTGTTTGTGTTCTTGCCAGTTATTAGTATTTTTAATACCAGGCGCACAGAATGCTAAGAAATGCAATAGGTAGATTTTATTTTTGTTATATTCCCACATGGCAACTCTATATTTGTAAATTTTTTTTGGCGCTTTATTCATGATACTGACAGTGACGTCACTATTTATTTCATATCATTTTAGTTGAAAAAAAACAACTTTCTATACAATGCTGTGCGCCTGGTATTTTCTGAGCAGATTTTGTATCAGATGTTGTTGTTGTTTACTTAAAATTGTTTGTGTTCTTGCCAGTTAATATTATTTTTAATACCAGGCGCACAGAATGCTAACAAATGCAGTAGGTTGATTTTATTTTTAATATATTCCCACATGGCAACTCTATATTTGTAAATTTTTTTTGGCGCTTTATTCATGATACTGACAGTGACGTCACTATTTATTTCATATCATTTTAGTTGAAAAAAAAAACAACTTTCTATACAATGCTGTGCGCCTGGTATTTTCTGAGAAGATTTTGTATCAGATGTTGTTGTTGTTTACTTAAAATTGTTTGTGTTCTTGCCAGTTATTATTATTTTTAATACCAGGCGCACAGAATGCTAAGAAATGCAATAGGTAGATTTTATTTTTGATATATTCTCGCATGGCATTTCTGTTGTTGTAAATTTTTTTGCCGCCATATTCATGTTACTGCTAGTGACGTCACTATTTATTTCATATCATTTTAGTTGAAAAAAAAACAACTTTCTATACAATGCTGTGCGCCTGGTATTTTCTGAGCAGATTTTGTATCAGATGTTGTTGTTGTTTACTTAAAATTGTTTGTGTTCTTGCCAGTTATTATTATTTTTAATACCAGGCGCACAGAATGCTAAGAAATGCAATAGGTAGATTTTATTTTTGATATATTCTCGCATGGCATTTCTGTTGTTGTAAATTTTTTTGCCGCCATATTCATGTTACTGCTAGTGACGTCACTATTTATTTCATATCATTTTAGTTCAAAAGAGAGCAACTTTCTATACAATGCTGTGCGCCTGGTATTTTCTGAGAAGATTTTGTATAAGATGTTGTTGTTGTTTACTTAAAATTGTTTGTGTTTTTGCCAGTTATTATTTTTAATACCAGGCGCACAGAATGCTAAGAAATGCAGTAGGTAGATTTTATTTTTGATATATTCTCGCATGGCATTTCTGTTGTTGTAAATTTTTTTTGGCGCTTTATTCATGTTACTGCCAGTGACGTCACTATTTATTTCATATCATTTTAGTTGAAAAAAAAACAACTTTCTATACAATGCTGTGCGCCTGGTATTTTCTGAGCAGATTTTGTATCAGATGTTGTTGTTGTTTACTTAAAATTGTTTGTGTTCTTGCAGGTTATTATTATTTTTAATACCAGGCGCACAGAATGCTAAGAAATGCAGTAGGTAGATTTTATTTGTGATATATTCTCGCATGGCATTTCTGTTGTTGTAAATTTTTTTTGGCGCTTTATTCATGTTACTGCCAGTGACGTCACTATTTATTTCATATCATTTTAGTTGAAAAAAAAACAACTTTCTATACAATGCTGTGCGCCTGGTATTTTCTGAGAAGATTTTGTATAAGATGTTGTTGTTGTTTACTTAAAATTGTTTGTGTTTTTGCCAGTTATTATTTTTAATACCAGGCGCACAGAATGCTAAGAAATGCAGTAGGTAGATTTTATTTGTGATATATTCTCGCATGGCATTTCTGTTGTTGTAAATTTTTTTTGGCGCTTTATTCATGTTACTGCCAGTGACGTCACTATTTATTTCATATCATTTTAGTTGAAAAAAAAACAACTTTCTATACAATGCTGTGCGCCTGGTATTTTCTGAGCAGATTTTGTATCAGATGTTGTTGTTGTTTACTTAAAATTGTTTGTGTTCTTGCCAGTTATTATTATTTTTAATACCAGGCGCACAGAATGCTAAGAAATGCAATAGGTAGATTTTATTTTTGATATATTCTCGCATGGCATTTCTGTTGTTGTAAATTTTTTTGTCCCTTATTCATGTTACTGCCAGTGACGTCACTATTTATTTCATATTATTTTAGTTGAAAAAAAAACAACTTTCTATACAATGCTGTGCGCCTGGTATTTTCTGAGTAGATTTTGTATCAGATGTTGTTGTTGTTTACTTAAAATTGTTTGTGTTCTTGCCAGTTATTATTATTTTTAATACCAGGCGCACAGAATGCTAAGAAATGCAATAGGTAGATTTTATTTTTGATATATTCTCGCATGGCATTTCTGTTGTTGTAAATTTTTTTGTCCCTTATTCATGTTACTGCCAGTGACGTCACTATTTATTTCATATCATTTTAGTTGAAAAAAAAAACAACTTTCTATACAATGCTGTGCGCCTGGTATTTTCTGAGAAGATTTTGTATCAGATGTTGTTGTTGTTTACTTAAAATTGTTTGTGTTCTTGCCAGTTATTATTATTTTTAATACCAGGCGCACAGAATGCTAACAAATGCAGTAGGTAGATTTTATTTTTGATATATTCTCGCATGGCATTTCTGTTGTTGTAAATTTTTTTGCCGCCATATTCATGTTACTGCTAGTGACGTCACTATTTATTTCATATCATTTTAGTTGAAAAAAAAACAACTTTCTATACAATGCTGTGCGCCTGGTATTTTCTGAGCAGATTTTGTATCAGATGTTGTTGTTGTTTACTTAAAATTGTTTGTGTTCTTGCCAGTTATTATTATTTTTAATACCAGGCGCACAGAATGCTAAGAAATGCAGTAGGTAGATTTTATTTTTGATATATTCTCGCATGGCATTTCTGTTGTTGTAAATTTTTTTTGGCGCTTTATTCATGTTACTGCCAGTGACGTCACTATTTATTTCATATCATTTTAGTTGAAAAAAAAACAACTTTCTATACAATGCTGTGCGCCTGGTATTTTCTGAGCAGATTTTGTATCAGATGTTGTTGTTGTTTACTTAAAATTTTTTGTGTTCTTGCCAGTTATTATTATTTTTAATACCAGGCGCACAGAATGCTAAGAAATGCAGTAGGTAGATTTTATTTTTGATATATTCTCGCATGGCATTTCTGTTGTTGTAAATTTTTTTTGGCGCTTTATTCATGTTACTGCCAGTGACGTCACTATTTATTTCATATCATTTTAGTTGAAAAAAAAAACAACTTTCTATACAATGCTGTGCGCCTGGTATTTTCTGAGCAGATTTTGTATCAGATGTTGTTGTTGTTTACTTAAAATTGTTTGTGTTCTTGCAGGTTATTATTATTTTTAATACCAGGCGCACAGAATGCTAAGAAATGCAGTAGGTAGATTTTATTTGTGATATATTCTCGCATGGCATTTCTGTTGTTGTAAATTTTTTTTGGCGCTTTATTCATGTTACTGCCAGTGACGTCACTATTTATTTCATATCATTTTAGTTGAAAAAAAAAACAACTTTCTATACAATGCTGTGCGCCTGGTATTTTCTCAGCAGATTTTGTATCAGATGTTGTTGTTGTTTACTTAAAATTGTTTGTGTTCTTGCCAGTTATTATTATTTTTAATACCAGGCGCACAGAATGCTAAGAAATGCAATAGGTAGATTTTATTTTTGATATATTCTCGCATGGCATTTCTGTTGTTGTAAATTTTTTTGCCGCCATATTCATGTTACTGCTAGTGACGTCACTATTTATTTCATATCATTTTAGTTCAAAAGAGAGCAACTTTCTATACAATGCTGTGCGCCTGGTATTTTCTCAGCAGATTTTGTATCAGATGTTGTTGTTGTTTACTTAAAATTGTTTGTGTTCTTGCCAGTTATTATTATTTTTAATACCAGGCGCACAGAATGGTAAGAAATGCAATAGGTAGATTTTATTTTTAATATATTCCCACATGGCAACTCTATATTTGTAAATTTTTTTTGGCGCTTTATTCATGATACTGACAGTGACGTCACTATTTATTTCATATCATTTTAGTTGAAAAAAAACAACTTTCTATACAATGCTGTGCGCCTGGTATTTTCTGAGCAGATTTTGTATCAGATGTTGTTGTTGTTTACTTAAAATTGTTTGTGTTCTTGCCTGTTATTATTATTTTTAATACCAGGCGCACAGAATGCTAAGAAATGCAATAGGTAGATTTTATTTTTGATATATTCTCGCATGGCATTTCTGTTGTTGTAAATTTTTTTGCCGCCATATTCATGTTACTGCTAGTGACGTCACTATTTATTTCATATCATTTTAGTTCAAAAGAGAGCAACTTTCTATACAATGCTGTGCGCCTGGTATTTTCTGAGAAGATTTTGTATCAGATGTTGTTGTTGTTTACTTAAAATTGTTTGTGTTCTTGCCAGTTATTATTATTTTTAATACCAGGCGCACAGAATGCTAAGAAATGCAATAGGTAGATTTTATTTTTGTTATATTCCCACATGGCAACTCTATATTTGTAAATTTTTTTTGGCGCTTTATTCATGATACTGACAGTGACGTCACTATTTATTTCATATCATTTTAGTTGAAAAAAAACAACTTTCTATACAATGCTGTGCGCCTGGTATTTTCTGAGCAGATTTTGTATCAGATGTTGTTGTTGTTTACTTAAAATTGTTTGTGTTCTTGCCAGTTAATATTATTTTTAATACCAGGCGCACAGAATGCTAACAAATGCAGTAGGTTGATTTTATTTTTAATATATTCCCACATGGCAACTCTATATTTGTAAATTTTTTTTGGCGCTTTATTCATGATACTGACAGTGACGTCACTATTTATTTCATATCATTTTAGTTGAAAAAAAAAACAACTTTCTATACAATGCTGTGCGCCTGGTATTTTCTGAGAAGATTTTGTATCAGATGTTGTTGTTGTTTACTTAAAATTGTTTGTGTTCTTGCCAGTTATTATTATTTTTAATACCAGGCGCACAGAATGCTAAGAAATGCAATAGGTAGATTTTATTTTTGATATATTCTCGCATGGCATTTCTGTTGTTGTAAATTTTTTTGCCGCCATATTCATGTTACTGCTAGTGACGTCACTATTTATTTCATATCATTTTAGTTGAAAAAAAAACAACTTTCTATACAATGCTGTGCGCCTGGTATTTTCTGAGCAGATTTTGTATCAGATGTTGTTGTTGTTTACTTAAAATTGTTTGTGTTCTTGCCAGTTATTATTATTTTTAATACCAGGCGCACAGAATGCTAAGAAATGCAATAGGTAGATTTTATTTTTGATATATTCTCGCATGGCATTTCTGTTGTTGTAAATTTTTTTGCCGCCATATTCATGTTACTGCTAGTGACGTCACTATTTATTTCATATCATTTTAGTTCAAAAGAGAGCAACTTTCTATACAATGCTGTGCGCCTGGTATTTTCTGAGAAGATTTTGTATAAGATGTTGTTGTTGTTTACTTAAAATTGTTTGTGTTTTTGCCAGTTATTATTTTTAATACCAGGCGCACAGAATGCTAAGAAATGCAGTAGGTAGATTTTATTTTTGATATATTCTCGCATGGCATTTCTGTTGTTGTAAATTTTTTTTGGCGCTTTATTCATGTTACTGCCAGTGACGTCACTATTTATTTCATATCATTTTAGTTGAAAAAAAAACAACTTTCTATACAATGCTGTGCGCCTGGTATTTTCTGAGCAGATTTTGTATCAGATGTTGTTGTTGTTTACTTAAAATTGTTTGTGTTCTTGCAGGTTATTATTATTTTTAATACCAGGCGCACAGAATGCTAAGAAATGCAGTAGGTAGATTTTATTTGTGATATATTCTCGCATGGCATTTCTGTTGTTGTAAATTTTTTTTGGCGCTTTATTCATGTTACTGCCAGTGACGTCACTATTTATTTCATATCATTTTAGTTGAAAAAAAAACAACTTTCTATACAATGCTGTGCGCCTGGTATTTTCTGAGAAGATTTTGTATAAGATGTTGTTGTTGTTTACTTAAAATTGTTTGTGTTTTTGCCAGTTATTATTTTTAATACCAGGCGCACAGAATGCTAAGAAATGCAGTAGGTAGATTTTATTTGTGATATATTCTCGCATGGCATTTCTGTTGTTGTAAATTTTTTTTGGCGCTTTATTCATGTTACTGCCAGTGACGTCACTATTTATTTCATATCATTTTAGTTGAAAAAAAAACAACTTTCTATACAATGCTGTGCGCCTGGTATTTTCTGAGCAGATTTTGTATCAGATGTTGTTGTTGTTTACTTAAAATTGTTTGTGTTCTTGCCAGTTATTATTATTTTTAATACCAGGCGCACAGAATGCTAAGAAATGCAATAGGTAGATTTTATTTTTGATATATTCTCGCATGGCATTTCTGTTGTTGTAAATTTTTTTGTCCCTTATTCATGTTACTGCCAGTGACGTCACTATTTATTTCATATTATTTTAGTTGAAAAAAAAACAACTTTCTATACAATGCTGTGCGCCTGGTATTTTCTGAGTAGATTTTGTATCAGATGTTGTTGTTGTTTACTTAAAATTGTTTGTGTTCTTGCCAGTTATTATTATTTTTAATACCAGGCGCACAGAATGCTAAGAAATGCAATAGGTAGATTTTATTTTTGATATATTCTCGCATGGCATTTCTGTTGTTGTAAATTTTTTTGTCCCTTATTCATGTTACTGCCAGTGACGTCACTATTTATTTCATATCATTTTAGTTGAAAAAAAAAACAACTTTCTATACAATGCTGTGCGCCTGGTATTTTCTGAGAAGATTTTGTATCAGATGTTGTTGTTGTTTACTTAAAATTGTTTGTGTTCTTGCCAGTTATTATTATTTTTAATACCAGGCGCACAGAATGCTAACAAATGCAGTAGGTAGATTTTATTTTTGATATATTCTCGCATGGCATTTCTGTTGTTGTAAATTTTTTTGCCGCCATATTCATGTTACTGCTAGTGACGTCACTATTTATTTCATATCATTTTAGTTGAAAAAAAAACAACTTTCTATACAATGCTGTGCGCCTGGTATTTTCTGAGCAGATTTTGTATCAGATGTTGTTGTTGTTTACTTAAAATTGTTTGTGTTCTTGCCAGTTATTATTATTTTTAATACCAGGCGCACAGAATGCTAAGAAATGCAGTAGGTAGATTTTATTTTTGATATATTCTCGCATGGCATTTCTGTTGTTGTAAATTTTTTTTTGGCGCTTTATTCATGTTACTGCCAGTGACGTCACTATTTATTTCATATCATTTTAGTTGAAAAAAAAACAACTTTCTATACAATGCTGTGCGCCTGGTATTTTCTGAGCAGATTTTGTATCAGATGTTGTTGTTGTTTACTTAAAATTTTTTGTGTTCTTGCCAGTTATTATTATTTTTAATACCAGGCGCACAGAATGCTAAGAAATGCAGTAGGTAGATTTTATTTTTGATATATTCTCGCATGGCATTTCTGTTGTTGTAAATTTTTTTTGGCGCTTTATTCATGTTACTGCCAGTGACGTCACTATTTATTTCATATCATTTTAGTTGAAAAAAAAAACAACTTTCTATACAATGCTGTGCGCCTGGTATTTTCTGAGCAGATTTTGTATCAGATGTTGTTGTTGTTTACTTAAAATTGTTTGTGTTCTTGCAGGTTATTATTATTTTTAATACCAGGCGCACAGAATGCTAAGAAATGCAGTAGGTAGATTTTATTTGTGATATATTCTCGCATGGCATTTCTGTTGTTGTAAATTTTTTTTGGCGCTTTATTCATGTTACTGCCAGTGACGTCACTATTTATTTCATATCATTTTAGTTGAAAAAAAAAACAACTTTCTATACAATGCTGTGCGCCTGGTATTTTCTCAGCAGATTTTGTATCAGATGTTGTTGTTGTTTACTTAAAATTGTTTGTGTTCTTGCCAGTTATTATTATTTTTAATACCAGGCGCACAGAATGCTAAGAAATGCAATAGGTAGATTTTATTTTTGATATATTCTCGCATGGCATTTCTGTTGTTGTAAATTTTTTTGCCGCCATATTCATGTTACTGCTAGTGACGTCACTATTTATTTCATATCATTTTAGTTCAAAAGAGAGCAACTTTCTATACAATGCTGTGCGCCTGGTATTTTCTCAGCAGATTTTGTATCAGATGTTGTTGTTGTTTACTTAAAATTGTTTGTGTTCTTGCCAGTTATTATTATTTTTAATACCAGGCGCACAGAATGGTAAGAAATGCAATAGGTAGATTTTATTTTTAATATATTCCCACATGGCAACTCTATATTTGTAAATTTTTTTTGGCGCTTTATTCATGATACTGACAGTGACGTCACTATTTATTTCATATCATTTTAGTTGAAAAAAAACAACTTTCTATACAATGCTGTGCGCCTGGTATTTTCTGAGCAGATTTTGTATCAGATGTTGTTGTTGTTTACTTAAAATTGTTTGTGTTCTTGCCTGTTATTATTATTTTTAATACCAGGCGCACAGAATGCTAAGAAATGCAATAGGTAGATTTTATTTTTGATATATTCTCGCATGGCATTTCTGTTGTTGTAAATTTTTTTGGCGCTTTATTCATGATACTGACAGTGACGTCACTATTTATTTCATATCATTTTAGTTCAAAAGAGAGCAACTTTCTATACAATGCTGTGCGCCTGGTATTTTCTGAGAAGATTTTGTATCAGATGTTGTTGTTGTTTACTTAAAATTGTTTGTGTTCTTGCCAGTTATTATTATTTTTAATACCAGGCGCACAGAATGCTAAGAAATGCAATAGGTAGATTTTATTTTTGTTATATTCCCACATGGCAACTCTATATTTGTAAATTTTTTTTGGCGCTTTATTCATGATACTGACAGTGACGTCACTATTTATTTCATATCATTTTAGTTGAAAAAAAACAACTTTCTATACAATGCTGTGCGCCTGGTATTTTCTGAGCAGATTTTGTATCAGATGTTGTTGTTGTTTACTTAAAATTGTTTGTGTTCTTGCCAGTTAATATTATTTTTAATACCAGGCGCACAGAATGCTAAGAAATGCAATAGGTAGATTTTATTTTTGATATATTCTCGCATGGCATTTCTGTTGTTGTAAATTTTTTTTGACGCTTTATTCATGATACTGACAGTGACGTCACTATTTATTTCATATCATTTTAGTTGAAAAAAAACAACTTTCTATACAATGCTGTGCGCCTGGTATTTTCTGAGCAGATTTTGTATCAGATGTTGTTGTTGTTTACTTAAAATTGTTTGTGTTCTTGCCAGTTATTATTTTTAATACCAGGCGCACAGAATGCTAACAAATGCAGTAGGTAGATTTTATTTTTAATATATTCCCACATGGCAACTCTATATTTGTAAATTTTTTTTGGCGCTTTATTCATGATACTGACAGTGACGTCACTATTTATTTCATATCATTTTAGTTGAAAAAAAACAACTTTCTATACAATGCTGTGCGCCTGGTATTTTCTGAGCAGATTTTGTATCAGATGTTGTTGTTGTTTACTTAAAATTGTTTGTGTTCTTGCCTGTTATTATTATTTTTAATACCAGGCGCACAGAATGCTAAGAAATGCAATAGGTAGATTTTATTTTTGATATATTCTCGCATGGCATTTCTGTTGTTGTAAATTTTTTTGTCCCTTATTCATGTTACTGCCAGTGACGTCACTATTTATTTCATATCATTTTAGTCGAAAAAAAAACAACTTTCTATACAATGCTGTGCGCCTGGTATTTTCTGAGCAGATTTTGTATCAGATGTTGTTGTTGTTTACTTAAAATTGTTTGTGTTTTTGCCAGTTATTATTTTTAATACCAGGCGCACAGAATGCTAAGAAATGCAATAGGTAGATTTTATTTTTGATATATTCTCGCATGGCATTTCTGTTGTTGTAAATTTTTTTGCCGCCATATTCATGTTACTGCTAGTGACGTCACTATTTATTTCATATCATTTTAGTTCAAAAGAGAGCAACTTTCAATACAATGCTGTGCGCCTGGTATTTTCTGAGAAGATTTTGTATAAGATGTTGTTGTTGTTTACTTAAAATTGTTTGTGTTCTTGCCAGTTATTATTATTTTTAATACCAGGCGCACAGAATGCTAAGAAATGCAGTAGGTAGATTTTATTTTTGATATATTCTCGCATGGCATTTCTGTTGTTGTAAATTTTTTTGGCGCCATATTCATGTTACTGCTAGTGACGTCACTATTTATTTCATATCATTTTAGTTCAAAAGAGAGCAACTTTCTATACAATGCTGTGCGCCTGGTATTTTCTGAGCAGATTTTGTATCAGATGTTGTTGTTGTTTACTTAAAATTGTTTGTGTTCTTGCCAGTTATTATTATTTTTAATACCAGGCGCACAGAATGCTAAGAAATGCAATAGGTAGATTTTATTTTTGATATATTCTCGCATGGCATTTCTGTTGTTGTAAATTTTTTTGTCCCTTATTCATGTTACTGCCAGTGACGTCACTATTTATTTCATATTATTTTAGTTGAAAAAAAAACAACTTTCTATACAATGCTGTGCGCCTGGTATTTTCTGAGCAGATTTTGTATCAGATGTTGTTGTTGTTTACTTAAAATTGTTTGTGTTCTTGCCAGTTATTATTATTTTTAATACCAGTCGCACAGAATGCTAAGAAATGCAATAGGTATATTTTATTTTTGATATATTCTCGCATGTCATTTCTGTTGTTGTAAATTTTTTTGTCCGTAATTCATGTTACTGCTAGTGACGTCACTATTTATTTCATATCATTTTAGTTCAAAAGAGAGCAACTTTCTATACAATGCTGTGCGCCTGGTATTTTCTGAGAAGATTTTGTATAAGATGTTGTTGTTGTTTACTTAAAATTGTTTGTGTTCTTGCCTGTTATTATTATTTTTAATACCAGGCGCACAGAATGCTAAGAAATGCAATAGGTAGATTTTATTTTTGATATATTCTCGCATGGCATTTCTGTTGTTGTAAATTTTTTTGTCCCTTATTCATGTTACTGCCAGTGACGTCACTATTTATTTCATATCATTTTAGTTGAAAAAAAACAACTTTCTATACAATGCTGTGCGCCTGGTATTTTCTGAGCAGATTTTGTATCAGATGTTGTTGTTGTTTACTTAAAATTGTTTGTGTTCTTGCCAGTTATTATTATTTTTAATACCAGGCGCACAGAATGCTAAGAAATGCAATAGGTAGATTTTATTTTTGATATATTCTCGCATGGCATTTCTGTTGTTGTAAATTTTTTTGCCGCCATATTCATGTTACTGCTAGTGACGTCACTATTTATTTCATATCATTTTAGTTGAAAAAAAACAACTTTCTATACAATGCTGTGCGCCTGGTATTTTCTGAGCAGATTTTGTATCAGATGTTGTTGTTGTTTACTTAAAATTGTTTGTGTTCTTGCCAGTTATTATTATTTTTAATACCAGGCGCACAGAATGCTAACAAATGCAGTAGGTAGATTTTATTTTTGATATATTCTCGCATGGCATTTCTGTTGTTGTAAATTTTTTTTGGCGCTTTATTCATGATACTGACAGTGACGTCACTATTTATTTCATATCATTTTAGTTGAAAAAAAACAACTTTCTATACAATGCTGTGCGCCTGGTATTTTCTGAGAAGATTTTGTATCAGATGTTGTTGTTGTTTACTTAAAATTGTTTGTGTTCTTGCCAGTTATTATTATTTTTAATACCAGGCGCACAGAATGCTAACAAATGCAGTAGGTAGATTTTATTTTTAATATATTCCCACATGGCAACTCTATATTTGTAAATTTTTTTTGGCGCTTTATTCATGATACTGACAGTGACGTTACTATTTATTTCATATCATTTTAGTTGAAAAAAAAAACAACTTTCTATACAATGCTGTGCGCCTGGTATTTTCTGAGAAGATTTTGTATCAGATGTTGTTGTTGTTTACTTAAAATTGTTTGTGTTCTTGCCAGTTATTATTATTTTTAATACCAGGCGCACAGAATGCTAAGAAATGCAATAGGTAGATTTTATTTATGATATATTCTCGCATGGCATTTCTGTTGTTGTAAATTTTTTTGCCGCCATATTCATGTTACTGCTAGTGACGTCACTATTTATTTCATATCATTTTAGTTCAAAAGAGAGCAACTTTCTATACAATGCTGTGCGCCTGGTATTTTCTGAGCAGATTTTGTATCAGATGTTGTTGTTGTTTACTTAAAATTGTTTGTGTTCTTGCCTGTTATTATTATTTTTAATACCAGGCACACAGAATGCTAAGAAATGCAATAGGTAGATTTTATTTTTGATATATTCTCGCATGGCATTTCTGTTGTTGTAAATTTTTTTGTCCCTTATTCATGTTACTGCCAGTGACGTCACTATTTATTTCATATCATTTTAGTTCAAAAGAGAGCAACTTTCTATACAATGCTGTGCGCCTGGTATTTTCTGAGCAGATTTTGTATCAGATGTTGTTGTTGTTTACTTAAAATTGTTTGTGTTCTTGCCTGTTATTATTATTTTTAATACCAGGCGCACAGAATGCTAAGAAATGCAATAGGTAGATTTTATTTTTGATATATTCTCGCATGGCATTTCTGTTGTTGTAAATTTTTTTGCCGCCATATTCATGTTACTGCTAGTGACGTCACTATTTATTTCATATCATTTTAGTTCAAAAGAGAGCAACTTTCTATACAATGCTGTGCGCCTGGTATTTTCTGAGCAGATTTTGTATCAGATGTTGTTGTTGTTTACTTAAAATTGTTTGTGTTCTTGCCTGTTATTATTATTTTTAATACCAGGCGCACAGAATGCTAAGAAATGCAATAGGTAGATTTTATTTTTGATATATTCTCGCATGGCATTTCTGTTGTTGTAAATTTTTTTGTCCCTTATTCATGTTACTGCCAGTGACGTCACTATTTATTTCATATCATTTTAGTTGAAAAAAAAAACAACTTTCTATACAATGCTGTGCGCCTGGTATTTTCTGAGCAGATTTTGTATCAGATGTTGTTGTTGTTTACTTAAAATTGTTTGTGTTCTTGCCAGTTATTATTATTTTTAATACCAGGCGCACAGAATGCTAAGAAATGCAGTAGGTAGATTTTATTTTTAATATATTCCCACATGGCAACTCTATATTTGTAAATTTTTTTTTGCGCTTTATTCATGATACTGACAGTGACGTCACTATTTATTTCATATCATTTTAGTTGAAAAAAAACAACTTTCTATACAATGCTGTGCGCCTGGTATTTTCTGAGCAGATTTTGTATCAGATGTTGTTGTTGTTTACTTAAAATTGTTTGTGTTCTTGCCAGTTATTATTATTTTTAATACCAGGCGCACAGAATGCTAACAAATGCAGTAGGTAGATTTTATTTTTGATATATTCTCGCATGGCATTTCTGTTGTTGTAAATTTTTTTTTGCGCTTTATTCATGATACTGACAGTGACGTCACTATTTATTTCATATCATTTTAGTTGAAAAAAAACAACTTTCTATACAATGCTGTGCGCCTGGTATTTTCTGAGCAGATTTTGTATCAGATGTTGTTGTTGTTTACTTAAAATTGTTTGTGTTCTTGCCAGTTATTATTATTTTTAATACCAGGCGCACAGAATGCTAACAAATGCAGTAGGTAGATTTTATTTTTAATATATTCCCACATGGCAACTCTATATTTGTAAATTTTTTTTGGCGCTTTATTCATGATACTGACAGTGACGTCACTATTTATTTCATATCATTTTAGTTGAAAAAAAAAACAACTTTCTATACAATGCTGTGCGCCTGGTATTTTCTGAGAAGATTTTGTATCAGATGTTGTTGTTGTTTACTTAAAATTGTTTGTGTTCTTGCCAGTTATTATTATTTTTAATACCAGGCGCACAGAATGCTAAGAAATGCAATAGGTAGATTTTATTTTTGATATATTCTCGCATGGCATTTCTGTTGTTGTAAATTTTTTTGCCGCCATATTCATGTTACTGCTAGTGACGTCACTATTTATTTCATATCATTTTAGTTCAAAAGAGAGCAACTTTCTATACAATGCTGTGCGCCTGGTATTTTCTGAGAAGATTTTGTATAAGATGTTGTTGTTGTTTACTTAAAATTGTTTGTGTTCTTGCCTGTTATTATTATTTTTAATACCAGGCGCACAGAATGCTAAGAAATGCAATAGGTAGATTTTATTTTTGATATATTCTCGCATGGCATTTCTGTTGTTGTAAATTTTTTTGTCCCTTATTCATGTTACTGCCAGTGACGTCACTATTTATTTCATATCATTTTAGTTCAAAAGAGAGCAACTTTCTATACAATGCTGTGCGCCTGGTATTTTCTGAGAAGATTTTGTATCAGATGTTGTTGTTGTTTACTTAAAATTGTTTGTGTTCTTGCCAGTTATTATTATTTTTAATACCAGGCGCACAGAATGCTAAGAAATGCAATAGGTAGATTTTATTTTTGATATATTCTCGCATGGCATTTCTGTTGTTGTAAATTTTTTTGCCGCCATATTCATGTTACTGCTAGTGACGTCACTATTTATTTCATATCATTTTAGTTGAAAAAAAACAACTTTCTATACAATGCTGTGCGCCTGGTATTTTCTGAGCAGATTTTGTATCAGATGTTGTTGTTGTTTACTTAAAATTGTTTGTGTTCTTGCCTGTTATTATTATTTTTAATACCAGGCACACAGAATGCTAAGAAATGCAATAGGTAGATTTTATTTTTGATATATTCTCGCATGGCATTTCTGTTGTTGTAAATTTTTTTGTCCCTTATTCATGTTACTGCCAGTGACGTCACTATTTATTTCATATCATTTTAGTTCAAAAGAGAGCAACTTTCTATACAATGCTGTGCGCCTGGTATTTTCTGAGCAGATTTTGTATCAGATGTTGTTGTTGTTTACTTAAAATTGTTTGTGTTTTTGCCAGTTATTATTTTTAATACCAGGCGCACAGAATGCTAACAAATGCAATAGGTAGATTTTATTTTTGATATATTCTCGCATGGCATTTCTGTTGTTGTAAATTTTTTTGTCCCTTATTCATGTTACTGCCAGTGACGTCACTATTTATTTCATATCATTTTAGTTCAAAAGAGAGCAACTTTCTATACAATGCTGTGCGCCTGGTATTTTCTGAGCAGATTTTGTATCAGATGTTGTTGTTGTTTACTTAAAATTGTTTGTGTTCTTGCCTGTTATTATTATTTTTAATACCAGGCGCACAGAATGCTAAGAAATGCAATAGGTAGATTTTATTTTTGATATATTCTCGCATGGCATTTCTGTTGTTGTAAATTTTTTTGCCGCCATATTCATGTTACTGCTAGTGACGTCACTATTTATTTCATATCATTTTAGTTCAAAAGAGAGCAACTTTCTATACAATGCTGTGCGCCTGGTATTTTCTGAGAAGATTTTGTATCAGATGTTGTTGTTGTTTACTTAAAATTGTTTGTGTTCTTGCCAGTTATTATTATTTTTAATACCAGGCGCACAGACTGCTAAGAAATGCAATAGGTAGATTTTATTTTTAATATATTCCCACATGGCAACTCTATATTTGCAAATTTTTTTTGGCGCTTTATTCATAATACTGACAGTGACGTCACTATTTATTTCATATCATTTTAGTTGAAAAAAACAATTTTCTATACAATGCTGTGTGCCTGGTATTTTCTGAGAAGATTTTGTATCAGATGTTGTTGTTGTTTACTTAAAATTGTTTGTGTTCTTGCCAGTTATTATTATTTTTAATACCAGGCGCACAGAATGCTAACAAATGCAGTAGGTAGATTTTATTTTTAATATATTCCCACATGGCAACTCTATATTTGTAAATTTTTTTTGGCGCTTTATTCATAATACTGACAGTGACGTCACTATTTATTTCATATCATTTTAGTTGAAAAAAAACAATTTTCTATACAATGCTGTGCGCCTGGTATTTTCTGAGAAGATTTTGTATCAGATGTTGTTTACTTAAAATTGTTTGTGTTCTTGCCAGTTATTATTATTTTTAATACCAGGCGCACAGAATGCTAAGAAATGCAATAGGTAGATTTTATTTTTAATATATTCCCACATGGCAACTCTATATTTGTAAATTTTTTTTGGCGCTTTATTCATAATACTGACAGTGACGTCACTATTTATTTCATATCATTTTAGTTGAAAAAAAACAATTTTCTATACAATGCTGTGCGCCTGGTATTTTCTGAGAAGATTTTGTATCAGATGTTGTTGTTGTTTACTTAAAATTGTTTGTGTTCTTGCCAGTTATTATTATTTTTAATACCAGGCGCACAGAATGCTAAGAAATGCAATAGGTAGATTTTATTTTTAATATATTCCCACATGGCAACTCTATATTTGTAAATTTTTTTTGGCGCTTTATTCATAATACTGACAGTGACGTCACTATTTATTTCATATCATTTTAGTTGAAAAAAAACAATTTTCTATACAATGCTGTGCGCCTGGTATTTTCTGAGAAGATTTTGTATCAGATGTTGTTGTTTACTTAAAATTGTTTGTGTTCTTGCCAGTTATTATTTTTAATACCAGGCGCACAGAATGCTAAGAAATGTAGTAGGTGGATTTTATTTGTGATATATTCTTACATGGCATTTCTGTTGTAAATTTTTTTGCCGCCATATTCATGTTACTGCTAGTGACGTCACTATTTATTTCATATCATTTTAGTTGAAAGGAGAGCAACTCTCTATGTAATGCTGTGCGCCTGGTATTTTCTGAGAAAATTTTTCGTAAGGTGTTGTTGTTTACTTAAAATTGTTTAACCCCCTTAAATGCATACATACATATATCATCAGATCTTTTCCAAAATAATATATAATATGTAAGTCGGTAAAAAAAATAAATCTGCGTTTAAATTTAAAAAAAAATATTTTTTTTAAATTTCATTAAGAAAATACTGGTTATATATTTTAACATACACTATGCACTCCCCAGAAAAATACATAAGAGAAACAAAGACTGATTTCGATTTTAGTCAAAAAAATTGGTTTCCATAAGTTTTATATATATGTAGATATACTAAGTAAAAAACATAGAAATATTTATTGTTATTGGTTGTGATAAATTAAAAAACAGTTTTTCGCAGTCGTATTACATAAATTTAGTTGACATTTACAGCAAAACATCTTAGTCTGACCTGTGCAACCCGGCATTTTGCACCTTCCTCTCTTACTTACTATGGTCTAATGTTGAGTTCAATCTACATCTTTGGGAGGCGGTATCTGCAAATTCGGTATTCGTTTTTTCTTCTGGATCTCAGTTCAAAGGTTTTGTCGTCGACGCAATGAAATATCTTTCGATGAATTTTTATATTTGAATAGTTAATCCGTTACTTCCAATTTGAAATCTACTAATCTTAGATTTTTTATGCTCTACATTAAAAGCTGTTGAATAAAAGTTAATACTGTATGATACCAAAAAAAGGTTCTAAGCAGTATTTAAAATTTTTCTTAGTTTTGCAAATAAATAAAGAAATTACATTGTTCTTTCTGGTTGTATCTTTTAAAGATACATTATGCATTTAAGGGTTAATGATACACCAAACATACATATGTACATAAGTAATTTTATTATTTTATATGAAGATATATCAATGCATAGATGAAATACTTTCATTACAATTTTGACAACAATATTATTTCGTATACATATGTAAATTTCTATCAATTTTATGAAATAATTTCGTTTATGTTATGTAATAACAGCATATGCATGAAACATTTACATTTTATATACGAAAATGTTTCGGTTATCAAAATAAATAGTTTCATTACATTTATGAAATGGTGTTCATAAATGTTAAGAAACATTTTTCATTGATCCAATGCAGAGCATGTTTGGGTGACTTTTAATGATAAATTTCATTATATTAATGCAATTAATTAAACTAATTATGGTTGATCCACTTGCTGCCACAGTTACTTAATTTTAATAAAGAAGATTTCCAAAGAATTTTATAAGGACGAAATTGGCGGCATTTTTACCAAATTTTGCTTTTCAAAATGTTCTTTAAGATACACATTTTAATTTTCTCTCGTAGTTGAGGTAGAACTGCGACGTTCATAAAAAGCTACTGACGAACCCATCTCTAGTTCACACACTTTTGAAAAATTTAAATATAATTTTATTAGCAACACATCGCAATTTCCTTTAAAGTATCCACCATTCCCTGCTGCTAATTATTTCATAATTTTCAATTACAGTCGAACTTCTCTATAACGTAGCAGTTGGGGACCGTAAAATTTCTACGTTATAGAGAAACTGCAGAAAATTTTTTACTACATTTTTTTTATGTAGAAAATATATTTATTAAAAAAATTGTTTTTACATGAACACATTAATTTTTTTTTTTATTAATACATACATATGTGACTAAATTGATGCAAAAAATCGATTGCTAAAAACTTCGCAATAGAGAGATTATTTAGTGTGAAAAATTCTATTTAGGTCTTAAAAAATTGTACGTTACAGAGAGAACTTCGCTATAGGGAAGTTCGTTATAGGGAGATCAAAATGTATGAAAATACTCACAAAAATGTTGTGTTCACGTATTTTATTTGTTATAGAGATTTCGTTATAGAGAAGTTCGCTATAGGGAAGTTCGACTGTAGTTGATTTACCTATTGTCTGTCTGTCTTTTGTCTTTTTTAGCTTCCATCGCAAATATTTCTTTTCTTTTTTATTAACCACGTTTGTAAATTTGTTTATTTTTTATTTGCTAACATCAAGGTTTGGCTTGGTTTGCGTTTGGTGTATAACACTGTCATTATTAAATTTTCTTTCTCTGAACATCAATATGGAGACCACAAAAAAGTTTTTCATTTGTCGTTTTCTTGTTTCTCTGTGTATTTTTGACAAAATTTTTGTAAACATACATTTTTATGTATCTTTTTTATAAATGTGCAAAAAATAGTATTTAAACCTTTTTTTTTACTTCCTACTGTACAGTGTCAAGGACCTTAATAATTGTTTTAATGGAATCGTTTATATTGTATTTGTTGGCTCTTTAGCCCCTATTATCGAGACAGGTTTTGTTTTTTGTGGTAAATGGATAAGTATACGTGTAATGTAATGAATGCACATAAATGCCCACATTTTATGGTCTATTACTTGTCTCGCAAAAAATATATTGAATGCATAACACAGTTCAACACATGATTTTGGGACTCAGTTCTGAGAATTGCACGTGAAAGTAGCCTCAAAAATAAGAACTTCTGCATCTTTCGTTCTGTCAAGTTGGTTGCATTAATACTTCAATTGTCATACGATTTTTTTTTTGCTCAAGGTGGATTTTTATCACTTTTCCAATATTTTAACACGGTTATATCTCGGTATACCGTACGGAATATCTCTTTTTTTTGTCTGAAGCTATATATTGAATAGGAGAAAAAAAGAGGAACAAACCTACCCGAAAAATGTGCATACAGTGCCTTAAGAATCGCAAAAATGCCCATTTTTCGCCTTTTGTCACCTTTTTTGCTCAACAACTGGATTACAAATAAACAAATATGCTGTTTTTTTTTTCTTTATAAACTTTATTTTGCATGAAAATAAAAATTTCGATTTATATTACAGCTATTCTTACACAGAAAATGTTACAATTGAGTTTTCATTCTGTGTGTGTTGCTCAACACTCAAAAAAAATCAAAATTTTTTGAGACGCAACTTAATACAACGAGCCAGCAACCGCTGCAATTTTGTTTACAACTTCTTCAGGTTGCGCCAAGGGTTATATCGTATATGTTTTCAAGAAAATTAAACCCGCCTGTAGTTGCAGGAGAAGAAGTTACAGAATCGCACAATCGTTAGTGCAAGCAACCTGAAATGTCGATAAATTTAACAATTGTCGAATTGCTAAAAGTTACTGAATTGCACTACTGGTTTATAGCATATATATACATATGTACATATATGCAGTAATTTCTTGTTCATATAAATTTATTTTATAACATAAATCGTATCACCCATATTCAAAGTATTGCATATGCCTCCCACTGTAAAGAAAAAAAATGTCTTAAGTGAAAGAGGAAAGACTACACAAAAAATTAATATATGTATGTAATATAAATTATACATACATATGTATGTGTGCATTAGTTTGTGTGTGTTATTAGAAGGAAAATATTATGCAAAAAACCTAAATAATTATACACAATATGTAACAAATTTTTAATTTAATTTATTCAAAAAAACAAACATATATTCATAATACACAATATAATCACACTGATCCGCATCTTCTGCTTTATGTATGCGATTTTATGAAAGTTGCTAACAAAAATGTTTCCTTTTGCAGACATTTTTTTTTTGCTTTGTTCGTTTGCATTCAGGTAAAGTAGACATTTTTTATGAAGCAATCTTTGATAAAAAATTAATTTAGTAGTGGGTGATTTGTTTGAAGAGTTTGCGCATGATGCTTTAAATAAATAACCGTTTTTAGGCACTGAAACTTAGAAAATTATTTTTGTAAATGAAACTTACATTGCATCACCCGTTATTATATCGCATACATATTTTTTAACTATTGCTATATTTTAACTATTAAACTGCAATGACAACAGCTAAAGTTGTTGTTACTTGTAGATTGCATATGGTCGCATGGCTGCAACATGCAGCCCAAGTGAAATTTTTATTATTTTATTGAACATTTTTCTTTTATTTTTATAATAAATGTGCTGTTCAATATTACAGGATATTAGACCAAATGTTGGTGTGCTACGCAAACAATCCACAATTATATTGTGTCTACATGAAAATATTGTAGTTTGCAATTCACCGTAAAAAAATATTAGTTGCTATGAAAGATTTTTTGTTCATAAAATATAAATTGGACTCCACGGACATATTGATGACTTTATTTTTGATATGATATTATAAATATCCAGGAACAGGAACTTCATCATCTTTAAATTGTCGTTAATACTTTTGCTCCATGACTCTAAAAGTTTTTTGTTATGTTTTGAAAACTTATTGAACTAAAATATCAGCTGAACAGTAAAAATTTTTGCAAATGTTTATATATTAATGGCCGTATTCATAAAAATTGTATGTATTTATAGAAAGTACATACATATGTATATTGATTGAATTTTGTATGGAAAATTGTCTAATAAACTTTTATAAATAAATATTTTTTTAAGAATACGGCAGTAATTTTAAAAAAGGTTGTTGACTTCAAAATGTTAATTATCACTAGAAAGGTGAGGGTGGCGATGGTCGAAGTAGTCTGCACGTTGACGAAAAATTTTTCCTGGGTTCAACCCCAGTTTCAGACTCACAAAAACATCTAGCATTTTTTCTGATGTTGCCACTGGTCACTGAACAGTAACGGCTTTAGCTGTATCCGTCGGTATTGTGTAGCACCGGCGAAGTAAAATAATTACTAAACTAATTACACATGGACTGCGTCATCTGTCATACTTTGACTTTTTCAAATCACATTAACGTATCGACGGAAGCGATTGGCACAATGACGCACTTTGTTGACGGATATCAACTCATAGCCAGCGTTACCACGTTGAAAACTTGAAAAATTAAAGGCTGAATGTAACACAATTTCGAAATTTACAACCAGTGTCAAAGAGAAAATTACAACATTAGCATATATTATATTAACATATAATGAGATTCGAAAAAAGGCAAAAATTTAACAATTAATATTGACATATTAATGCGTTCTCTTTTTCTAAGTAATATTCTGTCTTTTACATTTAATTTTATTCTTTTCTAAAAAATATGTGATATTTTAAAAATGTAACGCCTTTCTCATGCTATTCCCCTTAAAAAGAAAAAATTCTGCATTTTGAACACTAATTTTAATTAAAGGGGCAAGAGTGCAGCTCCATATTTATAGATTGTTTTCTTTCTAAAAAAATTAATTATTTTTTAGTTAGTATCTCGTGATAATGTCATAGTTTATTGTTATTGAATAATTGTGCTTTTTGTTAAACGTAAAATATGCAACACTTTTTAAAAATCAGGTGACCATTTAAAATTGTTTCCAAATGAGATGTGACACTCATTTTAAGAAAAGAAAACGGCATTAGCTCATCATTTTTTTACAAAAAAAAAATTTACCTTTGAAACATTGGTAAATATTCGAAATATTCTAAATATGTGAAAGAACTAAACATAAATAACATAAAATAACAGTGATAAACAAGTTCCTCTTACGTGTACAATTTTCAAGTAATAATAAATGATTTCAAACGAAACAGCAACCATACTCGTACATACGTCCAGTATTGCAACATTGTAATCTATTGGAATGGCGGTCATTGATGAAATGTTTCATCAATATTTAATTATACAAAATTAGTCAGCAATGAAAACAATTTTGAAATTTCAATAAATAAATATATAAATGTAATATTTTGCGAAAATTTTAACATAAGACATAAAATACTTCAAAGCGAATGAAAAAAAAAGAAAAAAGAGCAGACCCTGTTTTATCACAAAAAAAAAGTTGTCATCTGGCGTTATGACAAATGAAAGTGAATGTTGTTGATTGTTATTGCTGTTCGCTGTTGCAGAGCTATTGTCAGTGAGATCGCAATAAAGCCACCAGCAACTCAAATGTATCAGTAAATGAAGTTCAAGTCACAAGAGACTCAACCAGATTTGCCTGCATATGGACTGGGATGAAGATGGGGATGGATGGGTAGTACAACTACATATATGAATGAGTTCGCATAAATTTATTGTTTTTTTCTTTATTTTTTCTATTAAATTTTTTGTTCGTATCGAAAACAGTTTTCCACATGCAGCCAATTAACTAGCAGCCAGTTAGTAACTTTGTTGCAGTAGGATAGATACACTTTTAAGAGTAGAGATACTGCACGGCTTCATATTTATTTAACGTATTGTATTCCATGTTTGTACTCGTAGTTTGTGCTAGAGGTGGTTGTTTGTCGTGGTATTTTGTAAGTTTTTTTTTCTGTTTTTATCTATTTTACTTTTTTCTACAATTTATGGCTTTTAGTTTGGGACAACTTTTGTTTGTCAGCAACTGTGGTGTCAGTGGCATTTGTGCACTTAAACACGATGTCAGTCGAAACAATAACGCTGTAACGTCAACTCTTACGCTAAAAAGCGGTAAGCGGTGGAAAAAAAACTGTTTTAATTTCGTAATTTTTCTCCCTATTACTTCGCAACAAATATCCGGTTCGACAATCGACTTCCTCAAGTACGGTTCATTATTGTAGGGAAAAAATTAATTAAAAAAGAATTGTATAGCAAAGTGCAGATAAAATAAAAATCTGATCTCATGTTGGGCCAAAAGAAGTGTTCGCGTAAAAATTATTTCACGTTGCGTTTGGCGCAATTTCAATTTTTCCATTTGCGTTGTAAGTGGTCATTGCCTTTTTTACACCATTTGAATTTTATATAAATTTACGTTTATTAATTAAATGGTATTATTCATTTAAACCTAAAAAAACAATAAAATTTTTAATGGTGAGAAATAATTTAATTTATGTGGGACCGTTATTAAATGCTGATACTACTTTAACCTTCTAATTAAGAAGAAGACATTAAAAAGAAAAGTAGTTCTAGTTTTATTTGTCAAAAACGTTTCACAGAAGAGAGGAATTAGTATTTTGAAATAGAGAATAATTTTTGTAAGGTTCAGGGTACAAATCAACCGTGATTACAGTTGAACGAAAGATACCGCTTGTAGTAAATATTTTACGTGATTGTTCCGTAATTAGAAATACAAAAATGGAGTTCAAAATTTCTGAAATTCAGTGTTACAAAACTTCGAATATGAAAACAGGGTTTTTGGAAGCAGAATTTAAACTCATTAGAGTTCGATTTTTTTTCAAACTCGCAGCACTTTTAATAGTTTTCATTATTTCTGCTTTTTTTTTTTTTTTTTTTGTATCTTGGACTAGTGCTCAGGGGCTATCCCCTACATATGCAATGCATTGCACTGGAACTAGACATAAGGATAGGGTAGAGAATAGACAGGTGGTGAAAGTGGTAGGAAGATAGAGCTTAATTCTTGCACAACTCTGCAGTTGCGTGTTAATTATAAAGCAAAGTTGCGGCGTCTCTGATGTTTCGTTTGACGCATTATTTTTTTTTAAGTTAATGGAGCCATTTTATTTATTATTTTACTTCGTCGACGGTTTATTTCTCAAATACCGACGAAGGAGGGTGCTGTAGCACAGAAAATTCAGAAAAAAACTTTTTTTCTGATTTGACGCGGCTGGGAATCGAACCTGGGTCTTTCTGGTTGCAGAGCCAACACGCTGACTACTCGCCATCAGCACCCTCAAGAAGAAGAAGATGCTTTGCACTGACATCAGAAGTGTCACTACAGTATATGACTCGTTGTTGATAATTTGAATTGTCGCTTGCAAAACATTCAATATATTACAAATATTCTTGTAATTTGCACACCTCGGTAATTTAAAATTGTTTGAATGGCATCTTGATTGCCGACGCGCTATAATTTGAATTTATGCCAATGATAACAGTCGACTGCAATATTTTCCACTTAAATAAACTATCAAAATTTTTGTTTTAAAATGCCAATTGAGATAGTATAATTTATAAGCATCAAGAAAACTGAATAAAAAATATATTTCTGTTGTTTCTTTGCCTCTGCAAGTTGTTGATTTAACAAACAACACAAAATTTGTAATTGTTAACATAAAGTAAAGTACCATTTCATACAATTGTGTGAAAAGCGGTTTGGAAAATGTTAAGAAAATAACGCAAACTTGTTAAGCCGTTTTTTTTTGGGATTTTAAAATGTTATGCCGCGTATGCTGCTGCCAATAACTTTCACAAAACAGTTCAGTTTATTGCTGCAAAAAAATGCATTAAAAATAACAAATGTGTTCGGTTAATGCATCCTCCGTATTTGTCCATATTTAAGTTTTATTTTTTTATTACTATTGAATGAATAAATTTATAGTTTTCAATCGATTTTATATGCATACAACCATACTACAAATAGTTTGAACTAAGATTGCATATTTTAACTAAATGTATCTTCAAGCAATCTACTACTTTTTGGAAAATTTGTTAATGGAGTCGCTACAAGTTCAGACAATAGGTAGTGTAGATCATAGGTGCAGTGACAGGAAAAAGTAAGCGCAAAGAATCTCATTAAAATGAAATCACAAGAAATTGATTTGGTTGTAAAAAATATATAATAATGCCGATCACGCTGGATTTGCTAATTGTTCACTTGGTAAAATGGAAAATTTTTTATACAACAGAATGTATTGAAAATGTTCCGATTTCTTATAGTAAACAAATGACAAATTCAGTATGAACTGCGGCAATGTTTGAAAATTAGAGGTAAGAATTATAATCACGAACACTCAATTAAGAGGGTTGCAATGGCTGAAGGAATCTGAACGTTGATTACAAAAAACCAAAAAAGTCCTGGCTTCGACCCCAGTTTCACACTAAATCATAAAACAAAAAATCTCGCATTTTTTCTGAAGTGCGTTAGTGTGTCTTAGTGACAGTTATTGTTGAAAGGTTTCAGTGGTGAAGTCACAGTCATTGGTCACTGAACATACCGGCTTCAGCTGGTAGAAATTTATAATCACATCAGAGCGCCTCCTTTCGTATTGTGTAGCACCGGCAAAGTGAAATATTTACTAAAATTGGCTAATAAAACAAAGCTTCCAAATTTAATACGTCTCCTTTACATCAGAGGTGCTACAACACTGCTATAAACAAAGAACGTGGAAAAGTAGAGTTGTAGGATAGTGAAACTTTACCTCCTGACTTTTCTCTAACTATCCCTTCCCTATAGTACCATCACAATGCATCGCATTGTACAGCTCTGCGTTTTGCACGTTCTTTGTTTATAGCCGGTATTGTTCAGTGACTATGCCTTCGCCACTGAAACCTTCCGGCAACAACTAATACACAAAGAAACACTAATTTGCTAAACCGTCACCGGTTTTTTAAATATTAAAATATTCCAACTATTCGAAAACGGGTTTCTAAAAAATCTTGAATAATTGATCACCAACCAAGCGTGTTGATCACTCTACACCAGGCCCAATATTGCAATTCTTATCGTTTACTTTCGATCAGTGATGCCAGTAATTTTTTTGAAAAATACCTATGCATACAAAAATTAATCCTAAATGTTTCTGGCATCATTACTTTTTTCCACTGTGAGCAGTAATTTTTCGCCCGAAATTTTATTCAAGTCTGAGTTTAGACGGACGAACATTTGGAAGGGAAAAATTTAGTTTGGTAGCATATTACGCGTGGGGAAGGAGAATCGTTTTTGTGTTCGGTACTCGGCGATATGCTTTGTTCACATTTTCTTCGCTTACAGAAAAAGGAAATAATAACAATAATAATGGAATGTCGGCGACAACATTTTCGTCTGTGTAAACGCGAATGAAAAACAAAAGAGAATTCCAGAAGTTTTTCTTGAAAATGTTCGCCTGTCTAAACTCAGGTCAACAGCTGATCAGCTTTAGTTTGAATTTGTTATATTATGAGCATAAATACAAATCGCTCATTTACTGCAATAGTGCCATAACTCAAAAAAAACTAGTTTTGTATAAAACGTACTTAAATTTTTCAATTTACGTGCCTTAAGGCCTTTTTACATTGTAATACTGAGTAATACGACATGTCAAAAACTTAAAAAAATGGGATAGTATAATAGTGTAAAAGCAATATGTCATGAATCTGACCAAAATACGGATGCGAAAATGACAGTCGTATGGTTCTCACCCTTTTTTAAACATTTTCAAAAAGGTTATACTTTTCATATCGTCAACCAAAGAAAATAACAAAACAACAAAAAAGTAATTTGGTTCTAAACCGGTTTTGTTTATACTACTTAGGGCCATTATTACAACTAAGCAATAAAGTTACTGATAGGTAAAATTAACTTTAGGTAAAATGAATAATAAAATGACCTTTAACTTGTTTTCATTATTACAACTGTGAGAGACTTGTATTATAGTATAAAAGGGCCTTTAATGGGGAAATGAAAAATATTGTTTTGTCACGTGGTGAGTTCTGAAGCTATTTGCATGAATTTGTTACACAGGATATGAAGATTATTCAATATTGGCAGCACTGCTATAGCATACGGCTTTTGTTTACATTTGTTGTATTATTTCTTAAAAATGGATATAACAAGAGCGCGCTGATCGAACTTTACCGCACAAGAAATTGAATTGCTGCTGAAATTGGTTCGGGAAAACCAAACTATCATCGAAAATAATATATTATATTATATTAGATGATATCAAAACCAAAATACTAATAATAATTTGTTAATCAGTTGTTGTCTAACTATTGGTTAACCAATGACATTTGGCGGTTTAAAAAATAGTAAACAAAAAACTGTGAATCAAATATTATTGGTTAAACTATTGCTATTAGCTAACTAATGACATTTGGGCATAAATGATTTAATTAAAGAAACGGTTAATGAAATTAACCAATTTTGCATAATTTCAAGCAATTAGGGCGATAAAGTTAGCAAAATCGACA
The DNA here is from genome assembly GCA_963924685.1 of Dexiosoma caninum. Taxonomy (NCBI): domain Eukaryota; kingdom Metazoa; phylum Arthropoda; class Insecta; order Diptera; family Tachinidae; genus Dexiosoma; species Dexiosoma caninum. The sequence continues at coordinate 9,894,087 of OZ004726.1, read as the reverse complement.
TGTGAAATTTTTCACATGAAAATAATATAGCTCAACAATGTTCGCACATTCGAACAGAGTACTAGGCTTATTTATTAAATTCATTTGTAATTTATAGAGCCTATTGGCCAACTTACTTAAAATTACTTGTAACAAAATTCCTTATAGGTGAGTGAAGATAACACATTAAATAAGATAGAAGCAAAGAGTAGTAGAACCATGATATAAGCGATTAGAGTTACAGTTATTAAGAAATTCTATCAGTTTGCGTTTATATGATAATAGAGACATAGAGATAGAGCGCAAACTTCTAGGCAAAAGATTCCATATTCTAGCAGCTTGTACTGGAAAAGAATTTTCATAGGTAGCATTGAAATGAAAACGATGACTAGGTATCAGCATTGGCGTTATGGACGTTTATCGCAGATGTATCGGTATTCTTCATTTGGAGCAAAATTTCAAATGATTAACACATGTAAAAAATGATTATCAAATTATGAGAAGGATTGATTCACGATTCGACTCGATTTTCATCACATGCCGGATTATGAATAAAAGTGAAAAAATAAATAATTTGTAATGAATATTTTATGATTTTTAAAAACCTATTATCTTTCCTATTTATTAAATATTTAAATATAAAAGGTTTATTTAGTTACACTAAATGCAAATACAAAATCAAATATTTCAAAAGCTAACTGACACCAAATCCAGACAGGTTCATATAAATTAATTAAAATGTTAATGGCTTCATGTTTCTGCTTTAACACCAAAGACATGTTTTGTTGCCATAAATAATTCTCTCTTCTCGAAACGGCAAATTCAACAAAAACAATTTTAAAGAAAACGGTCTGTTGCACATTTCAAATGCATGCCAACCAACGCTACAATTTTTAAAATCTGTATCTTGAACATACATAAATACTCCTATATACATACATGCTTATTCATAAGAATACACACATGCATAAATTCCATATATTTCATAGTAATATAAAAGAAAATGTATTATATAGTACTTATGCAGTTTTGATACAGTTTTGAATATTTCTTTTTTTTTTCAATTATTAAAAAAAGTAATAATTATAAATACACTGTGCTCTTGTCTAATGTTTAAAAACCCATAGCACCAGATTTAAAATAATAAAAACAAACAGAAGAGATAATTTAAAGATTTGCTCATATAAAATTCAAAAAAGTAAAAAAGATCTTTGTAAATGCATCTAATAAATAAATTTGTTCAATTTCAGCGAACAAGAAAGCTAAACTACTCAATGGAGGCTCAAGCGTGCAACAAATGACTAACACACAAACAACAGCAAATGGTGAAATTAATAACAACAATAGCAACAGCAGCTATCAACATTTACAGAACAGTAACAACAATGGCAGCATTTGTAACGGCTTTAACAACAACACCATCAGCAGCAACTATGGAAAAAATCCAGCTCATTATCAGCATTTACAACACAACGGCACTGGTATTGTCAGTGGCAACAGTAACAGCGGCAACGGTCATTCAAATTACTCATCTTCTTCAACTCAACATAATCACTATCAACCACTGCAACAGCACCCACATATCTACGGTTCTTCAGCCGAAGATCATTACGAATTGACCCTGGCTCAGTACGGACACAACGGTACAGGAAACAGCACATCTCGACCCGGTGGTCCAAATTTAGTAAACAAGCAACTTGTATTGCCATTCGTGCCGCCCAGTTTTCCCAATAATTCACAAGATGGTGTTACACATCTCATCAAGCCATCCGAATATTTGAAATCTATAAGTGATAAACGTTCATGTCCATCCTCTGCCAGGTAAGTGAAACTTTATTTGTTTTTGTGTTTTTTTTCCAGATCATTTTAGTTTTATTTCTGCTAACTAAATGAATTGATTACTCATTGGTGTTAATCCAAATCAATTTTCCAAATCTTCACAAAAACATTTTTTTTAACAATGCGTGCTTTTTCGGGAGAAAATAATTGAAAAAATCTATTAAAAGCATCTCTAATTACTGTTAATCTCGCAATTAGACTTGCGTGCCTGTTGCTTTATAAATTTGCCAAAAAATATAATAAAAAAATTTTAATTAAAAAACACATTTTACCAACTAATTGTGTCTGTTGGAATTTTCAAACATCGTTGCAAATGCTGTTTAATATCTTACTGCAAGATCACAGGTTTAGTTTTAATACAACATTCGTCGCGATGCTACTACAATCCCGTCGCACTTGGCATAGGTATGTGTTACACTTTAAGGAAGTTTATTTAAGTTCAAATCAAAGCTGCCTTTGGTTTGTCATTGTGTTTGTTGCAAGGCCAATTCATAACAGGTGAAATTGATAGCACAGCTGATAAATTTTTTTACCTTCGTAATTGTTGGGTGTAAATTTGTGAAAACATTATAAAATAAAACTTCAAAATTGTGAAAAATTCTTGACAGAAAGTAATGTGCAATGCAGTGTTTGATTAAGAAAGATTTTTTTAGAAATATCGTCGGCATCAGTTGGACAATCAAATTACCAGACACCGCATGAAAGCTGAAACAATGGCAGCAAGGTGATGCCGAACAGCCACCCTAATGACACCTAGAATATTTTTTATAAACTTACAAGAACCTACTTTGCTACTGCCATTACTGCAAAAATTTTTTATACATAGAATAGCGTTGAGGGTCCTCATGAGAACGCTAAAAATTTCCATTTGTGAAATTGTGCATATTTGCGTAGCTTGTATCATGAAGCACTTTTATAAACTTGCTGGAAAAGCACTAAAATGTACTGGAATTTAGGCAACTGGAGATAATTCGGGGTCGAACAGTATTAAATGTCTAGCAACCGTGAATATAAAAACAAATTATATAAAATATGAAAACTTAAAATTTGTGTCTAGAAATTGTGATTTGTTTTTAAAAATGCTTTTAGGCGAAAGACTCAATTGATCAGATTATTTGCGATAAGTTAACCCTAGAATTTAAATGGGCAATTTAACAGCGCAAGTTTACGTGGCAAAATTGTTGGACAAGTTTACAAAGTTTGTGTAAATGAATTTCCATACAAGTTTTGACAGTTTATTTGCGAGAGTGTAAAAATGCACAGTTTGCTTATTTTGCGAAGCTTTTAAGCGTTTTTATGAGGACCCTTATTAATTTTTTTCGAAATCTGCAGAAATGTTTTGGTCATTATCTCACGACATCTATGTAAGTGAGCTCAATATCTTTCAAATTCGGTTCATTTGATTCCGATCCCCACACACACACAGATCGCATTGCGATTTATTAATACTTGTATATGATGAGAAGCACGTAGTAGTCACTAATTATTTTAAAGCACTTAAAAACCCTCTAACAGCTAAACGGCTAGTGATTTTAATGATTGTTTCACTAATAGGTAGACTTTGACCTGGGGGTCCACCTATGAACAGTAAGTGCATATTGCCATAGCAATATTATTATTTAATTGTTAAAATAGAACTGTTATAGATACCAAATGCATATTAACTGAGTGAGAGTGAAAATAGTATGTCCAAATACTCAACATCTTGTGGTTGATTTCCAAATCTCTCTGATGATTTAAAAATCACTCGAATCGTCTGAGGAGTTAAAAAAGTTACAGCGTTTAAAAAAAAATTAAAATTGTTTGTTTTGAGTTTTTTGTGAAATAGCAATCCAACAGAACTTTGCAGAATGTATTATTTGACCGGATATTGTTTACAATCATAGAGTAATTAAAAATTTGTAGCACAAAATATTTTACATACTGGTCTTAGTCAAATGCTTTTCACAAAGTACAATGATGAAATTCGCCTGTTATGAATTCGCCTTGCTTTCTTGTATTCGTATGTTGTTTTCGAAATGAAAAAAAAAAATAAAGGCAATAAAGAGCAAGAGACGGTAAATTTGTTTTCTTACGAAAATGCAATTGATATTCTCGTATCGTGTAAATAAAATAAATAAATAAAAAAATAAGAATTTTAAATATTCTACAAATTATGTATGTAAATTTGAAATTTCAAGAATTTGATTAAAGGACTACGGACGATTTTGCTACTATGTAGTACCAAATGAAATGTGCATATAGACCAGCTAAACCATATAAAAAAACGTACTCGTAGATAAAAAATAGTTCTAAAAATTTTCTGAATTGTAGAAGGTGTAGACAAATGTTTATCTAATTTTTAACTTTTCGCGAAATCTGTTGACATTTTTTTAAATTAAATGAAATTATATTTTTCTTTGCTTCAATAATCACACGGGGCAACACAGGCAAGAATTGTGCTTCGTTTTTTATTATAAAAAAAATATATTCATATTAAAAAGGAAATTTTTAGAATTTTCAAGTTTTAATGGATTTTGAAAATCTAAAAGTTGTTGAATTTTGGCACTATCCAATTGTTTTTATGGCACCATTCAGGTATAGCAGGTATCATATAAAATTAATAAGAAACTACATCAGCATACAATCAGATTTTGGAAATGTTGTTTAATATTCATTAATTAAAAAAAACTGCCTGTGCCTCTAAATGCGAAACAAAAAATTTGTCCGACTTGTACATATATTGAGAACAACAAAAAGTCAAAATTTGTTGTTGTTGCTGTTGTTTTGAATTGATCAGTACATATTTATTCGAAAAGCATTTTTATTCGCATTAGAGTGATTTAGGCGGCAAATAAAATTATTATTTAGCAACTTAAATAGTTTTATTGAAAAATTTAGGTCTACGGATACCGAAGACTATATGCAAATACAAGTAACGAATCAGCATCCCATTAGCTTGGAACCACCAAAGCCTCCTCCACCGCCGCCATTGCCTATGACACCATTGACATATCACAATACAATCAATAACAACGAAAGGAATAATACAACAAAATCACAAAATAATCAACATTTACAAAACAATCATCAGGATACTGCCACTCGTAAACAACACCAGCCACTATCAGCCATTTCCATACAGGACCTAAACAGCGTACAAGTGAGTTTTATTTTCATAATTTTTTTTTTTAGAGAAAACGTCTCTGAAAAACCTTAAAATATTCCAGTTGCGACGCACTGACACTCAAAAAGTTCCCAAACCTTATCAAATGCCGGCTAGAAGTCTCAGCATGCAGTGCCTCTCCTCCACAACAGATACATATTTGAAAACTGATCTAATTGCCGAGCTTAAAATCTCTAAAGACATACCGGGCATTAAGAAAATGAAAGTGGAAAAACAAATGGCCAACCGTTTCGATTCGGAACACTATTCCGAGATTACGAAGCAATTCACCGCCGATAACTATGTCGATCAAGTGAGTATTAAGTTTTTTTTTTATACTTACGGACTCTTCAGAAGTTGTCAAAGATTTATTTACAGATACCCGAAAAAGATCAGGCAGGAAATATAATACCTGATTGGAAACGACAAATGATGGCAAAGAAAGCTGCCGAAAAAGCCAAAAAAGATTTTGAGGAGCGTATGGCTAAAGAAGCAGAGAATCGCAGACTCTCGCAAATACCGCAATGGAAACGAGATTTGCTAGCACGACGTGAGGAGACTGAAAATAAATTAAAGTAAGTTGAACTTAACCTATAGATTATTAAAAGTGTTTTTATTAATAAATAATGCAAAAAAATTCATCATATCATATAAACAAGAATCAATTTTGCAATATATTCCAATTCTTTGCAGGGCTACAATTTACACTCCCAAAGTGGAAGAAAATAATCGAGTAGCTGATACATGGCGTCTTAAGAATCGTGCTATGTCTATTGATAATATATCTATGGTATCCTGTGCTACAGAAATTATATCCAGTCACACAAATAAAGAAAATTCTAACGGTTTTGCTCAAAATGGTGCCTATAATGGTCATGACAACAAGTCTTTAAATGGCGACAGCTATCAACAAATAAACATGGACTTACAACAGCAGCAACAGCAACAGCAGCTACAACAATACCAGCAGCAAATACAACAACAACAGCAACAACAACAACAACAACAACAACAGCAGCAACAACAACAGCATCAAGAGGAAGACGAACATGATAATATTATACCATGGCGGGCCCAATTGAGAAAAACTAATAGCAGACTGAGTTTAATTTAAGCATTAAAATTTAATTCTTTTCACATCTTAATACAAGATGCAATTCCGTTTCATATGCATACATACATACATACATACGTACATACATATATACATATTCTTAAGGAAAATGAAATTAAGATAGATTTTTTTATTCAAAAATTGTTTGGTGAAATGCATTTTATTGCTTTCCGTTGCATATGTAATTTTGTCTTTATATTAATTTAAAAAGGAAAAAAATCACAAATTTGTAATTTATGTTGAATATACATAATTAAATAAATAATGCTTGAATTTAGTTATGTTTCTAAGTTAAATATTGTAAAAACTTATTTAGAGAGCTACAGTTATTACGTTTTTTATCATAGTTTTAATAGACCCTTTTATGGGATTTTTCGGTGCAATATAATATGACTTAATAAGTTTTGGAATAAACATTTCCCGTATATTTTATAACTTCAAAATCTTGAGTTGTGTAAAGCATTGAATGTCAATAACTAACGTATCAATGTTGAACTAGAAATGCAAAAGGGTGCTGTTTAAAGAAATATAATAAACATTTTTTAATTTATTACAAAAAAAATTTAATAATAATGTTTATTCTTTTCTGTACTATTTACAAGAAAATTTTATTTTTATTACTTATGAATTTATACATATATTTTCTTAACTTGTTATTTGTTATACAATTAATTTATATTAATATGTGTATTAATAAAAAATTATTTAAAAAAAAAATAAATGATGATTAATTCATTTACAATACTCTTCTAATTCAAAAATATACAGCTTTGTCGTGAGGTAGTCTCTAAAATGCCTTCGGAGGTACAGTGACCGTCAGCTGTGTTGAGTAGTGTTACCACTCAAACAATCCCTTCTTCAAGATCTTTCATATGAAAAAAAGTTCATCCAAAAACATCGTATGGTTCTCAGGATGCACTTACTTCTCATCGGCCAAGTTAAAAATACACGATTTCTATCTAAGAAGTCTTCTTTCTACTATTAAATTTTTTTCTCTTCTACGGAGCTAGTGTCAGAATCGCAAAGATTTCTTTTATATTTTTCACAGCACTTTTTCTACCAAAAATAAGACGTATCGAGGTGAATTTATTATCAAGTTGATGCATCCCCACAGCAAAAAAAAACAACAGGCATTTTGTTTGCGTAAAAGGCGAATTCCACACTCGAGTTGTCAAAACTATTGGTTGCAGTTGTAATTTTTTATCGAGGTTTCACAGTAAGTTATTCATGAAGTAATAAAGAATGTTAATATCCAGGCAGCCGCGGTAATCTTGTAATAGTGGTGATGGTTCTTTTGTTGGTTGCTTCAATTTGCGATATAACAACGAAACACACCCCACATTACACGACAATGCTTAAGAGAGTCGATAGAGTTGCCTACCCTAACCTCTGAAATGAGTTTCTTCGCCCCGTCGTGTACACTGTCGAGTAACTTCAAAATAGTCCTTCTTCGGTCGGTTGTAAGCGGTATAAATAGTAAGATCAGATGGAGTGAATTATGTCTTGCACCATCTTAAAAAACCGTTGGATTTGAATGTTTCTTTTGAGACCTTAAAGATGTGCTCAGATTTTTATCATAGACTAAGAGCCTATTTCACCAATTCTATTTAAATATCAATTCATATTTAAATGTCGATTTTCATTTTCATCTAGATATACTCATTGAATATTTAAATACTGTTTAAGTAGCCAGCACTCTGCATATAAATATTGATTTTCCAACAGCATGAAACAGCTTTTTAAAAAGCTGTAAGTTGACGCTATCATATTAAATATCAGAGCGTTACCATACTTTCTTGTGTTTCATTATTTCAGTTGGTGAAAATAAAATTTTTTTAAACATACTTTAAATAAAGATCTTTAATTAAATTAAATTGTGTTTAAATATGTTTGGTGAAAGAGACCCTAAACAATTTACAGGTTACTCTATGATTTTAACAATTATTTATTGAATATATATATGTATATAAAACAGGATGTGTGTATGTATGTAACGTATGGACTCCAAAACGGGTGGGCCGATGTTGATGAAATTTTCAGGTAATCTTCAGAATATTCAGGCGGGTGACACTGTGAAGTCTGATTTTTGATTTTCGGTCTGGGGGCGGAGGAGGTGTCAAAATCCAATTTTCATATTATTTATTTTAAATAAATAAATCGTGTGCTAATACAACACTAATGTTTGCTTAGGGCCAGCAACTCGGACCGAGTCAGCTAGTTTTTAATAAAATTAAAAATTTTCTCTACATTTTCCCACTGAAATTTTTCACATTTTTGCAACATAAGTTTAAAAAAGTTACGTTTATCAGTTTCTTCACTTTATGGTATTTTTGTTTTGTTGATTTTCTTTATTTGCCTTCTTTCTCTCTGTCGTTGAAAAATGAACGATTGAACGAACGGGTTAATTTTTTTCAATTGAACGAAAAGGAGGGATCAGAAAGAATTCAGAAGATAAAAAAATAAATTATCTTAATACTTTTTTTTAACCTTTTTTATTATTTTAACAATCTATTTTTTTAAGCTTTTATTTTATTTATTTATTAGTATCACTTCTATTTTTATTTGACCTTTATTAAAATTTTTTAATTATATTTATTTTTGAGCGATGGTCTTTTTTATGAAAAGTTTTTTAATTATTATTTATTTCTCAATATTTCGCTACCAAATAGGTAGCATCGTCAGGAAATAATAATTTGTATTAACAAAAATATTTTTTTTAAAATAAAGAAAAGAAAATATTTTTTTTTTTTTTTTTTTCTTTTATTTTTTTTTTTTTTTTTTTTAAATATTATAAAATATGTTATTTATGTTATAAAGGATTATTTTCCGTTTTTCATTTGCACTCAGGGCCCAAATTACGATATTCGATATCGAACAGAATTTCTGTATATTTTAAAAAAAATTGGTTTTAAATTTCGATTTAAATCAAATATCATATTTGTCACGTGGGGCCAAAATTCTAATAAAATGTATAGGAATTTCGGCGATTGAATGCCGTAATTTGTATAGGTATTTTTTAAGTAGATATTTAAAAAAATTTACAATTAAAAAAATCTCTGTTGTACTATGCAACGAAAATATGCTTTTGGAACAAACTGTGTCTGTGACTTTATTTCTTTTCAATTTTGTAAAGAAATCTTTTTGTTATTAGCACACTTAATTGGGTCACATCAGCCATATGTTCCATGTTCTTATTGTAAATCGCTAATTTTAATTACCAATGAATTTATTTACATTTCCAAATGCTTAATGCATTTTTTAGACTACACTATATATTATGTTCCTTAACGGTAATTTCGTATAGAAATGTGTCAAATAAGCCTGCAATATTTATTTAAAAATTTTGAACGATTGTTTTGAATATTTAATAGTTAGTTAGTATGTACATATTCTATAATCACCAGTATTATTTTTAGTAGGGTAAATGGCATTCGGATACTTAAGATAAGCTCCGATTGTTTTTAATTGACATTACGGTTAATAGTATCAAGATCTCGATAGCGCAAGAAATGACATGCTTCAAAATGATAAATTAAATACCATTGAAAAGTCCAGTTATTTTTGCTTTATTGTGAAAAAAAAACTATAAATAATGAAATTATTTTCTAGTAAAATTAGTTTAAGAAATTTTAAAATGAAAGTAACGATTTTAATATTGGCAGCCGCAACCTGTTTCGCAGCTGCAAATGTAAGCATAGAAATTTAAGTAGTGTTTCAATTAAAGCACATGGATTTTTGAAAATGTTTTCCTTTAGAAACAAGTTTGAATATTTCTCAGATATGGTTTAAGAATGAAATTCACTTTGCGATTTAGGTTAGAAAAGTGTATTTGTAACATTAACGCAAAAGATGTGTTTTAGTATGACTAGAAGTTGTATTTGGTTCACGTGGGCGTGAACACAGAAATTTAAAAGGAAAAATAGTTCATATTCCACAATGTATAGTTTATAGGTAAAACAAAACATTAATATTTATTTTTTTAAAAAAATATTTTTGTTAATACAAATTATTATTTCCTGACGATGCTACCTATTTGGTAGCGAAATATTGAGAAATAAATAATTATTAAAAAACTTTTCATAAAAAAGATCATCATATAATTAAAAAGTTTTAATAAAGGTCAAAATAAAAATAGAAGTGAGACTAATTAATATTTATATAAAAATGCATGTTTTTCCATTAACATTTCCAGATAGCTACTTCGGAACAAAATGAAAGAATCAAGTGGAACTTATTGGTAGACGAGGTCGTTGCGGATGAAATCGTTGAAATTAAACCAAAGAGTGCTGTTAAAGGTATTTTTTGGACTCTTAAAGCTGCCTTGCGTACACTCAAGGGTGTCAACTGTTCCATTAAAAATGTTATTGCAATTAAAGAAGCATGCCAAGCTTTCCCCGATAACATTCGTTCCTGCGGCACTGAAGCTGTTAAATCTTGCAAAAGTGTTATTGATGCTACTTATAATATCGTAGCCACGTGCAATGATATTATCAGCATCAATAAAAGTACTTGCAATAATGACGAATCAAGCAGTGGAAATACTCGAACGCCATTCTTTTGTTTCGTTAAGTTGTTTCTACGATTTTTGAAGTTGAAAAATCAAATTAAGAGCACATTGCATGCTATTCCAGGCGATGCTACTGTTTGTTCCAACAATGCTGTTCAGAACGTAACAATTTTATTCAACTCATTTCCGTCGAACGTTAAAACTTGTTCACAATTAACAGGTTAAACCAATAAAAAAAATTTTAATTTTGTTTGAATAATAGGTCTGCTCCAGGTGCATAACAAAACATTCGAGACTTTTGAGAGTAAAAGGAAAATTACACTTATAAATACGTATATGTGTGACTATTTTTTATAAAATAACGCACACAATGACGAATATTGAAGCTGAATATTGATCGTTGCCCAAAATTGTTGGAACGCAAAAAACCAATTAAACATCTTGAAATACTAGTCCGCTTACTTTCTCAAATAAATTTTAATTTAGTGATTTTTTACGCTTAAAATGCATAATATTTTAAAAGCAAAAGATTTCCATCATTGGCAATAACTGTAAATAAAAAATCCATTTTTTATAAAAGAAAGTGATAAATATGCACAAATATGTACTTACAACTTCGTTTATTTGAAAAATCTACCATTTTGCTTTTTCAGAAATTTTAAGCAAGAACTTTTTTCGCTTCTTTGCAAAGTTTCTTATGTAATTAAAAAACACCTGATAATATAATTCTATCCCAAAGAAAAAGTTCATGCAACTTTGTGCAGGTAATAAAAAATTTTACTCTCTCTCATATTCTCTCAAAATTGCAAAAAAATTTTATATTGAACGTTTTTAGGCTAATTTGTGCGAGTTTGGGCTGTTTTGTTATGCACCTGAAACAGACCTAATGAAAATAAAGATTTTTGCAACTGTAAAATAATAAATATCCTGCTAAACTGAATTTTTATTTTCTACCGCAATTTTTTTTAGAAGTTTCTCACATTCGTGGCCGACAAAAATTTCCTTTTTGCATAAATTATTCAAAATAATTATTAAAAAAAAAAACCTACATTTTGAAGAATTTAAAAAACCAGTCCGATTTCTTCTACGATCTTAACCTGCATAATATCTGTCATATAGAATGTCACTTTTTAATATGATAATTTTGTACATGCATACATTTCTATAAGTGCAGTACATAGTAACTTTTGATTTAAAGCCTGGTCTATTTTCAAGTGGCAATGCATCAGGTGTTCTGCAAGGGAATTGTGTTTGTATTTTTTCTTTTTATCTTGGACTATCACTAAGGTGACAATGCCTTCGCCACTGAAATTTTGCGACTACAACTGACACAAAGCCACACAAATGCACTTTAGAAAAAATGCGAGATGTTTTATAAGTCTGAAACTGGGGTTGAACCCAGGAAAATTTTTCGTTTTGTAGTCAACGTGCAGACTACTTCGACCATCGCCACCCATTTGGGAAATATTTACTAAAATCTTTTTATTTACGTATGTATATTCTTTTAAAAAAAAAATGTTTAATTAAATTAAATACATTTAAATGTGAATAGAAAGATAAAATTATATATATTTAGCCATCACCATATTGTTGAGAATTATTGCAGGTTATGTCAGATGTACGTACCATACAACGCGTGAAAATAAAAATTATAAACCTTTTGCAAAACGTAGTTTCTGATATACAGACAAAATCACTTTTTTTATAACAAAGACATTCCTTGTGACAAGTCCATATAATATGAATACTTACATGTAGAAATGTTCCCCTCCTTCTGGCAACACTGGCTGTCCATACTGTAAAACATTTGTTGCAGAAATTTTGTTAGATTCTCTTTTGCAACTGGACACTATGAATGTTTTGCTTCGCAGGCTTGTAGCCTTTATACAAATTTCTCTAGAATTATTGATTTTTATTTGAACTACTATTGCTTGCATTGAGGAGGATTTTTTGGGAAATTTAGGCATCTTCAGTTTCCACACACTAGTTCTTTAATACGATAGAGCCTATTCACACGAGAACAATTAACCTGGCATAACAAGGAAACTGTTTTGATTGCCATAATTTTTCAACCAGCTACAGCATTAGTAACACACAACTAATCCTTATACACATACGAAATACGATGTGAATAAATAAAATACTAACGCACAAAGCTTGTAGCCGTATACATTTTATGCCAGATAAATTTGTCTCGTGTGTTTTGGAAAAAACAAAAAATTCATGGCTTTAAACGTGTCTCGTTAGAATTGGCTCATATAAATTTTAGTACTAAATTAAATGCAACTCTGACGGTAAACAAGAAATGAATTTAATGAAAAATATAAAAGATTTTTATATATAAGATTCTGTCTTTTTCTAAACCGCCTGACACACGATCAATGTTCAGCTTCTATATTTGTCATTGATTGCGAAAAATAATCACACATATATGCTCTGTGTAATATTGACGAATATCAAGATATTCAAGACAATATTGAAGCAGTTTGACGTAGTGTGGCATCGTTATCGTCAATATTCATTTTATTTCTAGTAACTTTTACTGCTCTTCGTAGTTGTTACGCATTACAAAAAGAGTAAAAAATTATTGTAATCAAATTAATTGAAGTATAAATAGATATATATTTTGCCGACGGTAACTTCTATATGTTTGCACTTGAAAAACCCAAAAAGATGAACATTGATGAGAAATGTTAATGTAGTGTGTCAGAAGCTTCAATATATATACTAACCCACAGATAAATATTGAAGCTGAATACTGATGTGTGTAACATGCGCTTTTAGTATTTTAGTCGATTTAGCAAAAAATTTTTAGTTCGTCTGGCAGCTTTTGAAGTGACGACAGAAAGAGAAGAGGTTTTTAATAATAGCGTTCATTCGTAAATTTTTCGTTGAACGACGAGAACGCGTGTGAAAGTGTAAAACGAAAATTTCAGAAACAATTTATTTTAATATAAAGGTGAGTTAAAAAATTGCAATTGTAAAATATAAGATTTTTAAAATTTAAAAATCACTCGTAATGTAGGAGGTTTATGTCGAGCCTCCCATGAACATCATATATGCTAATGGAGACATAAAAGTTAGCTGTTGTCAAAGATGTTAGGGATTTGCATTATGAACGAAAAAATAGTGTGTACTACTAAACTGAATTACATTTTCTTTTATAATAAAGTGACAAAAATCAAAATGGCGGATCTTTATTTTAGAGAAAATTGTAGTTAAAATAGTTTTTCCATAATTTTCACATTTCCTTACATTTAGTAGTAGACAATAATTTCAAGTTGATTAGAGTGCTAATTTGTTAATGCACGTAAAAAATTTTTAAATTATCCATAAATTTTTAAAAATGCAATATTGATTTTTGTTATAAAAGCTTCAAATTTTTCTTGTCCACTTAATTTTTATTAAATTTCTTTTACGCTTACCAGTGGGGTGTGAATGTATTTGGCGACTAGACGATGTGTGTATACGTGTTTTCATTTATTTATTTTGTTTGTATAATATGTGCTATCTTCTTCTATCTGATGAATACACATATGTGTGCTTACAAATTGGCGCGCGCAAACCATTTACAATCATTTTGTTTTGTTTTTACCCACGTTTCTCCACAATATTTAATTGTTACATTTTTTGAGCATTTCGAAGCATAAATTTAATTCAAATTTACTTTTAAGAATTTTTATTCAGTAAGTATGTATGGATTTTACCTATGTTTTAAATTTCCCTTATTTACAAACTAATTTAGATATACAAACTTTTACAAGGTTTTGTTTACTTTTATATAGTAATTGTCATTAAAATTCAACATATGTATATAGGTAGGCATACGAACATAGTAGCATTTTGCACAATTGGACCTTTTGAAAAACTATATGACGTAATTTTTAATTTCGTAATTATGTGTAAAAAAACAAATTAAAATATCCCTATAAAGGAAGTGAGTCATTGTATTCACTATAATTTTTATATGTACCTTTATTATAGGTAGAAACTAATTTAATCACATACATTTAGGATTTGTTAAATTTTATATATCTACCTGTAATTTTTTTTATACATGAGTGCTCTATGAAATCTGAAAACAATTATTTTAAAACACATGTGCATTTCTCTAATGTCGAACGCGACATTCGTACGCATTCAAAGTGAAAAAAAACACATGTATGCGAAAACATTATTTTATTTTGACAAAAGGCGAATTTTATAGTTCATTTGTAGCACTATAATTGGTGTTAAAACTGGTTTTGGCTCTTTGTTCGTTTTCAGGAAAATTGCAAATTACCAAGTCATTCGCATGCGAGAAAAACAAGTCGCATTAGAAGCAAACAAATCAAACACTGATTTCACCGAAACCTGAAGGAATATTTTAGTGCGACCAAATTTAATATGTTATGCACTTATGTATCTTGAAAATTTTATTTATTTTAATAAAATATTGTCCCGTTAGTTTTTTATTTAATTTAAATGATTGTCGAGTGCGACATTTTGTTCCATCGTAATTATTATCAATATTTTTAACTTTTTTATGAAATAAGACATGCAGAAGATGATAATATATGATTTTTAATATATTATATACATCTATTTTCATAAATTTTAAACTTTAAAAAAAAATATTTGAAACTTTTTATAATAAAATATTTCCAATATTTATTCATCTTCGTTCAAAAATTGCATAAACTGAATGAACATGTAAAAATAAAATTTTTTTTGAATTTGTACTTGTTACACTTACGATGTCGAACGCTACAAACTTTACACGAGTTAAAAAAACCAAGTACCGATAATTATACAGCTATTTTTTTTTTTATAATAAACAGTAAAGATGTCTGTTTGCTACCAATATTTGATGACCGTTGGACAAATATTTTTTACACGCTGACAAAAAATTTTGTTTTTCAACGTCGAATGCGACATCGAAATATAATGTAAGACAAAGAAAAATTTTACTGTTATTGATAACCGAATAGCATTTTTTACATTATTTTCATATTATTTACACATAAAGCAAGATTTAAAAAAGCAAATATCAATGCATAATGCATCTAAAGACCCGTTCAGACTATTCTACTTTGTATTAATACTTGTCAAAAATTCAAATAATACGTGCAAGTGTGATATTGTGAACGCAAAATGTTATGAAAACCACAAGTATTACGATAAAAAATTGACTTCCCATAATAAATTCTGATTTTTTCAAAATTTTCTAAACGATAATACTTTTCATCTGATTAAAATTCACAAGCCAGCTGGTCCGCCGCCGGTGGCGTGCCGTCTATTTTTTGTTATTTTTTTGTTCATATAAATGTCCAACATTTCTAAAATTTTAAACGCATAGAAATATATTTCGTCTTAAAAGCTTTTTTAATATTATTCATTTGATTTATTTCCTTTCTAAATCGAATATTTTAACTGCTGCATACTTGCAAGAGCCGGCACGTGTGCCATCTACGTAAAAAAACCTGCCGCGTTAGCCAATAATAATAATTCAATATGCGCATGCTGCTTGTGTTCCTTTATTATAGCTAAAGCCATCAAAACTCCCACAAATTTGCATTTATTTCTTTTTTGATATAACATGACTTTTCCTTTTTAATTTTAAAATACTTTTGTTTATTAAAAATTGTTTTCTCAACTTCTGTTTTTTTTTGTATTTTCTCTCTATTTTAAGTGTGATGGTGTGAATACAAAATGTCAGTTTACGTTAGATTTTTTGACAGTCGCAATAAATGTATTTAGATTTCTGTATCGTAAAATGTGATGAAAGTCTTAATACTTGTATAATAGTCTGAATGTCCCTTTAATAAAGATCAGTCATCAAAACAATACATGTAATAAAAAATTTCAAAGCAGAGCTATTGCACTTATTCAACTTTGAACTATTATATTTCAAAATGTATTATGAATTAATGTAAAATTTTATAACATTATTTAAATTTGATCGATTCTCTATAAATACGTTATGACATAATGCTTTTACAGACTTTGAATTTTTTGGCTGCGGTTGACTTTTCTATAAATTGCGATGACACTTTGTTAGAAGGCACTGTTCTATATTCCACGCAAAATTGAATCACACGGAATTGGCATAGTATTGTTGTTGGAAATAAGCATAACAACAATGCGTATATAATTCCGAGTGGATTTATTGCACGTGAAATACAGACCAGAGGCGAGGATATTCTGACAAAAATCGTATTAGGACGCATTTAATTTTATAATTACGTCCGAGTGTGGCAAGTTTTTGGCAAAATAATCAGACACACTAAAAAAACAATTCTGTTTTTTTTTTTTTTTTTTTTTTAATACTTGTTGATAATTTTTCCAGACTTGAGAAGTTTCATGTTATTAAACAAGGCGGATAGATCTTTTGAAAATAGGCTGTTTGCTTAACTAACAGATTGTTATTCTCAACTTTTTGTTAATATGGTAGACGTCGCGATTTTTAATTAAAATATATATAGTACAATCTTTAAAATACGTACTTACCAAAGTATATATAAATGAGTTTTCTCGCTGGACTCGCTCTAATAATTTCTGAAAAGTAAAAAAAAATGTGATAAAAATTAAAAATCAACATCATTTGTGGTTTCTGTGTAAAAATTTGTGCAAACGAAAATAAAATAGCGAAAGTGTAAATGTTGTCATTGTCTATGTAAATATCTTTTTGAGTTCGAATTAAAAAGTTTTATATATTATTTCAGATAAGAGATGGCTCGTACAAAGCAAACTGCTCGTAAATCAACTGGTGGTAAAGCACCCCGTAAGCAATTGGCTACTAAAGCTGCACGTAAATCTGCACCATCTACCGGTGGCGTTAAGAAACCTCACCGTTACCGTCCCGGTACAGTGGCTCTTCGTGAAATCCGTCGTTACCAAAAATCGACGGAATTGCTTATCCGCAAATTACCCTTCCAACGTTTAGTACGTGAAATCGCACAGGATTTCAAGACAGATTTGCGTTTTCAATCTGCTGCCATTGGCGCTTTACAGGTTAGTTTTAGTTACCAAATTATTATCATTTGAAATTCATACACCCATCCTTCATATTGAAGTTCAGATTTATCATATATACACATATGTCCATTAAAATAGGTACGACCTCTATAATCTCTGAAAATGGATTTTATGTGAACAAATAGTCGATCTTCGTTTATAGTTATTACCTGATTTATCAGACTAAATAAAAATAACAATAAAAAAGTAACATTTTAAATCAATTAACATATTATGAGAACAAAACACGAAATTCACTTGCCCATTAAAATAGGTACGAAAAGTATATCCTGAAAACAAAAGGATTATAAGTCATTTTGCACAAAATTTACATTGAAAAAGATAAAATATATCAGTAACCACTACGTGCACCATTATTTTTAATGACGTTATCTAATCTGTTAGGCATAGAAGAGATAATCTTGCGCCAGGTGTCAATAGGGGTATTATAAGATATTTCCAGCACTTTTTGTCAGCATTGAGTCTTGTTTTGAATATTTTATTGTTATTTTTATTTAATCTGATGCAGCATGTAATAACTATAAACGAAGATCGACTATTTGTTCACTTAAAATCGAAAATCTCCATTTCACAAATTATAGACGTCGTGCATATTTTAATGGACATTGTCTATGTATGTAGATAAACGATTAGATTGTAAATACTATATCGATACAAGTTGGAAATACAGTTGTATATTTACTTCGGTTTCTAAAAAAAAACACTAGTTAATTGTCTACTCTGATGTTCACTTAGTTCTTAAAGTATGACAAGATAAATAACATAGCATTCGTTTGATCTTCCTATCGATAATCGAATACTATAATTAAATTAAATAAACCAGAATAACGAATAAGATATGTTAGGAACTTTTTATAGCTGTAATTTTTAAAAGTTAGTGATTCGAAAAATACTTAAAAATCAATTTTAATTTCATCGTTTAATTAATATTTGTTTACAGGAAGCCTCCGAAGCTTATTTGGTAGGATTGTTTGAAGACACTAATTTGTGCGCCATTCACGCCAAACGTGTAACCATTATGCCTAAAGACATTCAGTTGGCACGTCGTATACGTGGTGAACGAGCTTAAGCTTTCATTACTTTTGCTAATTTATATATACATACAAATGTTTTATTTAAAAAATTACCAATCTTGAAACATTTCAAAACTTTTTTCTTCTATTCTAATTATTTTTTAATTGAAAAATACATTTTTTAAACATAATGAAAAATAAAACATAATTATTACAAATAATACAACAAATAATTTGTAATCGTATGATAATAAAAATAAATATATAAGTCACACAACAAAGCAGAAAATCTGCAAAATCTTCGAAATTTAAAAGAACTCATTATTTGTAGAAAAACTGCTAAGACATCATTTCAAAATCTATAAATTCATTGTTATTTAGAAAATTATAGGAATAAAAGTGCATAATGAACCATGCTCTATAAATATATTCTTCAACTGATTTTATAGAAAACAAAAATAAAGACATTTTGTTGTAAAATAAAAATGATAATAAATGTTTTATTTTAGTGATGTAATTCCTGAAAGAAAACACGGAAATCTGGTGTTTTGGCAGTTTTTTTTAAAACAATCTATAGCATAAGTAAGTTTTTTTTCTTCTTTAAAGCATATATGATAAGATGATAACGTCACATATATATATATAAAAAAAAGGGGCACTCGGTTAAACATTGATTGTTTTATTTGGCAAAAGACATTTTTTTATTTAAATTTCAGACCAAAATAGTTTAAATGAAAAAATTTCTGTATGCTGAGCTAAAGCTTGAAATGTATATTCACTGCAGATTTATTAATTATTAACACTTTAATTTTATAACATTTATTTCAGCACATACTTATTTAATCTTTCCAATATTGGGTTTTTTATTATTATTAATTAGCAAAAAAAAACCTATTTAAAGCTGTGCTGGAAGTTTAAATATTGTTCTTTTGTTTGATAGATTTTCCTTTGAATATATTTAATGTACATACTCGTATGTCTAACGATATATTAAATTATATTTTATATGGCCGACATATGTAGGAATGAAGAGTTTTTAGTATTATCTCCAGTTTACTCCTCATTGGATATTGTACGATTCATGGATAAATATTGAAGAACTCGGAACATATAGTAAACAAGCCAGTCAAGGATTATAAAATTAACAAAATACTTTGGAAACTTTGTAAATTTTATGAACGGCAATACAGCTCTAAATAAAAATAAACTTATTCATTTACATACATATATATAGAAATAGATTATACAGTAAAATTTTATACAGAATCAAATTTAACAACTTGTCTTCTATGCTATTTTTTTTAATTTAATTATTATTATTTAGTTATATATATGCATACGTATATAATCTCACCATATAAATAAATAATAAATATAATAACCCTAATATAAAATATATATATATATATATATCTATGTATATCAATCAACATTAAGGAATATATAATTACACTTGAATTTCTATAAGTATATGTATTTAATAATTATACAAAATATATACGTTAATCTAAGGTAACAATATGTAGTTCACACAAAAAAATAAAAATAAACGATATCCTATAGTTTTATATATTTAATTATACATCTGGGTTAAATGAAAACATTACCATCCGGTTTTCGCTGCCTAAATGTCATGAAGTTTTAGTGTTGTTTAACCAAATTACACCTAAAGGATGTTTTATTTAAATTATAAAACTATTTATTAACATTAAGAATTAAGCATACATAAATGTCTCTTATCCGTTACTGCGTTTATACAACAACGCAAGTAGAAAATAATTAAAAACATTTTACATTAACATTTAAAAGAAATTTTTATTTACTTTATTTATTACTATGAATATTTTTTTTATACATAAAAATGCATTTTATATAATATCTTAAATTATTAGTTTTAATTTTAATTTACCTTTATTTCTTTAACAATTACAATACATTCTTTTAAATTGGAATTTCATTCTTTCTTTTTTCAATATTTTATCTCATATTTATACATACATGCATAAATATATACATGTTATAACAATAGTTTTATATCAAATTTCAATTAAAAAAAGAATAAAGAATATGTAGTTTTTAACAACTTGATCGAAATATATTTAACAGCCAAAAATCGTAAATAAACATCAAAATATAGCAAAGGCTTCTTAGATAAGCCAACAAAAAAAAAAACTGTTATTTTATTTATATGAATATTCTGGTATGTACATAAAGTACAGTTGAGTTGGAATTGCTTTACTTCACGTACTTATGTAAGTATCATTCTCAGCAAACAACAACATGCACGTATGTATGTACATATCGACCCCTGTGCGCGAAATTATCGTATGTTACACTTTTTTCGAAATCGCCTTTTTTATGCAAAATGGTTCTAAATCCATTAATTCGTCTGCAGATAAAGTATTATAGCGATAATTGTTATAGTTATGGAGATAACACTATGTACATTTTATCGTATGTGACAGTTACTGCTGTCAGGCAAATGAAAAAAAGACGAATAAAAATGCTCTCCTGTGAAATTTAGTTCTTGTAACATACGATAATTTCGCGCACAGGGGTCGATATGTGCGGTCAAAACGACGGACTATAAGAGACAATTAACAATAGTATTTTCTAAATTCGGATCACTGATTTTCATCTCATGGTTAATGCGTTTAATATTCAGGGGTGTCATAGAATCCAAGTCGGTTTTGCAAAATGATATTGGTGTCATGAAGACGTGTCGGTTTTGTTATCTTCGAATGCAAATAAAAGAAAGTAGTGTTATACATACTACAAGAGAAAGAAGATATTAAATGTATGCTTTTTGATTGCCGACAGCATATTTGAAAGTAACTTTTTTTTTCATTTTTGCTAAATATTACATAAGTATGTAGTTGTTTTTTATAATGTTGCTCAAGTTTTGCAGAATATAAAACTTTCGGCGTCTTAATAAATTGTTTTTTCTTCATACGATGATGCTGAAGTATCGCATAGCAGATCGTATGATGATTTTATTCGATATCGAATGCCATGTTGCCAAACTAAGAAATGTCGATGCATTTTCTTCGATATCGTAGGGGTGATTAGACCCATCTTTTTAAGTGCTTTAAAACCAGTAGCGACTACTACGTGCTTCTCTACAAGGGAAATGGTATAAATATATCGCAGTATCATACGATGTATTGGGTTCACAGTCAAGCATGAAATTTACATTTAGGCTAACTTAAGCATACAACAAATATAAATAAATAGATAAAATAATTAATATTTTTCCAATACTAGAAGAAATGTTAGAATAAAAAAGGCATTAGGAAATTTTCCAAAGTGTTGAATTTGGCACAGATTTAAAACGAAATAAGAATTAACACAACAACAAAAAATTTATTAAATTAACATATCTTTTCATTACACCGTGTACATAATCAAACTTTTTCCGAAAAAAAGCTTTTAAGCTCTATTAATTATAAAGAATGTATGGAATTATTAGAAACATAATTTAATTTGCTGTTTTAGATTGAGATTTGTTTGCTATTACGACAAAGATGTATGAGGACATGAAAAATAAAACAATTTTGGTTACGGGTGCTGGAGCAGGTACGTAATTAAAAAAAATATTGAGAACAAATTTGTTTTTATTAATAAAAACCTATTACAATGAAGGGATTGGTAAAGCTTTATGTACACATTTAGCCGAGGCGGGGGCAAATGTTATCGCTCTGGCACGATCTGACGAACAATTGAAAGAACTCAAAAAAGAACAACCAACAATACAAACTATTAAAATTGATTTGAACGATTGGCAAAAAGTGAGCCAGCAATTACAGAAGGTGCCGACATTGGATGGTCTAGTAAATAATGCCGGTATTGCAATTATTAAATCTTTTTGGGATTTAAGTGAGCAGGATTTCGATGAGTTATTTATAAAAATCTTAGAATTTTAGTTACATACATATATACGAACAATTTTCATTTTCAGCACTTTCAATATCAACATAAAAGCCGTTTTCAATGTTACGCAAGCGTTATTGCCTCGATTAAAAAACCCCTCCAGTGTTGTTATGGTTTCTTCATTAGCAGCCTCTCGATCATTCGATGGTCATTCTGTATATAGTGCAACAAAAGCAGCTGTCGATTCACTAACACGTTCGCTAGCTTTAGAATTGGGTCCGCGTAAGATACGTGTGAATTCCGTAAATCCCACAGTTGTCCTCACAAAAATGGGGCGAGAAAATTGGAGTGATCCAAACAAAGCTAATCCTTTATTGAATCATATACCGCAGCGCAGATTTTGTGAAGTGCAAGAAGTTGTCGATGCGATAATATATTTATTGAGTAACAAATCGAGTTTTGTTAACGGTCACCATTTAAGCTTGGAAGGAGGTTATTCTGTGTCATAAAATGTATTCATACTATGTGTATAAATAAATTTTAAAATATCAATATATTTTATATAAAAAAAAACTTTTTCGTTTTAACCCTCGTCGAACTGAAGAATTTTACAACGCTAAATGACGGAGTAGGTACTATTGTACCTTCGCATATACTACATACGTACATATATATTTCATTCCAAAAATATTGAAATCAGCTTTTAATTACATATAACAAAATATAGCTAAACTAAAATCGAAAATTGTGTTTAACCTTAAATTTAGATATTTTAAAGGAACACTCAAATCTTAAAATTAAGTTATAGCGAATATATATACATACATACATACATTATTATTGCGTTATCCTATGCTGTAAAAGCTTTAATGTTGCCACCTTAGTAGTTGTATCATGGCTACAACTAACAATCCAACATAAATTACGATGCAAAGCGCTACGTAATTTAGCGCTTAGCTTTTATTAAAATATATTTATTTAAACACACTTTGGCTTTTAATCTGAAATGAGTAACCTAAATAAGATAGTTAACTTTGCACTAAACTAAACACTAATGTTTACTCACTTTGATTAATAAAAAACTCTAAATAGAAATAAGAAGTAGAGGTAAATCACTAAATTGACCTAAAAACAACTAAATTGTCATTACTTTTCAACAATTAAATTTTTTTTGCAGTCAAGTTCACTTCTTACGCTCTGTCAAAATTGGATTTTCCAATTGCAAAGCGTTAACGTTACGTTATTTAGGTTTCATACATTTTGTATGGGCATGAGAAATTTTAAAAGCCAGACAACGCTTTCCGTCGTAATTTAGGTTGGTATGTAAAAGTTTTATGATTTCAGAAAATTTCAAGTCTATGTATGTGTACGAGAAAAAAATTATTGCAAATTCAAAATGAAAAAGGTACAAAAGGTATTTTTTCAATTGAAAATACATATCGTTGGCTTAGTCGGCAAATATGCCAAGTCCACTGTTTATGCAAATTGAGTTTTTAATGTACATAGAATGTTGTGTAACTCAAAATATGTACTTCATTTACAAAAATCAATGTCATTGTTTTTTTTTCTTGCTGTTATGCAGTGGTAGCAGACGCTGCACCCAATAAACGCGCTCAGCCTCCTAACCCCTCGCATGAGTCCCAGTAGGTCAATGTCTTGCCATCGTGGCGGTAAGGTTCCGCAGCCTCAGATAGTCTAGCAGGTGCCAGATCTCCTGACATCAAACAAAGACCATAGTGTCTCGCAATCATTGTGTTACCTGATCCGAACCTCTCGCAGAAAGTGCTCATCCAAGCGCGCCCAGCACGACGCGAGAGAGAACCTGCAGAATCCGTCCACGTCCTCGTCCCCAAGATTGGTACCCCTCTGATCAGATCATCTGCAATCCATATTTTTTATGGAATTTATAGTCATTATACATGATTTTCCCTCAAGTATTTATTTTTTTGCGTGTACTATGTAAATTAACTACAATTTATTATCTACCACAACCCAATCTGAAGAAAAAAGTTGGCAATTTTTTAAAGACTTTCTTTATTTCATATATGTACATACATACATACATATATATATTCTTAAATTTATAATAAAAGACTCAATATTACTGTTTTAATGTAAGTTTTACAAACTATATTTTTAAAATACATACATCTGTAAATATGAAAATAGCAATAATTTCTAGTTTAAAATATAAAATATTTCAGATTTTATTGGAATTTGGTGGTAGTGGTATTTTCAATTTCACAACTGTATTGTAAATGTCAATAGTTATCATTTCTTTTTTTATTAGACAAAATTTTCAAAGTGAAGATATTAACAAATTAAATTGTACACTAATTAAGTAAAAGAAAATAATTTTGTATACATATGTATGTATGTATGTACATACATATGTATGTATATAAATAAATAGTATGTGGATTTGTTTTGCATTTCATTTCCATATGAAAATACGGTCCTATTTGTAAATGCATTAATGTCCTGCATCTGATGGGTTTCCATATGTATGTATATTATTTACATAATCCTCTTTTATTAAAATTCTATGAAACTTTGAAAAGTTTTGCAACAAAAGGTTCATAATCTGAACTAGGTCTTTATGTATTATTGTTTTGCATTTGATGTGCAGAAGTGATAAGTGTATTATAAATCAATTTTGATTAACACACTGATCATCAGATTCATATTAAAATATATTCCAAAAATGATTTGGTAAGAGTAGAACGAATGCATTGTCTATGGACATTTGAGTTTTTGCTATCAATAATATCACAAAATAAAATAAAAAAATTAGGTCTTTTCCAGGTGAATAACAAAAGCGCCCGAACTCGCACAAATTTACCCAAATGCGTTCCAGATAATTTTTGTGCAATTTTGAGAGTAAAATTTTTAATTGTCTGTATAAAGTTGCACGAACTTTTTCCTTTGGATAAGTTCGGGCTGGAATTAAATTATCAGCTGTTTTTTTATTAATTTAATTAATTTTTTAAACTTAATTTAATTTAATTAATGGTTAATTTTTTCGACCATGTTTTTGAAGTTGCCAAAGTAACAAAGTCTTTAAAAGTCATGTAAATATATATGTACTTAGATATTTTACCATCATGTTCTTTATTTAAGACAAACTTTATATATTGTTGTACAAAATCTAGTAATTGTCAATAATTAAATCATTTTTGCGCAAATTTATAAATAAACAAATGCAAAATTTAAGTAAATTTCGTCAAATAATAGTAATATCAAAAAATTTTGATATTTTGGACACATGAAAGGAAACACGAATTTCAATAACAAACATCGCTACATACGGAGGAACATTGGCAGAAACATGCCCACGTTCCAATCAATGTTCTTCCGTCTGTAGGCTGCATTACAACTGTTGTCAATGATGCAAATGTTTTGCTTTTAAAATGTTATGCATTTCAAGCTAAAATCACTAAAATAAAATTTATTCGAGAAAGTAAGCGGCACTAGTATTTCAAGATGTTCAATTGTGTTTTTTTGCGTTCCAGCAATTTTGGAAAACTTTGCCACATTCAGAGAGTAATTTTCTTTTTACTCTCAGAAGTTCGGGTACTTTTGTTATGCACTTGGAACAGACCTATTGCATCTAAAACTAATAATGGTTAACCAAAGAAAGAGTTAAGCGCATTAGTATTCAGCTTCAATATTTGTCTTTGCGTTAGTATATATATTGAAGCCACTGACACACTACGTCACATTTCTCATCAATATTAATTTTTTTGGGTTTTTTCAACTGCAAACATATAGAAGTTACCGTCGGCAAAACCTTTTTTGAAGTTACCGTCGCCAAAATACATATCTACTTATTAAAAAAAAGCACTGATGATATCTTTTTTTGTTTTTGTCACTATATTTTTTAATTTGCACGTCCCAAAAAGCCATTAATGAGCGATATACTTTATATTTTTTACTCTATTTGAAATGCGTCACAATTACGATGTGCACTCAAAGTTACCAGA